>JAJMSI010000010.1:0-429623 GCA_030558325.1 Wilhelminamyces tanticharoeniae | reverse complement strand
GCTCGAACAAGTGTCTCTTCAAAATGGAGCCCTCGGCACCAGCCTCGGCCTGGCCCTGAGCAATGCCGATGTCAGCACCGACACCACCCTCGATGGCACCCTCGAGCAAGTGTCTCTTCAAAATAGAGCCTTCCTCTGCGAAGCCAGCCTTACCCTGGGCAATGCCGATGTCACTACCAACACCACCGGCGAGGGCTTGTTCGAACAAGTGTCTCTTCAAAATGGAGCCCTCGGCACCAGCCTCGGCCTGGCCCTGAGCAATGCCGATGTCAGCACCGACACCACCCTCGATGGCACCCTCGAGCAAGTGTCTCTTCAAAATAGAGCCTTCCTCTGCGAAGCCAGCCTTACCCTGGGCAATGCCGATGTCACTACCAACACCACCGGCGAGGGCTTGTTCGAACAAGTGTCTCTTCAAAATGGAGCCCTCGGCACCAGCCTCGGCCTGGCCCTGAGCAATGCCGATGTCAGCACCGACACCACCCTCGATGGCACCCTCGAGCAAGTGTCTCTTCAAAATAGAACCCTCCTCAGCGAAGCCAGCTTCGCCCTGGGCAATGCCGATGTCACCACCAACACCACCGGCGAGGTTTTGCTCGAACAAGTGCCTCTTGTCTGAAGAGGCATCGACCTGGGATTTTTTCTGGTGCACAGAGGCAGCGTCCACGTTTCCCAAAAACAAAGTAGAAGCCAAAGCAACCGAAATAGCGGTGGACTTATTGAAGATCATCTTGAGATGAAATTAACGATAATAAAACGAAAGTAAATAATTCGGTAAAAATTATAGTTCAAACGATGAAGAACTGTCGTGAAGAAAGAAGAACTAGGTGGCCAGGTAGGTTCTCCGGATAACGAAGAGTAGTGCGAAGGGGAACGGAATATGCACTGAGCCTGTCTTCAAATGATGTTCGTGGGACGTAGAACAACAAAGGAAAATGTTAAAGAAGCGATCCCAGCAGGGCGAACGGTTGGTTATAAACAAATTCGAATTCGTCAATCGGGCCTGATGAAGTGGGACACTTCGGTAAATCAAGTTCATAATCCAGAGCGCAACCAGACTTGCAGCCATTCAACAAGGCGCCTAGCATAATAATAACTCTCATATGCAGACGACGGAAGGCCAATTCCCGCATATGCATCCCGTATAACGCGAGACGCTCCTTGAAGGGTGGTCCCTGGAAACTTAACCAGCAAAAACACAATAGATAATCACTTTGGGATTGCTAGTGGTACAGCTGCAACAGGCCCACAGCGCTACATCTCCAAAAGAAGAAACGCACACGTCCGCTGCAAGTCCGGCTTTCTAACCCAGTTATTGGACTCCGACAATAGATTACGACGAGCGTCAATAGGAATCGCGGTTTGCAGCCGCCGCATCGGGCGGGCTCATGGTGTTGTTGCCGTTTCTCTTTGGGCGAGTACATAGCCAAAAAAAAAACATGTGACAACGAAGTGGACAATCGTGGACAATACGGTGCACAGGGCCACGGGGTCCCGAAACGCACCTTTTTTATCCCAAAGGGGGAGCCCTGTGCCTTTCGTGTTCCAGCTCATCCCGCATGCTTCGATGCCCTATTCGGCTAAAAAGGGTGCACGCAAGAGCAAAAGGGTTCTCGTGTTCTATTGTTGTTTGTCCAGGGCCCAAGGAGGGTGGAGAAGACGTCGTCACGCGTGCATTGGACTTTAAATGCCCTTTAGCGTTGCTGGACTATTATTTGGTATTCTGGCCACTAATCTGCGCTTTTGCAGCAGAAAACGGCCTCCATTTGCGTGAGCTACTGGGTATATTGGAAAGAGTGCTGCTAAAGAGGTGTTTTTTGGCGTTCGCCGCCCTGCGAAATTCGCGCTGGGTTATGGTATTGAGGTGGACACGCCCGGATAACAATAGCTGCAAAACAATAGCCCGTAGGGCCACGGTTTGTAAGGGCTTCTGGCACACGTAAAGCAACACGGTTTTCGCTGGAGGTGTATTTGAGGAAAGACTATTGTGGACTGGGCGACAACAATAGGCTGAGAAGCTGTTTCTGTAGCTGTGGTGGCTGGCTGGAGGTGTTTCTCAAAAAGGCGGGTTTGAGGCCATACACAGCCCTGTCAGGTCTATCCAATTGGCCACTATTTTCAGCATGTCTGCACGAAACGGGCCTGGGAGCTGGAACATCTTTTTCTGCAGCATCTATCAAAACCTAAGCCAGACCATGTCCTGTATGGGCATGTACGAGCTGCAAACGAAGGATGTTGAGGGCGAACCCGTGGCTATTGTGAGACAGGTCTATAATGCTGTGGTTACGGGCGTCGAAGACGCTCAGCAAGCATGTGCAAAACCAGGCACTCTTCGGTATTGTGGGGGTACAACCCCGGTTTCTGCGGTGACCTGTTTCGTGCTGGCTTCTGCAGAGCTGGACCCGTTGGGCCGACCCACGGACTAGTCCGGTGGACTGCAGAATGCGGACTTTAGGTTCGGTTCCTTTGCAGGTGGATTTCGGTGGGGCTCGCAATTCTGCTAGGGCTTGCCTGCGACAGGCTTCAGACGC
Source organism: Wilhelminamyces tanticharoeniae (assembly GCA_030558325.1). NCBI lineage: Eukaryota > Fungi > Ascomycota > Pichiomycetes > Serinales > Metschnikowiaceae > Wilhelminamyces > Wilhelminamyces tanticharoeniae. The sequence continues at coordinate 427,092 of JAJMSI010000010.1, read as the reverse complement.
TCGTCTGGGCAGTTGCTGGTGCGGTGGTGAGCGCTGATAGTGAGGTGGTGGAGTAGTGGTGCGCCTGCAGACAAAACAGCCTCTACAAGTTCAATAACCGCCCTCGGGCTGACCACAGAGTAGAAAGCGCCACTTAATAGCCTACATGGTAGTCAGCATTCTGTGGGGAAATCCTGGGGTTCTTCGGTGCCGCTGGAGGCTCGCTTGCCTCCATGAGCATAAGTCCGCTTTTGGAAATCTATCACTCCCCTGTCTTCACCGTCCCCACATACCATCTGCAAGCCTGCGTTTCACTGTATGTAGAGCCATCCAGCTGCACTTCCTCCATGGTAAGTGATTTCTTCTCGTGGGGCTCTTTTCCGATCCATTTCCCCACTCGTAGATCATCCTCTTTGCACATTCGCACATTGTATCTGGGCAGTACTGAAACGCCTAGCTGCAAAGTGGGACCACTGTTGCTGTAGGTTTCTTACCCCGGTGGCTTCAACATGCAGAGCTGCTGCATATTTCACAGACATTCAGGATCGGCGGTGTATTCAGGTGGTCAATGAAAAATTCTGGAACACCTTGATTTTGGTGCATTCTCTTATTTTGCAGTTTTTAGATGGTTTGCAATTAGCAATTTTTGACAATTTCAGACGTTATTTGCAAAAAGTAACCAAAAATGCGAAATCACGCCTTCCATTCCCCCAAATTCACAGGCATGCTCCTAGATTCTAGAAGAGCCCCTGAGATCGATAACTCTGCTTTCGAGCCGTTTTGGTGGCACTTTTGCTGTTCCCTTGTTCTGGGACTCTGGCTGATAGAAACGTTATCTGCAGGATACCAGGAAACACTGCGAATTTTTCACCAACACTACACCGACCTTTTCGACCGCCAGAATGATTACCAAATACTTCACACGGGTGTCTGTGAAGTTTGATCCCTTCGCCAGCAGTGCCAAGTCGGCCCGCCTCTTTTTGTCGCGCGTTCCCCTGGGCCCCGGTGCGTGCAAAGTCGACTACAAAGTGTTGACTGCCCAGTCTCCTGCTGCCGACAAGCCCATCGTGGAGGTGACGTTTAAGGACAAGTTTGTGATGTCTGCGGACCCTGCGGCCATGACTTTCAGCGAGTTGAGTGCGCATTTCGACGCTCATTCCAGAAAGTTAGCTATTAGAGACGCCATCTCTGATTAGATGTCTCGATGAGCACTTCTTCCACCACCGCCTGCAGATAGACCACTCTTGTGGGCTCCTTATGAACTCCAAACTGCCGTCGGCAGGCTGCAAGCCGCCTGCTGGCTCTGTAAATAGACAATAATACGACGTCCTAGAAGTAACGTGCACGTGCCCACTGCCTATTGGAGGTTCTATGCCGAAACCTCTAATACACTACAAGAGTTGCAACTAGCATAGACTCACCAACAAGCAGTGGATGCAACAACCGGAGAGCCAGATTGGACCACAGGGTACCTCAATGTCTGCAGATATACCAGAATGGCCCATGATTCAGAATAGCTCCTGTAAGGATAGTCCCAGCAAGGATAGCCTCAGAAAAGATGCCCCCGCAAAGATAGCCCCTGCAAGGATAGATCTACTTGTAAATAGCTGTCCTTGTAAAGACCTACTTCTCAATAGCTCTCCTTTCAAATAGCTCTACTTGTCAATAGGTCTGCTACCTAGAAGTCCCTTCTCAGTAGCCCCTGTGGGCAATGCCCTCCTCGTAATTTCTAGGCACAGTCTTGTACATTGCCGACTGCTGCCGGCGACAGCAATAGGGCACCCCCAGAAGCCCTGCGGAATCCACTTTGGCTATTATTCCTTGGCTGGCGTGCCTCGCCAGGAGCCTCACAATGTTCTTCTTCAGAACAATCACATTTTAGAGGCAGCAACACCAGTTAGGTTGGCTGCCAGCCCCTCGTGAACCATAGTGCTCCACGAGGGGTGAGCCAATGTCTTTAACGTCGTACGAGTATAGCCGTGCGAAGAGCGCAAGCCCAGTGCCCCAGAATTGACTAGGGGTGCGGCCATGATATTGTGAAGTTGAGGACTTTGGCTGTTAAATCTGTAGGCACCAGGCACACTCAGCAGCCAGTAGATGGCCCACAGTATTGTACACGACGATCCCCAGCGCTTCCGCTATACGGATCCCACGCCATGCATCCGCAAAGGGCCCGCATGCTCAGGAACCGCCCCTCCCCCGTGCAAAAGGGCCCCCAGGCCTCCGAACCATTGCCAGGTACTGCCACAGTCCCAAGGCTTACTTCGCCAAAGCCTTGGCACCCAACAGCCAACGAGCGGCAAAGCGGCTTTCCAGCAGCACTGGTAACCATTCTTGTCGCCTGGTGATCCGGCTCAAGCTGCAAATATTGCACACTAAGAGGCGCGTGAGGTGACGCCAAACATCCGAACCACGCAATTCCATGTACCTCTAATACCAACGCATGTTTCTATCATCGATGTCACGGAGACCACATGCGTTTGCAGCGATGGCCCACAGGGCCCGGAATTGGGAGCCACGACGCACAGAAGAAACAATCCACTCGCATAATAGGGCTGGAACAATAGCATTTGATACACTATTTGACCACTATTGTCTGCGAGACTTGCTGGTCGAGACGCGAGCCCGTGTTTTCTCCACGTAAGGCGCTGTAGGCACTATGTTTGTCTACACCAGCAAGGGACTAGGCGTTGCGCGATAAGGGCACTTTCGGGTCCCCCAATTTCGCTCATTTCGAGCTGGCCGGCGGCGAACTCGACTTTACGCACTGCCGGAATTGGCCCCTTTGGGGCGGCTTCCTGGGAAAGCCACAAAACAACACACCGGTACCACCGGAGAAGCGCTGTTGTGGTTTCGGGCATAGAACTTCTGATTTCGTCCGTGGTGTAGCCTTTGACTGCACGCAAGCGGTATGTGTGGGACGAATGGGCCCTGAACCCAAACACAGCGTGTTTTGTTCCCACTAACACGTTCTGGCTCCAAGTTTTGGCGAGTTTCTGCGCGAGTGACGGGCTCATAGGGGCCCCTTTGTGGTGTGTGTGCGTTTTGAGCTCGGCGTACTCATTTTGCCCCGTGGTGGCGTCGATTTCTGCGGAGAGGAGAACCGAAACATTGCCGATGTGGTGCTGGAAGATGCCGTAGAAGGCCTCGTAGCCCTCTGGGGGAGTCGTTACCACCTCCTCGAATTTACGCCCAGTGTACGCCAAACGGGAGTGATCTCTCGGTAGTTCCTTCCCTAAGGTGGCATCAAAGTGCCAGTCAAAGTCTAGCACGATGATCCCGTTCACGGAAACCACGTTAAACCGACACTCCTGCTTGGTGAGCGGAAGAAGCATGAGCTGTAAGATGTTCCTCCTGAGCGTTACAATAGTCGTTCTCTGAAGCAAGGAGGCGTCCTTTTTCTTTGCTCTTTCGATACACGCAAACAAGTCCTCTAGCAGAAAGAGCTGGCTCGCCAATGGGGGCACATGGGAGGAGTAGCCCGCGGCGAGATCAGCGCCAATATAGCTCCTCTGGGAGCGTATTCCCAGACTCTTTTTCAGGCACTTCCTTCGAGAGGTCGTTTTGGGGGCTGTTGTGGGGTTTTTGAGGACCCGAAGGCCGTTTTTCGTGTATTCGATGGTCCCATCAGTGCGTTTCGAGTAGTGGAGAAGCTCAGAGGGCAGTATTTGGGCTGATTCCAGCTCCTTTACGGCATTGAGGAGTATATCTAGCTCTTCATTGGGCTCTTTGGGGTCCGCTGCACGATTTAGGGCGCCTCCGGGGTTGTTTTGGTGGAGTTGGGTGTAGGTATCTAAGGTTAGCTTCATATAAGAGTGCTCCATATACCGGAAATGGTGCGAAAAAGAGGAAAGAGGTTGGTTTGAGTAAGGGAAAGGGTGAGGTGCCATATGACAAGAGGATCAAAATGAGGCTCGTCTGGAGCTAATGAGGGCCTGGAAAGCAAAAGATCGAATATTAGTAGGAAAAGGGCTGTTTGGTGAATTGGTAGTAAGATGGCTGAAAATGCTGGACCGAGGTAAGTCCCCAAAATGGTGTTTTTGAAGGCCCCGGGGTATGTTACGAGAACTAATAAGCCTATAATGTGACTGAAGTGAGATGGCACACATGGGTTTTGTCTAGTTATATTACCAGAAACTGGTCAGTGGCTCTAGACAACAGTCGTTTTTGATATTGCGCGGACTTTGCCAGTATATCTCTCCAAGAGAGATGATTTACTTCTTTAAGAGAAACTTCTGAAATCACGAGTAGTAACGGAAATAAATGTGCTTCAGGAAACCTTGTACAGTTGAGGTATCTCTTGTTCTGCTGAACCAGGAACGAGCAAAAAGAGATATGCCTGCAAAAAGCGCAGGTGGTTGCTGTGGCCATGAGCTGAAGGCGAGAAAAAGCACGATTTCTTCACGAATGCAAAACGTGAGCCCATGAGATAATACAACTATAGAACACGGTGAACCCCATAAAATGTGTTCTTTCCACATTCAACCCTTTCTGTCTGCTGCACACAACCGTCAGCCCCTTTCCCTTCCCTTTCCACAACCCTCACCTACGCCCTCTCAAACAAACATACATTCATTCATAAAAAGTACCTACTTGGCATCTCTCTGGCCATAGGCACGCGTCAGGTAGCCTCCATCGATCACAATGATGTCCGCGGGCCTGTAGTCGTATCTCTTGGAAAAGTAGGAGTCCAAGATGTCGCGGACACCAGCGGCGTAGCGCGCCTGCGCATCGAGAGAAGTTCCACTGACATGGGGCGTCATCGCATCCTCCTGGCCATGGGCGTGCTTGAAGAAGCGCCAGGGGTGGTCCTTGGGGGCGGGCTGGACGTTCCAGACGTCACCTCCGTAGGTGATCTTTCCAGCCTTCACGGCATCAGCAACGTCGTGCTCGTTGCAGATGGCACCACGGGCGGTGTTGACCAAGATGGCGCCGTCCTTGAAGTGCGAAAGCAACTTCTTGTCCACCAAACCCTCGGTGGTCTCGTGCAAGGGGCAGTTGATGGTCACGATGTCTGCGCGGGACACCAACAGCTCCAAGCTGTCCACACGCTCCACGATGTCGCTGTGGCCGTTGTAGAGCTCCGAGGCCTTGTTGAGCTTGTCTAACGCCTCCTTGGGGATGTCCTGGTAGTCGTAGTACAACAAGCGCTTGGGGTTGAACGGCACCAAGCGCTCCAAAATGCGGTACCCGATTCTGCCGGCGCCGATGGTGGCCACCACCTTTCCCTCCAAGTCGTACGAGTGCTTAGCGGCACCCGCAATGTCCCATTGGCCCGAGGTCACCTGCGCGTGAGCGGCCCCGTAGTTGCGCACCAAGATGAGCATGGTCATCACCGCGTGCTCGGCCACCGAAACCACGTTGGACCCCGTCACCTCCAAAACGGCGATCTTGCGCTCGTTGGCGGCGTTAAGGTCGATGTGGTCCAGGCCCACGCCAGCAGTGATGGCGATCTTGAGCTTGGGAGCCTTTGCGATGCGCTCGCGGGTGATGTACGCCGGGTAGAAGGGCGTGGTGATGATGATCTCGGTGTCTGGCAACTCCTTGTCCACCACCGAGCCGGAGCCGTCCTTGTCGTCAGTGGTGACCAACTCGTAGCCGTGGTCCTCCACGAACTTGCGGATTCCAAGCTCGTTCTCGAGGGTTCCGAGAAGCTTGGGCTGGTCCTTGGCGTGCTGGCCGCCCTTGTAGAGGACAAGAAGAACTTTGGGCTTGGTCATTTTGGAGTAACTGGGAGGTTGTGTTAGAATGAAGGATTTCTGGGTCTTCAAGTTGCTGCGTTGCGCGGTCTTTTATGCTCTTACGCAGCCGTTCCGGTTCCGAGCCATTTTCAATTGCCTCACCTGTCCCCACACGAGTCGCCAGTGAGGGGTGCGTTAACTACAGGGGAAAGACCTTCCGTGGGGTTTTGCCTGCCCCTAAAACCGTCTGAACACCGGGTAAAACCCCTCGGATACCGCCTGTGGTCCAACCAGATCTAAAAACCGCACTCCCGTATATTACCCGGGAGGGGCTGACTGCGAAAGTATGGGGTAACCGTCCTGCACACAGCACTTCCGAATCGGGCCTCCTTTTCCGGGGCGCAGAAGCTGGGGTAGTTTTTCGGTATTGGCAGAAAGTTTCCGCCGAAAGCCGTTTTGGCCGGGCGGGTGTTTTAGGCAAGCGGCTGATGCATTATCAGTTTTGTGGGGTAGAGTGGCTGGTGGCAGGTGGAACAGGCCATTTTCTGTGCCAGAGCATAGTGTGGGACGGTCGGGATGGTAGCGCTGAAAGCCTCTATGCTGGATGGGGCTCGAAGCTGGTTAATACGGCGGGGCTCATTCTAGTTTGCGTTGCTACAGGAGGGGCTTGGTTTGAGTAGGTTCACGAGCTGCTTGGGCAGCGCTGATGACATCGTTTCTTGAGCCCGCTAAAGGCTACAAGGACTGCACTCGGTGAACGGCCCATTCGGTGGTGTTACTGATATTGCTTCATATTGAAAGGTCTATGTCCCGTGCTATGTCTTGGTGATCTGTATTGAGGCACTGGGACTGCCGTCCTAGCCATCGCCCTCTCGGCCAGCCTCTACACCCTTCAATGCTGAATTAACCGGCTTACGCCCAGGCGAAATAAATAACCATGATGCGAGCAGCAGCCCGCAATAAATAGATGCAAAGGCCGCCGCCTAGTCGAACGCCAACTGCTTCTTGATCTCGGCAATGGCCAAGCCCGGGTTCAAGCCCTTGGGGCAGGTTCTGGAGCAGTTCATGATGGTGTGGCACCGGTACAAACTCATGGAGTTCTGCAACATCTCGCGTCTGACCTTGGTCGCCTCGTCACGAGAGTCGATCAACCACCGGTACGCCTGCATGAGCACGGCCGGGCCCAAGTACTGCTCCTGGTTCCACCAGTACGACGGGCACGACGTGGAGCAGCACGCACACAAAATGCACTCGTAGAGGCCGTCCAACTTGGCCCTGTCCTCGATCAGCTGCAAGTTCTCACGGCCGTCCTCGGGCGGCGTGTCTCTCTGCAAGTAGGGCTGGATCAGCTTGTACTGCTTGTAGAAGTGCGTCAAGTCCGGCACCAAGTCACGCACCACGAACATGTGTGGGAGCGGGTAGATCTTCAAGTCCTTCAGCGTGTCGGTGTCGATTCTGCAGAGGCACGCCAACGTGTTGGTGCCACCGATGTTCATGGCACACAGCCCGCAGATGCCCTCTCTGCACGATCTTCTGAACGTAAGCGTGGGGTCCTGCTCGTTCTTGATCTTCAAGATGGCGTCGAGCACCATGGGGCCGCACTTGTCCAAGTCCACCTCGTACGACTGCATTTTGGGCTGCACCTCGGGGGTGTCTGGGTTCCAGCGGTACACCTGGAAACGCTTAACACGCAGCGCGGGGGCGGCTGCTGTGGCCAACAGACGGGTGGCGGGCGTGTGGCGAAGTAGGGTGCGAAACATGGTGTTGTGGGAAGAAGAAAGTGGTGGAAAAGTAGTGCTTGTGAAGACCGGGGCAACGGTACCGCGGGTTGACAAATGCCGTTTTTGCGGGCTGTGATTGGTGGGAGACACCCGGTTACATGCAGGTTGCGGAGGAGCCAATGGCGTGGGGGTACGGGTCTGGCCGGGCTTTTGGGGGAGGTTTTGGTTTGAGAGCGGCGTGGCGTGGTATGGGGACGCAGGTGTGTGGGTGGGGCTGTTTGGGCGATTCAGCGGCTCTATGGTGCTTTTTCGTGGGCCCTCGGGAGGTCTTGGTCAGGGTAGCATTTCACAGTTGCGAAAAAGGGAAAACGCAGGGAACAAGACCTAAGACAGAAATGCGAATAGAGGAGGCAAGCGAAGACAAGAACGCAGAAACGAGAGTAGACGAAACAAGCAGATGGAAGGAGGAGGATCAAACGCAGAAGTGCATGGAAGCGGAAAAGCGACACAGAGGCCAATTAATCGGGAGTCGCCAAAAAGCCGTAGTGAGCGAACCACAGAGGCCCACACTCATTTTTGGAAACCCACACATTGCAACATTCACACTAAATACGCCCCTCACAGCCTTCAGGCCCGCAAAGTACCCCATGCGTCTATTAATTACTAATTATACTAGTTGCCAAGACCGCCCAGCAGTCTGTTTATCCCGATGATTTGGAGACATTGGCCCTTTTGGCCCGTGTTCAGTCGTAAAAGTTCCCCACCACCTTTCTCCCAGGCCTTGGGGCCTCTATAATTCCAAAGCCGTACTTGACACCTCTCTTGGAGACTTCCTGAGACTTTCAGCCAAAGCACCCTCGAGTGGCACGCACGCCATTCTCATTTCTCTTCTCGCTTACACCCCCATGGACACTTTCAAGGTGAACGTCATCAAGAAGGGAAGCGTGATCCAAAGAACCAGATACTGTGCGATCAAGCACACCGCCAAACAGTCCATCTGGATATGGTCATCTGACAAAGGGTCTGTGTAGAAAGCGGTGAAGTACACCAAAGACGTTGCAGATGGCACTCCGAAGGACAAAACGCTGACGAAACGAAGCATTCTGTCGTCTCCAAACCAGCCTGCTTTCTGGAGGCCGGTAGTGAGACCTACACCCACAATAGGTAAGATGATGAGTCTCATTATGGGCACAGCAAGGGCAGTTTTCCAGAAGCCCGCTGGCATGGTCCTTATTTTCAATCTGGAGATTGTAGCGCCTAAAAGGAGCAAGCCTAAGGGCACAGAAGCAGCTCCTATGTAACTGGTAAGGTCAATAACGAAGGAAAGAGGAGGCTGGCCATCCGGAGCATTGGGAATCTTGAACTTGGCAGGAACGAAGAGGGCTTTGAGCGGAGGCAGCATGGCTACAGCGATGGAAACCACCAAAGAAGCCGAGTTGGGAGTTGCCAAGTTCTTGAGAAGGCGGGTCAAGATTCTTTTGTAGATGCTCTGTGGAACGTCGTTTGGAGGGTCCTTTATACCTACCTCCAGGGTGCCCGTGATGGAGCGAACGGCCACATTGTTGCGCAAACTCTCGAACTCTGAGTACTCCAAAATCACGTCATTGACGTCCTGCAGTCTCAGCATTCTGAGCTCGGTTGTTCTAGAAACAACCATATTCAACAGGTGGTGGTTTGTGCCCGTGGAGGCCTTTCTATGACGAGTTCGAGGAGTCAGTGACGAGGAAAAAGACGAAGAGCCGGACCTTGCCGAGGAATGGCGCGAGATGATGTGTTCTGGAGCCGGTAGGGCAACCGGCAGTGGCTCCCTCGCTGGTTCACGTTCCAGATCGATGGAGGACGCACAGTCGTCGTCGCCAGAGGTACTGTGTGGCGGCGTGGGGGCCGCCAGCTTGACCACGACGAACCTAGGTGGCGTTTGGGGCATTTTTTCTGGGTCCAGGGCTGTATTGGAGGAATCCTTTGCAGAGTCTGTATCCGGTGTAAGTTCCGCCCGAAAGTCCCATTCCACAAGCTGGTAAAGGCCCATGCTGAACTGGAAGAACACCTGGGACGCTAGAAATATGATAACATAAGCCACGCCCTTGCTGCCCTCGGCTGAAGTGAAAACAGGCAGCCCGTGGGAGAAGGTCTGGAGATAGGCAATCGGCAAGTCGGAGATATTGCCGAAAAGACCCACAGAGATAAGGCCCCCGAGCCACCGTTTGGGCGAGCGTGTGAGGAACGCAATCGCCACGGCAATAATGGCGCCCGTGCCAAAGAGGAGCGTGCCCTCGAAAAAGACGATGCCGATGCTCTTGATATCTGAACTCTTCAAGTTGGTGACCACGTTCTCGAAAATCAAACACGGCATAATGGCTGTGACCACAGTATCAGAGATATCACGGCATGTGGTCACCGTGAGGATGTTTTTCCGAGCAAGAAAGAACCCGATGCCAATGATAAAGTAGATCTTGAAGATGGGCTTAACCGCCAGGTATATCACGAGACTGAGCGATACAGACATGGCGGAAACGCGAGCTAGGGGTTTTTTGGGCACCAGAATCCGTTTTTTCACCGTCCTTTGCGTCTCCGACGTCCAGAAAGCGGCTGTAGCTGCAAAAGAAAGCGGCTGTGGAGTTGACGGGGCTGTTGGGCCTGGTTGGCACCGGTGTTGTGTGCAGGAAAAGATCGTGACACATATCCTGTACGTAGTGACATTGTGTGCAGGAGGAGACTTTCCGTTATTTGCTCATAGTGAAGGGCCTCGCTAAGAATAGTATGGCAGTCAAATTGCCAGAGGAGGTTTTGCACGAGATACTACCGACGAGGAAACGGGAGCCCGATTTTGCATAGAACGTGACGGCTTCAAAGAGCGCAGATTGTTTGACAGCATATCATCTGGAAGGGTAGTACTGCGAAAAACCAACGCTTCTACGCTGAGTGCCCTGCGTCTGCTGTTTAAGAAGGGGCTTTATAACCACCAGTCCGGCTTGCGTTTCTTGTGTTATTTCCGCCTTGAGAGGATCTTTTCATTCCAATCCGATAGCACATTTGGTGTTCAGAAGAATCAGGGCCAAGAAACGGTGTTCTCCAAAAGTGTCAGGAGCACCAGAATTTTTGATCTTGGAGAGGTGCTAGAAGCCAAACAAGCACTTTTGACTATCTAAGAAAGCTCCAGAAGATCCTAAGGCTCCTTTCTGGCTAACAGGCACTGGAACTAGCACTGTCACAGTTGGTCAACCACATATACCCGCAGATCCGCCACCCACTTTCCCAACTCACCCTCGCCCATGATCTTGATAGACGACGTCAAGTACTCCTGTTTGGAGTGCATACGCGGTCACCGGACGTCCAAATGCCGCCACCATGTTCGCCCGCTTCTACAGGTGCGTTTCCGGGGCCGACCTACATCTATAAATGGAAATCCCAACCACAGAATCGCAGTTTTTGCGGAGAAGGTCTCGGAAAATGGTGAAAACGAGGATAGGTCGCCCACCCCCGATGTAACTAATAGATGTGCGTCCAACTCCACGCCAGTGATCATTTTGAAGACTTCTGCAAAACAGGTGATCGACTTGAATGACGGAAGAATCCTCGGACTGTACGAGGAGCTCCAAAAAACCGGTGTTTCAGATGGCTCAAATTCCAAAGCGCCCATGATTAATGAGAGCTCTTTCATAAACTCGTCCATCTGCTGTCTGAGTGGTAAAATGGACAAGTCTTGCGGCTGCTGCGAGAACAAGACGAAAAAGCTCAACAAGCAGAAGATCTTGAAGAAGTACCTCCAGAAACACATGAATGACAGGCCCACCGTCAAGCAGGAGGCAATAATAGCGGACAAAGTGCCCCGATTGGCCACAGAACGGGACTCGAAACAGGTGTTTGACGTCGTTTCCGTGCCAGGGTGTTCCATTCCTGGTAGCTGCTGCTGCGACGACACCTGCTCTTGTGCCGGATGCATGGTACACAGTAAACAGCTCTCTTCTGTTGAGCAACGTTCCTCAGATATGTCGCTTGAATACGTCAACAACCACACCCAGTTTGGAATGTCGCTTCCGCTGACGCTGTTTGAAGGCTCCGATATGGTGCTAAACTCTTTCTTCCAGGGCCCTGCACAGTACCAGGGGCCCTTTATGAACGAGACTCCTGCTCCGCAGTTTGATACCTACGCCTCCTTCATCAGCCAGCAGTTGAGTGATCTGTCTGTACAGGAAGACGAGCTGTCGGGGTCCAACTCGTGCTCGTGTCCCGATATGAGCTGTGATTGCACCAATTGTGAAACGCACGGGATCATCAACGGTATGAAGCTCGACGATCTCTTTTTCAAGCCCCAGTTTGACGCCAAAAACATTTCTTTTCTATGCGATGAGGCGGCCAATGGGACTGAACCTAAGGATGGGGAAACCGCGGCTCTTCTAGCGATGTTCTCCAAAGGCCACCCGCTGTTTGTATCGGGAGTACCTTTGGATGACGCGGCTAATAAGTCCGACTGCTGCAACAAGGAGGCTGAGGAAGAGGTGGCAGCTAGAGGCTGCTGTCTGTAACTGTATATAGTGTACTATAGGTTTGTTAGGGAAGTGAATAACACCCAGAGAAGAGCATTTTTCGAGGAGGACGTGTATGTCTACTTTTTAATAGCATCTCGTGGCATTAACAGTAGAATTACCTGCCAGCTAGGGTCAGGCCCCACTTTATAAGTCAAAGAGGAGGTTGCAGGCTCACTAGCTTTATCAGATGGCTATCTGCAGGATTCTTACCTCAAATGATTGGCCGTTAGGTAAGACATTATCTGATGGAAAGAGGCCTGGAATCGCCTAAAAGGAGGAACATCGATCTTTGACATATTACGAGAATACGGGTGGTTTCATTTTCCCTATTAGGTGCCTTTGAGACAAAATTAGTTATCTCAGTTCACGTCATCTCGTTTCTTCGCATTTCCGACCTAAGTCGCCCAAAATGGCAACAAAACCATCCGAAATAACAGGTGTCTTCCCCGTCCGCCACGCATTGTGCCATGCCCATTTCGGCTACATCACAGCCGTATGGGGTGAAGGTGTCCTCGTTTCCAGTGCCTTATCGGTGCCTCCTGCACATAATTCGAAGCTTCTAGAATGTCGCACTACCACATTAAAAGCACACTACTTCATCAAAAGGGCCGCTTTCACAGGCGCACAAATACGAGCAGCACCCCTCTGTTGCAAAATACGCCGCTTCTGGCCACAGAGAATATAAAACGGGCCGTTTCCCATTTTACCTCTCCTTTTTTCCATGCCTGGGCCCTCTTCTGAGTTCTCCTTTGGCAGGGATGTCGATGGAGATGACCATGTGGAGGAGATATTCAACCCCGATTCTGGCAATGGCGCCAACGACATACAGGTGATCAGCAGAGACGATAGTTTGGGCGCAGACCACGAAACTCCCGGAACGGAAATGTTCCGGGACTTCCTCAATTCCGACGCTCCTACACCTGTTCTTCCCCAGAACCATTTATACGGCAACCACGAGGGCGGTGGCCCTACCGAGATCAAAGAGGAGTACGGATTCACATCTGGGACCAGCGGTGGGGCGGAGTTTGTGCCCAATTTGCACAATTCCAGCTCTTATAATGCCAACTATGGCCACGGAAGCTTCTACGACTCTAACTACAACGGTAGCTACAACAACAACTACAACGGTCCCAATTACCCCTACAGGCCGACTAGTCAGCAACTCACCACCATGCACGGTTCCAAGAGCGGTTCTTTGCCGCCAGTGGCGCCTTTATCAGAGTCTGCGATTCCTGGAGGCATGAGTGTTCAGCCTCTCGTTCTCCAGGGCAGCGCACACGAGTATGTCGACAAAAATACTGCTCCTCCTGCAAATGTCAAGAGAAAAAAGGAGAGTGCGGGGCCCAAGGCGCGGCCTGCGTTTGTGATGAAGATCTGGTCCATGGTCAACGACCCCAACAATATCGAGTACATCCGGTGGAACGACGACGGAAAGACGTTCCAGGTGTTTCAGCGCGAGGAGTTCATGAAGAAAATTCTCCCCAAATACTTCAAGCACAACAACTTTGCCAGTTTCGTACGACAGCTCAACATGTACGGGTGGCACAAGGTGCAGGACATCAGCAGTGGGACCTTGGCACGAGACGACGGCAAAAACGACGAAGTCTGGCAGTTTGAAAACCCCTATTTCATCAGAGACCGCGAGGACTTACTCGACAAAATCATTAGAAACAAGAATACCACCCTGGATAACCCTGACAGCGTCTTTGCGTCTGCACAGACCAACGACATGAACTCGCAGTTGGTGTTGCGCGAGTTAGATAAGATTCTGCGCAACCAATTGGCACTTTCTGAGGAGCTTCGGCGGATTAGACTAGATAACAAGGCCCTTTGGCAGGAGAACTTCATCAACCGCGAGATTCAGCAGCAGAACCAGAAGAAGTTAGAGGGTATGTGGGGCTTCATCAACGCCTTCAAGGCCTCGGCAGGCAAGATTTTGGAAGTGGACAATTTTCCTTTCGAGGAGCCTGCGAATCAGATGACCACGTACCAGAGCCACAATTTTGGGCGCAACAGTGGCGGTGGTTCCGCCCAGAATGGGCCCAGTACACCCATGGGAAACTTCCACAATGCCCCTCCCAGTCCAATCAGCAGGCCTCGTTTGATGTTGACGAACAGGGCCCACGAGAGGCTGCCTCCTGGTGCAGAAAGAGCGCCTGATGCGAGCGCAAGACATCCCTCCAACGTCTCTTCACAAACAGGCTCCATCGAGGAGATCATGAGGCTGTATGAAAACACGCCGTACGACCATAATAGCGCCAACAACGCCAACAGGGCATTTCAGAACATAGGGGGGCAGGAGCCGATCTCGCTGCCGCGCCATTTCTTCCCAGAGATAGCTGGTGGAACCCCATACTTTGGTCCTGTTACCCCGTCAGGCGGTTCTGGGGACCCAATGGCCTCTCTTGAGCAGAGCATCCACAAGCTGGGCCAAAATGTGCAACAGGCGCAGGACTGGATCCAGAAGTTGGCGCAGCAGCAACAGCAGCAGCAGCAGGTTCTGCGAGGCCAAGTACCTACAACACAGAGGTCTGGGTCAGAAGTCCAGGATGGTGACTTCGATATGAGTGAGTTTCTCGATACCTCTAGGAATAAGCGCAAGAGGGACGACTTCGAGAGTGTGGGCAGTTTGCCGTCCGAGGACGGGTAGCTGGTATATATAGAGCGCAGGTAATGCACAAAAAGGCGGATTTGGATATGTTGGGCTTTGGAGGTGGTTTTAGTAGTACATTTAAAGGGGGGGTTTTATAAGGTTTTGGCGCATTTCGAGGAGGACGTGGCACGCTAGAGCAGGAAAACACCAATTTTTGCGGTATGAAGGTGAAATCACCCAGTGATGAAAGCTCTATGCTGCTTGACGTTAGCTGCCGAAGAAGAGAGTGTCTGGGGTGGTTTGTGATTTTACAGAGGTCAATATATGTTCTGCATGAATCTCCGAAGTTTTGCAGATTTCTGCGAAATCTGACAAATTTATGACAAATAAAAGGGGTTGAAATTGGGCCATGAGAAGTGCGATTTGAAAGGCTACGAGGGGAAGTCAACCCCCCGAACGTGCGTTCGCCTGTGGCATATGAAGGTTCCCAGTTGGAGAGAGCCAGGGAAAGTAATTTAATAAGAGGCTGGGTAGCACTGATGTAATTACATGTCCCGAGCATTTGACAGGTGCAATCCTCGCTTCAAAACCGTTTCGTAACACCAGATGATATAATCCGCGGTTAATTTCACGCAGTCAAACGTGCTTGTGGAGAAAATACTGAATCTGCGTTGAGACGAGGCACATGGAACACACAGTGGCGCATGCCCCGATCATTTGCAGCCCCCGCCTCTTCGGCAAAAATTTCACGTTTACAAGGCGTTCCAGGCACCGGATAAGGCTTTAGGCTATAATTTTGCCCCATATATGCACGGCACCTACACGGCCACGGCACGCAAAGAAGCCAAAGGCGTAGAACAAACCTAGCGATCCCCCTAACTCACATAGGCAGCGGTGCATGAGTATCGCTAAGCATCGCCGTCTAGATCGACAATCTCTCCGGCCTGTTGCGGTCTTGGCAACGTCGCTATAATAACTAAAGTCGATGCGTTCTTTGCAGAGGCGTGCGTGCCCGCTATCGCGGAAAACCGCCAAAAAAGCCGCCTGTGTAGCGACAAGGACGGCGCTCGGACAGAGTGCCAAGGCCATCGGCATGCGTACATATGGGCACGTGCTGCTTGGGAGCGGCGTAATTCTCCGCACGTACCCCATCCCAGCTTGACATATCTTCCCCCGCGACCGCCCGAAACCTGTCAAGCGCCCCCCAAACAGTGGCTACGTGTGTCTACAGCCTATGTCCACCGACGTGATAGACTTCAGCCACGTTGTGGAGCGCAGGAAGCGGAACGGCTACTCCAAAAAGGGCTGTCGGGAGTGCAAGCGGCGCAAGATCAAGTGTGACGAGAGACAGCCCGAGTGCGACCGCTGCTTGAAGCTCAAGAAGCCATGCCTGTACCCCGACGTGGGTGAGAAGGTGCTTCGAGTACTGCGCAAACGCATGCGCTTGGGCCTGGGCCTGGCCCCGGCCCCTGTGCTTCTGCCGGCGCTGAGCAGGGCCTCTGGAGAGGCCTCCGTTGGAGTGCCCCCCACTGCGCCCGAGCCGAGTGGGGGGCCTCACACACTTCCACCTATTGGGCCACGCCCGGTCCCCCATCTACGGCGGGTCCCCCACCTGGGCCCCCACTCCGGCTCAGACGCGCCCCAACCCCACTACCCGAATCTGATAGTGAGTCTTCTCAACGACCTGGTTCCGGTCAACACGTCCCCGGAATCGCTCCTGCCGCATGCTCCGCAGCTGCCACTTCCGGGGACATTCGACCCCATACTGGCGCTTACGAATACGGCAACCCACGCCGAGGTGCTAATGCTCGATTCAGCATACCACCTCTTCAACCAGGATGACTTGAAGGTGCTTGCTTTGGACCTCAACAACATGGTGTCAGATATCATGTTCCAGCAGAACTACGACATTTCCAAGGTCGAGCACGAAAGTGTCCCCGCGAACATGCCTGCGAATGGCCAGGAAATGGCTGCAAATGGTCAAGACCATCATAAACTCGCTGAAAACCGCCACCTTACAGCCCCTAAATGCCACACCAACATCCACAGAGGCGTCCCGTTCGACTTTGTGACGGTTTCCAGCCCCCACGAAAGGCTCTATTTGGAAGAGTTCTACGACGGCTTTGCCAATATCATACTCCCCTTCAACGCGTACGACACTAAAACCCAGGCGTATTTTAATCCCGCCAGGGACATCTTGCTCCAGTGTGCATCCAAGGAGCCGTTTCTTCTCGCGGCCATTTTGGCCCAGGGCGCCCGACTGGCGTTTTCCAAAAACTCGCTTCCGGAGGACGAGCAGGCCTACTGTGCGTACTTAAACCGCTGTTTGAAGCTTCTAGGCCCGGCCCTCAAAAACAGCACCAAGGAGCAGGACAGCCTCACCCTGAACATAGAGGCTGTTCTTCTTACGGTGCTCCTTCTCGCTTCCTCCAACGCCTGCACGTCTAAGCAGACGTGGAGGCCACATTTGCGGGGAGCAAAGGACCTTTTACTCAAGAAATCCGCCGCACAGGTGCGTGCCCTGGCAGTGATGGTTTTTTGCAAGTTCTGGTTCGTTTCCATTGAGGTTCTCGCCGGTCTCAGCTCCAAGCTCGGCGGTACCCTAAAAACTGACGCCGAAATCGACCAGCTCATGACCTGTGGAGACCCACACGAAACAGGCGTTCTCCGCGACCTCGGGCTTCTCCGCGAAAACGGCTTTAACATCGTGGGCGGCTACCACCACAGCTGTGTGGTGCCCATTCGGGACCTCATCAAACTTCTCAACCACACGCGGGCCCAGGGCACCGGCTATGTTCCTGACAACACCATGGAGTACACACGGCTTTTGCTGGAGTTCTACGCCCAGAGCCAAATGGTCTTCTGCCACCGGCAGTGCATTCTCAGCGAGGCTGACTACGACAGTGGCGCTGTTAGTGCTGGAAACCTCCTCGATGCCACCGAGGTCCAAGGAAAAAGAGTGGTTATCAGCTGGATGGACCTTCTGCACCAGGCGTACACATATGCTGCGATGGTAGTGTTATTCACGCGGTACTTTCAGCTCCCGCCCTCGAGCCCGCACGTGACAAATCTTACCACCAGACTATGTCTGTTGCTCGCGTTCTTGGGCAAGTCGCTGGAGACTCCACGGTTGATGAAATGCGCTATGTTCATGATCCAGTGGCCCATGCTCGTGGCAGGCGTCAATTGCCGGTCCGAGGAAGACCGTTTTTTGGTGATGAAGTTTTTCCGCCTGGTGGCTCAGATAGGCCTGGGAAGCGCCGCATACTCGCTTAGAAGGATTAACAGGGTGTGGAGGGCCATGGACGGCACCGCCGTGAAGGAGGAGTCCGACGACGACTTGGACATGGTGACTTACTAATAGTGTATTATAGGATGGGAGTGTGTTGGGTGTACTATAGAATGGAGCAGAAAACCCGTAAAAATGAGAGAATGGAGGGGACTTAGGGATTTTGAGTGAAGCTGTGCTGTGAATTAGGCGCCCCGTTTTCGTGAGAAGGCCGTCCTTGCACCCGAGCAGTCAAAACAGACACTTAGATGTGAGTCCTCGATAAAGGGAGTGTTCTGACATGATCTTGGACAAGATCGGGCCCAGCAGAAGAAATTGGTCATTTATAGGGCTTTTCAGACTGCAGACTTTGTAGATTTCCTTCATCTATGGAGCCAACATTAGTTACAACCCTGGCTGCGAAAAACGATATACTCCCCAGAGAACCACACAAAGAGCGTCTGCCTGGGCCCGCAATTCAAAAGCCCTTCCCTGCAGAAGTGTCTTTTCTTTCTCCTCTTAGTCCCCTTTCTTCTTGTCTCCTCTCAGTTACTCACGCACTCTTAGCATTTTTCTACACTAAGCACCGTTCTCAGCTACCCATAGGGACATGTATGCTATTTCCGGCCTTCCAGCCTTTTCTGCTTCTTTCACCATTCTGATTTACTCTTCTTCACTCAGTGCACCGGCTCCTCCCTCTCTTCACGTCATGCTATCTCTACTCCTCGCCCAACAACTCGAACCAGCTCATCAGGCCCTCTGCTAGTCTGAGCCGGATATCCTCCACACTCTCCTCAGACATCCCAGAGGCCTCCGAGAGCCTTCTTTCCAAGTCAGCAGTCTCAGCCTCGTTCTCGGAGCCGAAGGAGTGTCTTGGTCTCCAGTCGTACTTTCCGCGGGCCCGGTCGTCGTGGATTTTCCAGCCTATGCGCTCCGCACCGACCCTAGCCCCATCCAAGTTGGCAGCAGCGGGCCCCAAGCGCAAGGAGGCGTTCTTTCCCGTCATGTAGAGCGGAAGCTCGTTCCACAGCAAGTCATCGGAAAGACACGGAAACCCGCACACTGTCTGTAGGGGATGCTCCTTCAACATCGTCTGTAAAAAGGGGAGCGACGGGAGTTTGGCGGTTATGCCGGTTGCAAAAACAATGTAGCTGGCTTTGGAAAGGGTTCTGAAATACGACTTTCGCTCAGGCTCCGCGGTCTTCAACCGGAGACTCCACTCGCTCATGGTGTCGTCCCATTTCTGGCCCACTATGGTGGTGTAGCGCATAAGCTCCACCTCACCAGCCTTCACGTGGGAAAGAATCTTTTTGTGGTACTCGGGGTTCACGGAACCGCCCTGCCTGGCTTCCTGAATCATATCGAAGCGCTCCTCGTCGGTGTCTCGGATGAAGAAGGCCAGCTTCTTTACGTTTCTGTACTTTGTGACCCAGTCGAGGTGAAAATCGAAGTGCTTCACTTTGAGGGGCCCACGGAGAAGGAACACCACCTTGATACCTGCCTTGGCTGCAACATGGGCTAATTGGGCCAGCGTGAGGCCGCCGCCTACGATAACAAGGGTCTTTTGGGAGGGAACTGGGGGCGGAAAAAGGGCTTCTCCGGAGAAAATGTGCGTGGTGTGGCAGCTTGCAGAAAGGCCTGGGTTGGCGGAGGACGACATAAACGTGGAGAACACATCAGGGAGCTCATCAGATTCGGCAGCGAGTTCCATGGTGTTCTCACCGCAAGAGTTCACGCCATTCTCCTCCGAAGAATCAATACTCCTGCCCTCGAGAGAGAAAAGGCTCTTCTCCTCAGAGGAGTGGATGCTCCCTTCCTCAGAAGAGACAATGGTGGCTTCCTCAGGGTCCATTTTCTTCCCCGTATTCTTTATTTTCTCCTCAGAAGAAATCACATCTGCCTTTTTGCAAGATCCTGCCGTGCCTTCTTCTAAGACCCCATTTGCTGCTTCTTCACGTTTTTCCTTCATGAGCTCCTCTGTCTCACTTTTCTCTCTGAAAACCCCAATCGGATAGTTGATCTCTCCCCTGTGCCCACTAGCCACAATGCACGTCTTGCAGCCATAGACCTTGCCGGTTTCTGTTCTCACAACAAAACCCCAGCCACTCTCGCCAGTTTCCACGACCAGAACCCGTCTGTAGGCCACATCCACCACCTCGTCTTTTCTCACGACATCTTGGAGCCCGTACCTCTCCACAAGAGAAACACAGAAATCCTTGAAAAAGGGTGTGCTGGGCCGGTAGTAGTCCTTCCAGTCGCGCATGTTCACGTCCACCAAACCAGACCTGTTGTGCGAGCCTTTCGAAGTCTTGCTGGCATTCTTCTTTCTCTGGTGCTTCAGGATCTCCCTTCCTACCACGTTGGTGATCTCCATCAAGTCCTTGGGCCCCTCCCGTTTGCTGAAGTGGGCATAGCTCACCATTCCGTCCACATTCGCAGGATCGGGGTGGAAAAACATGGGCAGACGGAGATACGGGATCTGACACGCCGCAAACTGCCGGTTCCACTGGCCCATGAAACTGTCTGCTACGGCATCGAGAACGAGAATTTCGCTGGGAGAGAGCCTGGTGGTCAGCGTATAGGGGGTTTTTTGCTTCTTGTCGTTGATGATGGAAACCTGCTTGCCCCTTTTTTTGAGCCAATGAAACCTCTGGTGCTCGTCCTCGGTGAAAAGTGCCCCTGGACGGTCCTCACAGAGACGTGCTGCGGCTGCGAGGGCGGTGGTGCCCCCACCAACACAGATGGTCTCGAAAAAGTGGTCTTTGTAGAAGGAAATGGCATCAGACATGACGGAAATGGCTGAAAATGGTATGGCTTTAGTGTGAGGTTGACTAGGCACAAACCTCTTTAAATAGCATACTGTGGCCGTCTGCTACCTCTACGGTTATCGCAACTACTATAGTGGTTGCGAAAAGCAGCCAAAGTCGTGGCCGAGTCAAAAAGTAGGGGAGAGCCATAGTACCAGAAAGCCCAAAACGGGGCCGTTCAGGCTTGAAAAGGTTTTGCGAAAGGTATGGCGGGTACTATGTACTCTTCCGGGTCGTTAATAGCGAACTTTTGTGATTGTGTGAAAATTGATTATTTCTTTAATTCATATATCTGAACATCCTCCTCCATGCAAAACGATCCTCACAGGAGCCTCAGGAATCAAACGAAACGCCAAAAACTTGCCCCAATAACGCTTCCAGAACCTTCATCTCTGTGCTGCCTATTTCGAATCCCCTTCTCGTTGGGAGGCTGATCCCCGCTCTCGTCTTCTCTTCAAACCTCAGTTTTCTTTCTCTTTCGTCAAAACCCACCCTCCAATCTACACCACCTTCTCTCACTCTAACAGTGTATTCATTCCTTACAACGTCTCAACAAAGCCCTCGATGATTGCGAGAAGGCCCACAGCACCCGGGTCTGGAATTCCACCCTCGGCCTTGAACTCCTCATCATTTACGTAACTAGCTCTCCCAAACTGGGCATGCAACTGTTTAGTCGCATCACATGCCTTCTTGGCTTCCGAGACAGCCTTCTTGATGTCCCCAGTGTGCTTGAGAGTGTCCACAAAAGGCTGCAAGGTGTCCACGAGTGTCCTACCACCCACACGAGCTTTGGTGTACTTGAAAAGACCTTCGTGCAAAGCGCCATGTAAGGCAACAGCAAGGGACTCCACCAGGGCCTCCTTTGCCTTCTGCAAGTGCTGGACGAGAGCAGTGAGGTAGATCAGGTAGATTCCACCGGAAGTTCCACCCATGCTGTCCTCCACCAACTCGGTGATGGTGTTAACGGCAGCCACAGGGTCGGAAAGAGAGGAATGGAAGGCCTTGTCGTTTTTCAAAGCGTTCAAAATGGCATTGGCTCCAAGTGCAAGGGTTTCTCCGCAATCTCCGTCTCCCACAACAGTGTCGTAGTGCGTGATGGTGGGTTCGGCCTTTAAAAGCTTAGCAAGGCCTCCACGAAGACCTTTTTCGAACACAGAAGCGTCCACCCTCAAACTCGACGAAACAGCCATATTGTCGTCCACAGGAGCATCCACGAACTGGCTGGCGCCAGCCTGGGCCCAGAGCTCTTGGGAATAGGACTTTGCACGCCAGCCGGGGGCATTGGTGGGAGCGTCCAAGAATTTCAAAATCTCGTCAATGGTGTCCCCGACTTCGGAAGCGCCCCCCACCTGGCCCGAGGCCTTGGTCAAGTTGAGCAAGGTGATGGAGAAGCCTGGTGCATTGAGGGACGTCACAAAGTCGCCGACAAGCACTCTCTGTGGCCGCTTCTTCAACGGAAGCTTCTCGAACACGTGCTGGAGAACGGCGTGGAGCTCCAAGGAGGAGGTACCTCCAATGTTGTTGACCAACATGACGAATTCGTCGGAATCGGAAAAGCCAACGTAATGGCGGTCTGAATCCTTCTCCAGGAGAAGTTTCTCGTACATAGTGGCAACCAAGTCGCCGATTCTGGGAATAGGCGACATTTTGACACCTGGCTCGTTGTGGATGCCCAAGCCCAATTCCGCTTCATTGGGGCCCGTAAACTCGACTTCCTCCTTTCCAGGCACAGAGGTACGGTCCAAGGAGGCGCCCACGGTGACCATGCTCTCGTTCACGGCCCTTCCCAAGGCGGCAACGCTCTTCAATGTGGCCCCGGTGCCGGCAGCGGCACCCACGATCTTGTGGAAAAGAGCAGTTCCCGCCAAACCTCGACGGCCCACCATCTTGTTCTGGGCCCTTCCCACGGCCACGTCATCCTGAACGAAGATAACCTCCACGTTGTGTCCCGCTGCCCTCAAGCGTTCGGCAGCGAGGCCAAAGTGTAACACGTCACCAGTGTAGTTCTTAGCGATCACTAGGGTGCCCATTTTGGGGTCTGACTTGGCATTGAGCCCCGCAAGGATCTGCTTGGTAGAGGGAGACGCGAACATGGCCCCACTAACAGCCACATCAAGAAGGTTCTCGCCCACAAACCCAGCATGGAGCGGCTCGTGGCCAGCTCCTCCGCCACTGATGAGGGTGACCTTTTTGGTGGTGTCCAGCTGGGCGCTATAAACGACTTTTTCAGAGGAAATGAGCTTGACCGTGGGGTTGGCATATACCAATCCCTTAAGGTTGGCCAATACGATGTCCTCGCCACCAAAGTCCCAGTGTTTAGCAAGTGTCATAGTGATTGATTTCAGGAATGGTCAGAAGATATGCTCAATTGACCTGCTTTGGTGCAACTGGTATTAGAGTTGATTTCTAATGAGAGGCAGTCTTGTTAGAGATCGCTGGATGTGGGGTAACCTGAAGAAATCAATGCTTATAAGTAGCAATGGTCCCCCACTGGGGGCCATCGGGCCGACTTCCGGGTAAACGCAACCTGGCGCGACTTCCGACCGCGACTTCCGGACGGCAACTTCCGGCCACCAGTGCGGGCTTTTCGCCAACGGCTGCCGTTTTCGGACAAGTCATCGCACCACGAGACCCTGTCTGCTGCCAGCACTAAAGAAAGTGTATACGCCCCTGTGGACATCTAGGCGTGGGAATACGCCATTGGAAGCAGGATCCACAGACATTGGCGTGAAATAGGCGTCCAAATCCCGTTTTTGCAGCCGAAAATAGTGTGATCTTCTCCACAACTGTTCTCACCAGCACTGTTCCCGAATAGACGACAATATCTGCATTGGCACCGAAGGGGGAAGAGAAGGCGTTCAGATAGAGAAACCAAGGCGTGATAATACACTGGAAATACGTTCGTTCTGTTTTGAGAGGGTCACCTTGCAATATCTTGAGAGCTACTACAGGCAAGTAATAGGCTCCAACATTACATCAGGGAGACCAAAAAGCACATTTTTGGCCTTGAAAAACGCTGCAAAACACTCAAACAGCACCCTATGCACCCAAACCGCTCGAAGTCGGCGTCGCCTGCTGTTTCGGGAGACTTTCCCCAGCCCTCCCTCTCAGTGCCCTTGGACGATGGGCACCGGCACAAAAGATCCAAGACCTTCACTGGCTGTTTCACATGTCGCTCACGCAAAATACGGTGTGACTTGACACGCCCCTTCTGCAAAAACTGCACCAAGTCTCGGCTTCTCTGTGCCGGATACGACATCAAGCTCCGGTGGCTGATGCCTCTCAAATTCAGTCCTCGCACCGGCAATCCGGTTTCACAGAAGCTTCTGTTTCAGGGACCCGGTGAGACGGAAGACCTGGCGGAGTTCTTCCACCGACGCCATGTGGGCTTTGTCACGTGGGACGAAAGCCGAAACTGCAAACCCTACGAAACCTACGAGGAGATGGACCGGCACTTGGGCCTAGTCCACAACGCACCTGCACGCAAGGACGCCATCACCACGCTAGTGGGCCCGTTCGGGGTCTTTGACGGGTCTAGGCCCCCCACTCGGGCCAGAGAGGTGCCCCCAACTGTTCAGAGGGTGCCCCCAAGTGCCCCAGACACTGCCCCCCACGACCAGCTCTGGCTCTCCAACGAGTTGCGGGACGACGCCTTGCTTACGGCAGCTGCCCTTAATGGAGACACCCAGTTTCTCGACTTTGTGGGCTCCCTTCTGCCCGCACACGGGGTGATACCCTCGCCCACCGCAGGGTACGCTGCAAACAGCAGCTACCAGAACGACTTTCTCAACTTGGTATTTCACCGGAACACCCACGCCAACATGGGGGCCTTCCAGGCGCCTCCCGCGGCCCAGAACTCGCTCAATGGCGCCTTCAACTATAACTATGCGCACCTCTACCAGCAGAACGAGAACCTCGAGATCCACCTCCACGCTTCGCGAAATGCCGATCTGCACGATGACGGTTCTGCCACAGACATCGTGGAGGGCGACAGCGGTGCCACGGAGATGCCCGGGCTGATCATGGCCATTGTCCAGAGCCCCCTTCAGCCCAAACTCGGCTTCGACTTGACCCTTCCCAAGGGCCCTGGCACCGCTACAGGCTTGCCCAACACAGCGCTCCAAGTGCAGCCTCTCACACGGTACTTGCTCAACTACTACGTCACCGAGGTGGCGGACTTGATGACCGTCATTCCCTTGACGGACAACCCCTGGAAAACCATCTACTTCCCCCGGGCCCTCACAGCAGTGGGGGAGTTAGCTGCTTTGGGGCAAACGTCGCCTGCAAAAAACGCGCTCCTCAACGCTCTTTTGGCAGTCTCGGCTTTCAACCTCCAGTCCAAGTTCCCCAAAAACAGCGACCAGATGAAGTACTACCTCCATCTTGGCATCCGGCTCCGCAACCAGGCGCTGCTTTTTGTGAAGAAGCTCTTGGGCTCGTCTTCGGACTACGTCTCCATCAAACAGTGTCTCGCGACCGAAAAGTACAAGGACGTGCTCTGTGCGGTGATGACGATGATTTCCGTGGATTTGGTGTGGGGAACCATGCAAGACACCAATTTCTATGTCAGGTGGTGTGGGCGGGTGATAGCCACCAAGATGGCCAACAAGACCAAGCTCTCGTCGAAAGCGCGCATTCTCCACAGGGTCTTCTCGTCGTTGAAGCTCATCCAGGACCTGACGTGTCTTGATGCCGCGAGCATCCGGGACGATGAGTCGCGAAACGGCTACGATGTGAATGGCGACAATTTTGCCAAAGTCAGAGACCCTGTGGCAGTCAAGGGCCGCATAGATTTCATCATCAACGACAGCCTGGGCCCCAGAAACACCTCGCCGAAGTTCGTGGACAAGAAGCTCATCAACACCAAGAGAGACGACGAGAACTTCGCCACGGATGCCCTTTACGGGCTCCCAAACCTGCTCATTCTCCTTTTCAGTCAAACGGTGCAGTTGTTGAGGACCAAAATCCACCATCAGGACCAGCACCAGAAGCCGCCGCCAGACTTCGAGGCACAGGCTGCTGCCCTCAGCGCCAAGCTCCTGCTGTGGAAGCTCGACTGGCAGCTTTACGACGACAGTGGCGAGACGTTTTTGCTGCCCATGCACGAAGCCACCTTCCACCACATTATGCTGTTCTACTATGCGCTCACCATCTACTTCAAGCGTCTTATTGACGGAATACCGCCGCTGGAGGTGCAGACGGCCGTAGAGAAGACACTCGGCCACTTGGACGCCATCCAGAAGTTGATAGCAAAAGGAGAGGCGGTGATCATTCCGCTTTTTTGGCAGGGCTTTATCGCGGGCTGCGAGGCCACTCTGTTGCACTTGCAAATGGGCTTCAAGAAGTGGGGAGCGGACATTGCGCAGTATTTGGGCAGTTACTGGGGTGCTCGGCAGATCATGTTGGAGGTTTGGCGGAGAAAACGCATGAACGAGGCGAGAGACGACTGGGTGAGCGTGATCCAGGACTGGGTGATGAACCTTATGTTGAATTAGGGGAGGGAAGGAGGAAGAAGAGGGAGAAGGAGGACGAGAGTGGAAGATGGAGAACGAATAACGAAGGTGGCGATGAGAGAGCACGTATGGGTGGAGATGAGGATGTAAAGAGCGATAGCGGGAGAAAGTGTAACGAGCGAAAGAAAAGAGGCCACGAGGAAGCATGCCGCGAATGGTATACAAAGGCAGAAGGCATATTGGCACGAATGTGCAATGGGGCGGAGAGAATCGAGTGTTTTGAGCCAAAGAGACAGGATCGAAAGTGTATAAGGGGAATTACAGGCGAAGGTGTCAAATCGAAAATCACCGCGAGGGAGCGGACAGGGCTGTACAACAACGGAGCGCCCCAGGGGGGGGCCTAGTCCTTTTTTTGACCAGGAGCCATCATACTGGGCAGGCCCCTGGTAGCCACGCTGAAAAGCCCACATTAAGCAGCGTAGGGCTCTTCAGTCCGCAGCCAGTCTGTCCGTTTCTGAAAAGACGACGAAGCTGCTTCTTTCGGTGGAATTACGTGAAAGATGCTCTTCATGTGCTGGGCTCTAAACCTCATGGACCGCAGTGGAGCAGCGAAAGTTGCACCCAATAGTGGGGCGGTAGCATTTCGAGTCAAACCCCAGACCCCCTTCTTTACAAAGGACCTTCCTGCTGGCACGTCCTCCGAGATGCCAGACACCCTCCCGCAGGGGCGTCCATTCTTCGTCGCCACTCTGCGTCTCGTTCTGTCTCGTTCTCCACCTTATTCTTGGTCCTCTTCGCGTTCGTATCTCCTGTGTTTCACGCTTGCTCCATTTCGCGTTCGCCCTGTTCACGTCGCCCATTCCCCAATGCTACTAGCGCTGGCGCGTCGCGGGGCATCAGCCCAACACACCGATGAGTTCCATCGCCTTTCTTCGCGTGCACTTCTGCCCTCATCGCGTTCTATTGTGGGGGCCCCAGTAGGCCGCGGTTTTCGCAGCAAAAACGCCCCCCGCCATTGTAGCTTGACGAGGCCGCCACCGTGACGCGTCTATGGCCTCCAATCCACGCCCAGTCCACGCCCAGTGCCAAAATGCGCCGCGTCCAGGGGCCCCCCACCCGTATATTCTGGCTATCTGCAGGGTGTTTGTTTGGGCCCCTGTGCTGTGTGCAGGCAAATCAGATCAAATTCGCGGTGTTGGCAAACAACGCGTTTCTGGAACACACCAAAAGGCTGCGAAACGGCGCTTTTGCGGCCCTCAGCACCCGCAGGGGGCCTTTGAGGAGCCCAAACACGCTTGACCGTGCACGCGTCGCAGAGGCCCCGAAACGGTATAAATACCTGTGAATATGCCCCCTTTCGTCGTCCTCATCACTCACATCCAACTTCACGCACTCTTTACCATGCAGTTCCTCGTCCTCGCCCTTGCCGCCGTTGCCGCCGCCCAGTCCACCATCTACGACGTCGAAACCGTCACCGACAACCTGACCACCGACGTGACCATCACCTCGTGCCCCAACAACGCCTGTGCGACGACCGTGGAGGCTACGTCTCAGACTGTGGTCACCACCACCGTCGACGGTGTGGAGACTGTCTACACCACCATCTGCCCCGAGACCGAGGCTGGCGAGAAGGCTGCTGCTGCTAGCGAGGCCCCTGCGCCTGCCGCGCCCTCTGCCTCTGCCTCTGGCTCCGACCAGTACGTGGACGTCACCGTTACCCCCACTGTGACTGCCTCTACTGGTGTTGAGGCCACTTCCACCTTGCAGGCCACCATCACCTCGTACTACAACTCGTTGGCTGCCAACAGCTACACGATGCAGGCTGCCTCTGAGGGTGCTGCTGCCGGCCAGCACGTGGCCTACGGTGTTGCTGGTGTTGCTGGCTTGGCTGTCCTTTTGTTGTAAGCTGTTCTGTATGTATAATAATTTAATGTCTAGATAGAGGCCGGAGACGAAGTCTTCAAGACGTAAGCGGCTTGGGGAGCACTGGAATTCCCAGACAAGCCACCGACACTGGGCTCCCCATGTCATGACTGAGCTGAGAGCCTGCCCGCCTCAAGGAACCATTTTCTGGTCTCATGGGTCTATAGCCCTTCCTCTTATCGTCCATGTCCCTGCCACTCCAAAACCTAGCCCAGAACCGCGGTTCTTCACGCGCCTCTCATCTTGTCACGCGACTTGGTTCCCAATACGGCGTCTTGACGCGTCCTCGTCTAACGCGTCTCCCCGCCTAGTTCCATGTATATGTCGCAAGAAGCCTTTTGCACCCGTCAAAAACCCGTACACCAGATAATACAGCCATTTCTCCCACCCCATCCAATCCATCTGTTTGGATCCTATGGGGAACGAACGTATATTTGGGCCCTCAGGGTACACGTAGTCCTGTTCCAGCGATTTTTCCTGCTTTTTCAAGTTCATTTCACATCTGCCTTCACCCCATATTTCTCTCTAAACTCCGCATTCACTCTACTGTTCTAAGTTACTTCTCTTCTATTCTATGTACATTCTTCATTCTCTAAAGGGTAGAAGTGCTGGTCGAGCCCGTGGCCTTACCGACAAACACATGCGGATCATAATAAGCATACTGCTTGTTGCCAATGAACATATTCCAGTATTCGTTCAAGTGCACCAACGCCACCTTGTAGGCCAACGACGGGAACAAGCGGTAGCTGTTGAGCACAAACTTCAACGCCTCATACACCTCTGCAAACCCAAGCGCCATTTCATCCCAAAATTGGCTCCTGGCTGCCTTTTTGATTTTGTCCTTGGGCTGCTGGGGACGGGCGTTCTTTTTCGGAGGAGCCCTCGTGACACCATCGGTGGCCGCCTTTTTGAAGGGCAAGTCCTGGAACGGGAACTCGATTCCCTTGCGTGTATCCTGCTTAATCTCGTACTCGCCAGGGACGGCCACGCCTCGGTCCACGTCTGCCAAATGCTGCAAATACATCTGTTTGAAGTTGTTAATAGCCTCGATCAGCTTCAGGAGTCTGTCAAGGGTGTTGAACAAGGCCACAAGCTCGATGCGTCTGAACTTTAAGAGATGCAGCCTGTCTTCGTCGTTAGACTCGAACAAGACCTTGAGCGCCGTTCCGTAGCCAATGGTCTGCAATTTGCCCCACATACGGCATCTGTCGCAGCCCACGCAGTCCATGATGGCGCTGACATTCTTGAAACGGGCCCGGAACTCATCCTTTAAATCAGGGGACACATTTTCGGGGTTGAAGAGCGCAGAAGAGTCGAAGAGAGTGTTAGATGCGAGGCGGGGAACAATGTTGTCCAAAAGCTCGGAATAATGCTGCTGCTTCAAGATCTCGTCCGAGGACAAGAACTTGGGCTCGCTATCAGCACCTCCATTCTGTACAAACTCGGGGAGGACCAAGATGTCGCTGAGACGGACGACCGCCTGCGAAACCAAGGCGTAGTTAAAGTAGATGTTCAGTATGCGATCGCTAAAGCGGCCCACACGGTCCATGAACGTCTTCAAATCGGGGTAGAACGCCCCCGTTTCCGTGTCCAAGTACTCGTTCGAGAGGTGCACGGCGATGGACGCGTGCATGCCCAGAATGACTCTGTAGAAAAGATTTTTCTCCACACAGCTCTCTGGCTCCGAGCCCGCCGTCATGGACATGGGGTTGGTGTTGGGGAAGCAGTTTTCCGAGTAGATGGCCTTCCACACGTCGAACGACTGCTGGCCACCGTAGCCGGTGAACCGCTCGGGGTTGTCCAACAAATTGATGAAGTCGCAGTGGTGGTCGTCGTCAATGTGGCAGTAGTCGAGGTCCTCGCAGGTCTCTGGTTCGGCCACGTCGCCCGTGGGCAGCACGTTGAGCTTTCCAAGCTTCGAGGGCCGGAGGTTATCGTCGGTCACGTGCAGCCAGTTGAACTGTTCTGGCAGCAACACCTCCACCGCACAGTTGGGCGTGATGCACGAGTGCTGGGGGTTCCAGAAACGGCACTCCTTCTCGAAATTAAGCTTGAAGTACTTGAAAAAGGGCGTTTTGACGAGCCGCTGGAGAAAGGGCCTGGTTTCAGCATTGACGTCGTCGATATAGGCTAAGGTGGTGTTACACGTAGGCGTAATAATCTGCAGACAGAAGGACGGCGAGTCGAAGGGCGAGAACTTGGTAGCTAGCGCTATCTGGAGAAGGAGGAGAAGCGGTAGAAGGAGCCTCATTTTTGGAGCAGGTCAGGCGGCGTAGTTAGACACGTGAAAAAGACCGTGGGTAAATCAGTGCGTTTGGTGAAAAGTAGAAAAACACCGAAGAGCCCAGAAAAGAAATCCTCGATTTATAGACTGTGTGTAAACTGCCGGTCGCAAAGGCCTCCTAGGACGGTTTTCAGCAGTATGTGAGCGGGACGACCTCTTATATGTGCTTAGTAACACCATCCGATGGCGCAGTTTGTGTGCCACGTCAGAGATGCTAGGTGCAGGACCGATACCGAGTGGCAAAGAAACGACCACAGCAAAAGCGACATGAAACGCGACCAAACGCGAGGGGCTACAAGGCCCCGCTTCTGTCTGATGTAACAGCATGGGTCGAGTTTCTACGCGGATTTCAGCTTCGGGGAGGAGGGTGTTCTGGGTGAGTGTGAACATGTAGGATTTGCACCCAAATCGTACCACTACTGCGTGGCAAAAAAAGGGTATATTTGCAGGAAACGCCATGCTGGCCTTATTGTGGCTTCTGAAAGGCGGTCAGCACATATAGACGTCGCCTAAAGTTTCCAGGAAACTGTATAACGGAGGAGCGTGGAAATCCGTGGCGTCTCAGCCCCAGAGGCATAAAAAAGCCCAACACCGACTTTGGAGAAGGGTCAATCGAGCACCACGAAAGAGGTATCCTGGGGTTGTAGGGTTGGAGGTGGCTATGTGCTGAGCATGAGCACACAGCCCCAATTGCAGCTCCTGAACTGTCCAGAAGGGCCCGTTCACGCGCGTACATTCAGACCGACATATACCCTGCCACCCACAGTGTTTATAGCACCATTAGCGCAGCTACCAGCGTGCGGAGTCTTCTCGTAAATCTCCTTCCGTGACTGTCTATTACTCTACCTAGTCGAACTTGATCTTCTTAGCGGTCTTGGTCATGTCGACGTCCTTGAAAAACGCGCCGTAGGCCGAGTGCGCCTTCTTCTTGGTGTGGCCACCGAACTTGAGAAGCTCTTCAGGAACCGGCTGGTTAGCTCCTCTCAAGATGTTCTGCAAAGCACCGCTCAAGTGCTTCTCGTGTTCCGTGAACAAAGTGTGGGCCGTACCAGTCTGGCCCGCACGGCCCGTACGACCAATACGGTGCACGTAGTCCTCGATAGTAAGAGGAAACGTCAAGTTGATGACAACCTTCACGTTGGGAATATCGAGGCCTCTGGCAGCCACGTCCGTGGCCAACAACAAGCTCAGGTCGCCCTTTTTGAACGCGTTGAGCGCCAGCGTGCGCTGCTGCTGAGATAAGTCACCGTGGATGGCCGCCACGTTGTATCTGTTTCTCTGCAACAATGCCTCAATACGCGATGCCTCTTTCTTGTACAACGCGAAGATGAGCACCTTGTCGTTGGCCCGGTCGCCCAGCTGGTACTTCTTCAAAAGGGAGAGAAGCTTCTTCTCCTTGTCGTAGGGGTCCACCACCTCGACCACCTGGGTGATGCGCTTGTTGGCAGCTAACTCGTCGGTGTCGCCGATGCTGACCTTGATGGGCTTGTTGAGGAAGCTGGAGGCGAACTCGCGCACCTCCTTGGGCCAAGTGGCGGTGAACATCAATGTTTGGCGTGTTTTGGGCGTCTCCGCGATGATCTTCTTGATGTCCTCCTCGAACCCCTTCTCCAACATCCTGTCGGCCTCGTCCAAAACGAGGTACTCCACACCTGTCAAGTCCACGGCACCGTCGTTGAGCAAGTCGAGCAACCTGCCGGGCGTGGCCACCACCACATTGGCCTTTCTGAGCTTGCGGATCTGGTCGTCCTTGGAAACACCGCCGTAGATGGCCACACAGCTGATGTCCGTGTTGGCGGTGAGCTGCTCCAAATTATCGAAAATCTGCAACGCTAACTCGCGCGTGGGCGAGATACACAACACCTTCAAGCCCTTCTTTCCCAAAGTCAAAATGCTGTTGATGGCAGGAACTCCGAACGCGAACGTCTTTCCAGACCCGGTCTCAGCAACGCCAATGACGTCCTTGTTGCTGAGCAAATACGGCCACGACACCGACTGGATGGGCGTGGGCTTGGGGAACTTGGCAATGACTTCGGTGATCTCCGGCTGCAACTCGATCTGGTCAAACGCCAACAAGGGCCGCAAATTGAGCCCGTGGGGGTCCTCCACAGTGACCTCGTTGTCCGCCAAGAAGGCCTTGATATCGCTCTCGGGAAGAGTGCTGAGCACCTTCAGCTGCACGTAGCCAGTGGAAGAAACAGCGACCTTCAGCGAGGAGACGCTGCTGGAGTCATTGTTCTCCTTCAGCTCTTTCTTTTCCTTCAGCTCTTTCTTTTCCTTCTTCTCTTTCTTTTCCTTCTTCTCTTTCTTTTCCTTCTTCTCTTTCTTTTCCTTCTTCTCTTTCTTTTCTTTCTTCTCTTTCTTTTCCTTCTTCTCCTTCTTCTCCTTCTTGTCTCTCTTCAGCACCTTCTCGGTGGCGTCTTCGAGCTTTCTCTTTCTGTCCTTTTCTTCTTTCGCCATTGTGGTGGTAACCGAAGCGATGTGATGCGCGATGAGATGTCACCTAAAAGATTTTCGGTCCCGAGCACGCGCTACACGAAAACCCCGATCCCAAAAAAAACAAGAAAATCCGATATGGTGTAACGGCTAGCACAGGACGCTCTCACCGTCCAGACCGGGGTTCGACTCCCCGTATCGGAGTTTTTTTTTGTGCCACAATGACTGCCCCACAAAGGCACCACAAGATAATGCACGTCTTCCTGCCTCTCCTCAACTCTTTTACCCACCCTTCTCAGCCTCCTTCTCACTTACCTATTCTCTGACCTCAGTTCCGCGAATCCCAAATCGCGCCACAAATCGGAAAGCCCTTCAAAACAACATGTCTCAAAACACCACTTCTACGAAACACGTTATCCAAACACCAGTCCTCAGTATCAAAACCATCATTCCACCACACGTTTCTTCTGGAATTTCCCGAACTCCTCCGACACGGTCCAGTTACCCATCTCTCACCATGCAGGTCCAACGTGGGGCACGTCCCAATGGGGTAACACATGCTTCCCGAGGGTTCCCAACGTGCGCAATCGAAGACTTAGATACGCATCAACACCCACCAAAACGGTAAACAACACGAATCCCGGGTGGTTCGGCCACTGCGGTGCGGAATCGGGTGTAGTATGGTACAGTTTTGGTGTATTCTGGTATGGACTACAGTATAGGTTACGGGTTTGTGGTAGTGGTTATATGACTAATACTGGTGTGGCTGGCTACCTGACTATAGGCTTGTTTACTGTCGGCAGGCCGCCCGCGGCACGCGTTGTGCCCATAAACAGGGGGCGGAAAAGGCGTTAGAGACCAGCTGGTGCCGCCTTTCTCAACGACTTCATGCCCTTCCTCTTGTCGGTGGCCTTGAACACCTTGTTTTTGGAGAAGTAGTTGTTCTGCTTGAACCGCTCCTCCGGAAACGACGCCGATAACTCGTCGTCAGTGTCGTCGTGCTTGTCGTCCGCCAACACCTCGTACTGGTTGCGGGCCACGCGGGCCGAGACGGGTCTGGAGACCCTCAGGGTCTGCTGCTTGTTCTTCAGCATGGAGGCGGCCTCTGCGTACGAGAGCTTGCGGTAGTTGATGTCCACAAAGTCCGCATCGACAGCCTGGTTCATCAGGATGTTGTAGATCTGGGAGCCGCTCCCCATGGTAAACGACTTGGGGATCTGGGAGGCGTCCACGGGGGCAGCGGGCGCCTTCTTGCCAAAAAAGAACGACGAGAAAGAGAGCATTAGGCTAGTGGGTGGTGTGGGTGCGCCAGAGATAAACTGTGATTGATCGCTTTCAGAGAAAACACTCCAGAAAGAACGGGGGTGGTATCGGTAGTAGAGAGCTTGTGTACATCACAACAAACGCCACATGGGTGGTTTAAATAGCTTATCTTATCGCGTGGCCTGTCACGTGACGACGTCAGTCATACGTGCGCCCACCACCAGGGCTGCGTGCAGGACATGGGTGTCAGGCCTAAGTCAGCGCCTCTGGCAAGCTTGCGGTGTTCCTGTCGGCAGGGCGGCTCCTGGCAGGGAAAAGCGTGGGTGGGGAATGGGGGAAGTACTGGTGAGTGCTGGCGAGTTTCAGCCATTTAGACCCCCTTTTGGCGAAGTTGGAGCTCTGTATTGCTTGGTAGTAATGACTGTTAGCTGGAAGCAGAGAACCGTTTTAGGATATATGATGGTGGAGTGGCCCTATTGAGAGCCTTTCACCGATATGTGTCTGTGTCCAATCCGATTTGTTTCCGTCCCTTTTGTCATGGATCAGTGCCCTCTCTTTTATCTCTCCTCTCTCTCTCTCTTTGGTATACTTTGCTCTCAATCCACACAGCCTCTGCCTTGCATGATCCTTAACGCCCGCTGTCGTCATTCGCAGTGATATATGAGACCAGACTGCGGTATTAGCCTATTTTGGTCCCAAACACTCCCATCGCCATTACTGGTCTTTCATTTCCCCTAGGACCAGTTTCTCGAAGCCAAAAGAGCCAGTTCGCTTCCTTTCATGATACGCGACACTCTTCCATGATCTTCTTTTCGTTATTTCTCACAGAAGAACTGCCACATCCCTTGATGTAATCATTTGGGGTGCAGTGGAGAGGGTTAAATTTTTCACTTTTACCTCACTTTTCTGCTCACGAGTGCAAAATCCCTATTATTATAGCCATCACTTTAAAAGTCAGCCAGGCAAGAATACACATCCGAATTTGGCCCAAACACTCTTACAAAACACACGCACATCACTGCCAAATCCCAGCCCCTTTACGTCCATTGTGGGCCCGTTTGACATCCCTTCCCCATTACATCCGTGCCCCAGTTGTTCCTGCACAGCGCACCGACAAATCTCGCCCTTGAAAACCACATAAACATTTAACGAACAGTCTGTTTTCCACTGCCCAAAACCAGCCATGGAAGGGTGGGGCGAAGTAAGTATTGCTACACACGATAGGAGCACGAAAAGAGTACCCTATTGCCCAAAAGGGGCGTTCTGAGCTCTTCTGGGCCAGAATTGACCGCCCCAAACAATATTTCTAGATAAAGGGCTTAATCTAGAACACGAACAGCGTCCCAAAACGGAAGAGAATGCCTCGGAGAAAAAGAACTCTCTATAAGTGTCCCCAAATGGGAACGGTTGTGTCCAATGAGAAACATCTCATCTTCATCTACTGCCATATAGAGATACGTTGCTTGTTACTACTGCACCGGTTTCGGCCTCTTTTCGCCCTTCTTCTTCTTTTTCACTACTAACAGCAGATCGCCCGAATAGCGGCTACTACCGCACGTGATGGGTCAGGGGCACAGGACCAACCTCAGATTTCCTCGCTACAATTTGACTCTCAGTCCAATTTGCTTTGGTGCGGAGACGCCAGCGGCCACACGCGTCTGTTTACCACCACAGTGAGTCCGAACTTTGGCTCGGGGCTCCTGCTTTTTCCTTATTCACGTTTTTGTGCTACCGTGGAGCGCACACCTGTGCTACAGCATCTCAATCACCAAAAAGGCATTTTTGCTCTTTCCAACAGCGCGGTTAACTTCAATAATCGGCGCGGAGTGGCGCAACTCACCCTATCCCCAGAAGTGTTTGCAGCCACTGGCACCAACTCTGCTGCGTCCAACTTCAGGGGCCTCTCGTGTATGTCTTTAAACGGCAGTTCTGCCAATGACGTGGTCATAGGAGGAACATATGGCCTTTTTAAGGTAGATATGCTCAAGCCTTCGGTTCTCCAGACGATGCCGGGACAAAGGGGTCTTTCTTTCATCCGAACACATTCGAAGCTGCTTATATTGGGCAAGAATAACGGTTCTTTCGAGCTTTACGATACCAATTCCTCCCAATCTGTGCGCACTTTTCATGGCCACAGCGGCTTTCTCCTGGATATGGATGTGCAGGGCAACTACGTAGCCACCTGCGGTTACTCTCTTCGACCTAAACGGTTTCATTCGGGCCCGAATGATTTTTTGGTAGATCCGTTGGCCAATATCTACGATTTGCGCATGATGAGGTCTCTTCCACCTATTCCTTTTCCTGCAGGCGCCGCTTTTGTGCGCTTTCATCCCAAATTGCCCAATATCATGATTATTGCATCCACCACTGGCCAATTACAGCTTGTGGATATCTACGACCAGCTGAACGTGTTTATGTACCAGGCGGACCTCATCGGTGCAAACACGCATTCGTCCACTGCTGCGCCTACGAGCTCATTTTTGGCCAATTTGGATGTGAGCGAAAACGGCGATTTTATGTGTTTCAGTGACGGTTTTCTGAATCTTCACTTGTGGTCCTTCAACAACCCAGTTAACAAGAACTTTCTCAATTTTCCCACTCCGTTGGAACAGCCGGATATACCTTCACAACAACATGCTCCTATTGCCGTTGATGACCAGGTTCCATTGAGTTCCATTGGAATGCCATATTATAAGGAATTTCTTCTATCCAATTACGCCACGGACCTCATTTTCGATAAAGAATTGCTGAAGGTTCCCTTGAAAATCGACCCTGCGTTAGAGGAGCTCGACGCTGGTCTTCGAGCGATGAACAGATCTCGGTTTATGCCTTACGACAGAGCCAAATACGGCCCCAGGAACCTTCACCGGCCATATGAGCCCTTACGAGAGCCTACAAATGGGGCTCTGACGACGGGCAAAAACACGAAACCTCATCTTTTGCGCAAATTCATCAGTGAACGCAACATCAGCAACAACTCCCTCAGTAAAACCATGTCCAATGGATCTACAGACCTCGCTGATCTTCCGAATCACAACCCTTACGACAATAACGATGCCTATAATGACTCTGACAACGCCGCCAGCACTAATAATAGCAACGATGACATCTTCCAGTACAAGGTGTATGAGTCTTTTAAGCCCAACAAAGTGCCTAACTGCTACACCAAATTGCAGATCCAGTACTCCAAGTTTGGCGTTGCAGACTTCGATTTTGACTATTATAACAAGTCCAGTATGCGGCTCAGTGGGTTGGAGAACCATTTGGATAACTCCTACATTAACGCCCTCTTACAGGTATACCGGTATTCGCCCGCCTTTTACAATGGAGTGGTTCGCAACATTATGCCCGAGTGGCTTCCCAACGATGAACAGCTGTTGTTGGTCAGCAAAAACCCCCAGGGATCGTCCATTTTGAACGAGTTGGGCTACTTGTTTGACATGATGTATAAGGCCAACGGAAAGAATGTGAAAATGGCCAATTTTTCGGAGGTTTTAACCCAGAACCCAGTCGCACAAAAGCAGGGATTGGTCAACGTGGATGAAGGGCGCACCCTCAGTTCTGCTGATTTGCAGAAGTTGATCATAGGCTTCAACAAATTTCTTGTGGAGGCAGTCAACAGCGACAGAATGCACCAGACGGGGGCCAGTGACCTCAGCAGCCTCACGAACGTACGGTACGAGATCGAGATACGGTCCAATGGGTGCGATTTCCACGATGTCCAGTATGGAAACCAACTTACCTTGGACTTGCTCACGCCGCCGCCGAATGTGTTGAACATGAGCAAAATCAACCTTCTTGTGAAGCCTGGTCAGGCTGCAGCGGTTCCTAAGAAGAGCCATACCGTTTTGACGTATTTGGAGTACTCGTTGAACCAGGTTAAAGTACTCCCTTGTCAGAATCACGTGAATTCACCCTACCACCAGCCTCCGCCCCACCAGTTGGAGTTCAAGCAGACGGTGGTGCAGCTCCCGCCCTTACTTGTATTGAACTTGAATTTTAGCAGCCAGGAGTTCCAGCTCATTAGGGGCTTCAAAAGCTGGCTCGTTCCAGAGTTCTACGCCACCAAGGGCTCCAACAGGGTCAATTTTAGGCTGGTGGTCACTGAGGGGCCCAGCGCAAAGTACGAATTGCTCGGTTTCGTGTGCGAAATTAGCCACGGACCGGATCACGTTCATGGTCAGCACAATGCGGTGCTGTATGTGAAGGTAGGCGAGCAATGGCACCTTTTCAACGACTTCTTGGTGATGCCGCTTCCGCAGGAGGAGGTTTTGAACGTCCAGTATCAATGGAAACGGCCGTTGGCGTTATTTTACTCGAATGTGGATAGTGTGCACAACCAGGGGTTCCGGTACTGGACTCAGGAGGCGTTTTCGCGGGCCGAAGGCCTCAACAGAACGGTGTTGTACCGGGACCACTTTGCTTGTGGAACTCGCGAGGGGTATCGTAGGGAATACGAGGTTTTGACGGAGCTGGAGGCCCCTGTTCCCGGCACTCTAGTGGCTATTGACGCCGAGTTCGTGACTCTTCAGCCCGAGGAGTTGGAAATCTCCTACGACGGGTCCAAGAACACCGTCAAGCCCAAAAAGTTGTCCCTCGCGCGTATCTCCGTGATAAGGGGCGACAATGGGCCCAAACAGGGCGTTCCCTTTATCGACGACTACATTCTTCATACCGCGGAAATCTACGACTATCTTACCAGTTTCTCTGGAATCGAGCCCGGCGACTTGGATCCGCACAGGTCCACCAAAAATTTGGTGACTTTGCAAACTGCGTATAGGCGACTCTGGCTTCTTTTGAATATGGGCTGTGTCTTTGTGGGCCACGGGCTTATCAACGACTTCAGGACCATCAATTTGCAGGTGCCTGCCGCGCAGATCCGCGACACCATCGACTTCTTCTTCTTGCCCGAGTACAGGAGGAGGTTGAGCTTGAAGTTTTTGGCCTACGTTTTGCTTAAGGAAAACGTTCAAACGGGAAACCATGACCTGATCGAAGATGCGTACACCGCCTTGTTGTTGTACAAAAAGTACATTGAGTTGACGGCGGTTGGGGATTTCGAGGCTACGTTGCACCGGATCTACATGGAGGGCCAGCAGTTGCGGTTCCGTGTGCCGGAGTAAGCAGCAGCAAAACATGGAGAAAACGGGGGAACCCTTGGTTCTGGCGGAGACATAATTGGGCGTTTCGTGGGTTTTGATGAGTTTATCGGTGACTGAGGTAGGGACTTTGGAAGCAGTAATAGAAGCATAGAGAAACACACGAGAGAGGAGTCGAAATTGGATACTCAACGCAATGTTCGAGGGTGTAATTGGTGGGTATGGGAAATGAGGCAATATCGAGAGAACACGGGCTTTTGAGGCATAGTGGGGATAAGGGCATTTTTAAGGCTGTCTGCGTAGGGCTATAGATACGATGGCGAAGGGAATGGACTTGCAGGCTGTTTTCGGGTTCGAAAGGAGAAGAAACGTTTGTCATATCTGGAAGTTGAGAAACCTTTGGTGGTTTTTTTAGTTTCCACTAATTTGGTACTTATGCTTTTTGCTGTCTCGCCCCTCTAAAACCACCTCTATAGCATACAAGCCCCTTGATACCATTCTTCCACAAACAACACCCATTGGGCCGTCCCTTTGGCGAAACTGCAAAAAGCCCCAATGTCTAAATCCGCCTATTGACCGAACGGCACCGGTTTTCAGAACTGTGAGATGGGGATTCCGTAGAAGAGTCCGAAAGACCCCGGAAAAGCCAGCACACCTCCTTAACAGCAACGTGTAGCCCTGCTCTCACAGCTGATTCCCTTTTCGGCCGCTTTTTCATGCCGTTTTCGTTCCACTCCCTTTCGGTATCTGTTCTCATACTCCGCTATCTTTTTTCACACCAAAAAACCAGATATGTATATACGCCACTCAGTACCCACCAAACACCACAAATAGGCCCGCTTCTCCTGCGAGCGCACCCCCACCATGTCGCTTCCCAACATAGAGTCTCTACAAGTGACCGGCTCGA
Source organism: Wilhelminamyces tanticharoeniae (assembly GCA_030558325.1). Taxonomy (NCBI): domain Eukaryota; kingdom Fungi; phylum Ascomycota; class Pichiomycetes; order Serinales; family Metschnikowiaceae; genus Wilhelminamyces; species Wilhelminamyces tanticharoeniae. The sequence continues at coordinate 387,149 of JAJMSI010000010.1, read as the reverse complement.
AGGAGGCGCCCGACGGGACAGCGTGCCCCCCACCAGCCGAGTCCCCCCACTCGGGCCAGCCGAAGCCCTCCAGAACGCCCTCCGGGCCAATCCGAAGCGACCTGGAGCCGCGGGTGGACTTTGACGCGACCGTGAACGAGCGCCCAAAGCGTAAAACAGCCCCCGGGGCTAGAAAGACCCATTCTCGGTCTCTGTCGCAAAATAAGGTGGCTGGGGGCCAGGCCAGACCCCCAATAAACCGCTCGAAATCCACCGACGGACTCATAAAGTCGGTGGGAACACACAGACCCACCTCGCTCAAGCGCTCGAATCGGCTGTTTACCAAATTGACGGGTCTTCAGCCACTTACGAGAACCACGCTGAACCCGCAGGCAAAAACACCCGTCCAGCTGCTCACTAAAACGGCGCTGAGCCAGCTGATCAAGAGCTCGCGGTCAAGTACCTCTCTCAAGGGTCTGCAGGCCGTCGGCGGGCTCAAAACGAGCGGGCGTAGAGGAAAGGCTATTTTGCGCCTAAACGAGGATGCCGAAGGCCACAATTACGAGGACACAGACAGCAACGAGCTGGAGAATGAAGCACCAGAACCGGCGCCCATGTTGCACGCGCATCTGGACCCCGTTTTGCCCCTGAGAACGGAAACCGGCCCCCCCATAACGTCTGGACCTGCGCCAGACCGCCGTCCGCCTCTTCCGCTGACAAACAGCTCGACGGACGACTTTTCTAATAACCTCTATGGCGGGCTGCTTCTTCTCTCGCAATCCACGGGCCTCACGAAGAAATTGGACGTGAAAATAGCCCCAAATTTGGCCTACGGAGCGGCAGAAATGGCCAGAAATAACGCTGATTCGTCCGTGAACTCCACTGCAGAGTCCGCAAACGGGATTTCGTTCAGGGCCAATCCAATCGACGGTGCTAGAGCCGCTGAACCTGTCACCACCAACAGAACGGTAGCACCAACTAACCTGTACCAGCCAAACCAAAGCATTTTCAACAACCTTCAGAGAACCCATCTGCAATATGGAACGAAACCACGCAACCTCGCGGGCGCCCAAAATGGTAGCAGCTTCGCCAACTTCCTCAACAATGGCCACGAAAACCAATCTCACAATATAGAGACGAGAACACAACAGCGGCTCTGGCTCCAGAGAGAGAACTCTCTTATGGACGTCGCCCATTTAGATCCAGGCCAGTTATCCAATTTTTCGAGTCTTTCCTTAAACAAGTTGATGTTTGCACATAACTATAACCAGAGCAGCCAGAATATACGGGAATTGGCAGCCACTAATGGTCCTTATGTGGCAACCAACGGCCCCAATACGCCCGCTACCGGAACTAACGGCACTTCCGCCCCGGGAGAATCCAGTAACAGCATTAACGGCCTCCTCAAGGTGGTTCAGAACGGAACACAGAACCTGATCCAGTCGAGGACAGAGTTTGAGAGGCTCAATCGGGAGTATTTGAACGTTAGACGAAACCTCAACCCCGTGGGCCAGAGTTTGGGCCGTGTGGAGACCATTCTTCAACACACAGCCAACATGGAAATGCCGAAAAGAAGCCAGAAGAAGGCGTCTTCTGGATCCACGCTGTCGTTCCAGGGCCACCACCCCAGCGCCAACCTGTTCCGCGAGTTTTCGCCTTTATACGAGGAAAAAGAGCCCGAAACTTTGGGAACACTTAATCGGCTCTGGCAGGACGCATTAGTGCTGAACAGCTCCTCCAATGGGCAAATAAAGGCACCCAGAAACCAGCCCCAGCAGTCGACTACTCAACCGCCATCCATCGCTCGTGTAGCGTCGTATACGCAGGGCCAGCTGTCGTACAATCCGTTGAGGCTGCCGCAGACGCCAACAACGCGAGCTGTGAAGTTAGCAGCAGCAGCAGCTGCCCAGGGAAGGGAGTAAAAAAGAAAATAAGAACGAGCCATGGAAGAGAAGAGCCGAAGCCACGTGAAAGGCGTGGAATAGATGCTGAATACAGGAAGCTGGCGCTATCCTTGTGACGGAAAGAGGGCAGCGATGAAAGGAATGGATTATATATGGCTCTTCCATGCCAATATCTGACGGAGTTCATGGAAAGTCTCTCGTCATTACGAGATTTCTCCTGGTCTCTTACACTGCTATAAAATGATGTGGACATCACACCTTAAGACTAAACTGGAGTACCGGAACGGCCGAATGCCTCGGAAAAGCGGAACACCCGCAATATACAAGTTTGAAGTACTGTAGAGATGTGAAGAACGAAGAAAACGACCGCCCTGGGCCCTTTCTTCGTTATATGGCATAGTGAGAAAAGAGCACCGGTGAGCTCCCAAAGTGTCTTGAACCTAGGGCTAGACCGTGTTTGAGATCATATCGGTGCTTTTTGGGAATGAGAGGTTCAGTGATAACAGTGACTTTCGTCCTGATTGTGTGAGTGCAGTATTTGTGGTGACCTCTGGCATCTTCTTCTCCCCCTCCTACGCTCCTCCTCACTCGCCGTCCATTTCTATACTATTTACAAACTACCCCTGTCTCTGCTTGTGCTTTCCGTTCGTCTTGCAGTACACATAAACACGCCCCTTACGTCTCACCATATAACAGTCCTTGCAGAACTTCTTGACCGAGGTTCTCACCTTGAAGGTGCGGAACTGCCGCAAGGCCGGAACGAGCATCCTGGGTGCCGTTACAGCTGGCGTAGCGTTGAACAAGCGCGGAACGGGGCCCAAAACGGGCCTGAACACTCTCGCTAGCGAAAACATGGAAATCAGAATGTGCAACTCCGAAACTGCAGTAATAAACAGAGCCGGGAGACTAAAACGCGGAAAAGGGCCTCGACAGAATAGGTCTCACCAGAATAGACCGCAACAGAAAGACCAACCAGAATAGTCTTGCCGAAATCCGCTTTCACTGGGGGGGCTTCCTCGCTCTGTCTTGCAATTTCTTCATCTTTCTTTGTCTTGGTTCCTGCACACACCAGGGATTTCGGGTGCGCGCACGCCCGAACACGTAGATCGAAAAACACTCCCAACCACTTCTTCCGTCAACAGCCGCCCAATTCGCCACCGTCGGGCCTGAAAACCCCGCAATTCCCGCTCCCGGCTCTATATAAAGCGGCGCTTTCCCCCCGGACACCGAAAAAACCGCCCTCAAAAGCCATGTCCACGCTGTCCTACAAGCAGCTGGATGCCTACACGGCCGCCACTCTCCCTGACAAGATGGCAGTGTTCCAGGAGTGCAAGGCGCAGTTCAACGCGCTGCCCGTCAACCCGCGGAAGTGCCGCCAGCTCCTCGCGCGCTTGCTCCGCTTGCTCTACCACGGAGACGCCTTTGAGGAGAAACAGGCCACCGAGCTCTACTTCTCCATTTCCAAGCTCTTCCAGAGCAAGGACGAGCTGTTGCGCCAGTTGACGTATCTTGCGGTCAAGGAGTTGCTGCACACTGCGTCCAACGTGATGATGCTCACGTCCTCCATCATGAGGGACATCCAGGGCGCCGAGAGCGTGTGCAAGCCCAACGCGCTCAGGGCGCTCGCCAAGGTGGTGGACGCATCCACGGCGACCGTCACGGAGCGGACGTTCAAGAACGCCGTCGTGGACCGCAACCCCGTCGTTTCTTCGGCAGCGTTGGTGGCGCTGTACAGCCTTCTTCCCATCGCACGCGACTTGGTCAAGAGACTGGCCAACGAGACGCTCGAGACGGTGTCCCTGTCCAAGCAGTTCCCGCTGTCGCAGTTTGCACTCCACGACTACTACGGCTCTGCCACCACCAACCTCCCGGCAACCTCCTACATGTACCAGTACCACGCTCTTGGGTTGTTATACCAGCTCCGCAATCACGACAGAATGGCACTCATGAAGATGATCACGCAGTTGCTGGGCGTGGGCGTTTTGAAGAACCTGCTTTCTCTTGTGCAGCTCATCCGCTACATCAACCGGTTGGTGGAGGACGACGTGGCGCTTGCAGGTCCCTTGGCGCCCATCTTGCTGGCATTCCTCAAGCACAAGAGCGACATGGTGGAGCTCGAGGCGTGTAAGGCGCTTGTGGGCATGCAGCAGCACATCAAGGACGACACTTTCATGGCCATTGTCACGACTTTACAGAAGTTGTTGAGTGTTCCCAGAACGGCCACCCGTTTCGCGGCCGTGCGCTTGATCAGCCGCATTGCTGCTCGCTATCCTGAGAAGATCGTGGTGGTCTCTTTGGAGTTGGAGGGCTTGATCAACGACTCCAACCGTTCTATTCTGACGCTCGCCATCACCACGTTATTGAGGACTATGGGCGCTGGAACTACCGTTTCTGAGAGCGCGGGTGAGGGCGTGGATCGCTTGATCGCCAAAATGGCGTCGATGATGGAGGAGATCACTGAGGACTTCAAGATTGTCATCATTGAGGCCATTGAGAACCTCGCATTGAAGTTCCCGTCCAAGCACAAGCGTTTGGTACTGTTTTTGACCGATCTTTTGCGTGAGGATGGCACCTTAAACCTCAAATCCACCATCGTGGATGCGCTCTTCGACTTGATCCGCTTTCTCCCCGATGCTGCTGCCAAGCAGCTCATTTTGATGAACTTGTGCGAGTTCATCGAGGACTGCGAGTTCTCTGAGTTGCTGGTGCGCATTTTGCACTTGTTGGGCGACGAGGGTCCCGCCACTGCCAACCCATCCTACTACATTCGCCACATCTACAACCGCTTGGTGTTGGAAAACTCTATTGTGCGGTCGCTGGCGGTGATTGCGTTGGCAAAATTTGCAGTGGTTTGCGGCGGCGACGTGGCCGCTAACATCCGCATTTTGCTCGGTCGTTGCTTAAACGATGTGGATGACGAGGTGCGCGACAGGGCCGCGTTATCGTTGCAATTTATCGATAAAAAGCGCTCTAGACTCGTGGTGACCGATGCCAAGTTTGACTTGGGGGCATTAGAGAGCCGTTTGACGCATTACTTGAACGACAATGCTAATTTCAGCACCAAGTTCGACATTTCCGAGGTGCCTGTGATCTCTTATGAGGAGTTGAAGTCTGCTGCCTATAGCCAGAAGATCCGCAAGCTTGAAACTGCCACCGTGGAGACGGGCGACAAGGAGAATTCGGCTTCTGTTGCTCCTGAGACCTCTGAGGCTCCTCAGGCCGATTCCGCTGCCAGCGATCTCTTGAAACAACAGCAGTATGCGCAGGACTTGTCTGCTGTGGCGGAATTTGCTGAGTACGGACGCTTGCTGAAGTCTTCGCTCACGCCGGTGTATTTGACCGACAAGGAAAACGAGTTTGTGGTGACAGTCACCAAGCACTTCTTCGCAGAGTCGCAAAAGTTGGTGTTGCAGTACGACATCACCAACACGTTGTCCCATTTAGTGCTCCAGGACCTTTCTGTGATTGCACTGCCTGACAACGAGTTATACACGGAGGATTTCATCATCTCGTTGGGAGAGTTGAAGCCTGAGCAGACCGGTACTGTTTACGTGTCATTTAGTACCCCTACTCTCGGAGATGAGGAGTTATTGGCAGCTTTTGGCAACACTCTTTCCTACACCAACCGCGAGGTCGTGGACGAAGAAGGAAACGTCGACCCCTCCGACGAGGGCTGGACCGACGAGTACCAAATTGAGGACTTGGAGATTGTTCCTGGTGACTTCATTACGCCTTTGTACAACTCAAACTTCACTGCTTTGTTTGATCAGTTACCGTACGAGGAGAGCTCTGTGGTTTCTGTTGCTGGTGCCAAGACCGTGGAGGCTGCTGTGACTAAGTTGACGCAGAAGTTCAACTCGTTGCCTTTGGATGGTTCTGATTACGTTCCCAGCGACGCCACTTCCCACACTTTGAAGTTATTGGGTAAGGACTTGTGGGGCGGAAAAGTGGGCTCTTCAGTTAGATTGGCATTGAGTGGAGGTAAGGTGGTGGCAAAGGTGCAGGTGAAGGCCGAGACAGAAGGTTTTGCCACTGTTGTGGCTAATAGCTGAGTATGAGGGGAATACTGGACTGAGATCTGAATATATACTTTGGTTGAGTCGGAAAATGTTATTCGAGAACATGTAGAAAAGAGTCTCTACGAAAATAGTAGGATTGAGAATCACGCTTTATTCTATAAGTACATCGGGATGCTGGCATGGGCCAGGTGGTTGTGGAGGGTTTAAGCCATTTAGAATTATCTATCGGTCATTGGGAGGATGGCGTTCTGAAAGAATATTGTGAGAGGATTGAGGCGAAGGAGTATTAGTGAGAAGAAGGCAGGCAGCAAAACGCCCTGAAAATGGGAATGATGGGAGGGGATTCGCCCTTTAGGGTTTTCTGCGTTTCAGAGAGTTTTTTCACTTTTAGAAAATTCCCTCAATACCTAGAGATTTCCCTCACTTCCTGAAATGCCTTCACTTCTCAAACGTGGAAGATTCCGTATCTTTCGCAATTGCCTAGTTCCTCCTTCAAACTCCAACCTCTTTCTTCACTGCGGGCACTTTGGCCTTCACATACCGGTACAAAACTCCTCCGGAGAAGTACACCATCACCATGGCCAACGCAATTAGCACGAATATCCATACCACAGCCAAATTGTCCGCTTTCGCAGCCGTGGGACAGGCGTGGTTCGAGCGTACCTCGAAATGGTAACTGCAGTCAGCCCACCCACCAACATACGACACCACCGCTTTGGCCATCATTTCACGATCGCACGTGAAGGTGAGGAGTGTCAGGCGACGTAGTCTCTCATTGGTTTTAGCATCAACCACATCGCAATAGGACCCATTTTCGTAGGTTAAAGTAAGTTTTTTACCCCTGTACTTGGGACCAGTCGAAAATTCGCCCATGGACACGTACTGACCCAGGGCCTGGTCCACGTAGAAAGCACCCACGGCGGAGATATCGACCTCATCCTTTATTTCGCTGGTACTGTGCGTGAGCTTTTTGAATGGCAGCAGACACACTCCTATCGTGAAGTTATGGCCCAGATCATGGCCCTTGGCTGGCCAGGGACGGGACCGGCCCTCATTCCCGGCCGCCAGCAACGGCCGCAAATCAATGAAGCCATGATGGGCCGAAACAACGGTGCAAGGGTCCAATTGTGGGGCTTTTTCTGCGATTTCAGCTCCTTTTTTGAGCTCCTGGGGCGCCTGGAGTGGCAGTTTTGGCCCCTTGACAGCAGGCGTTTGACTAAACTGACTCAAGGCGTCCTGGAGATGTGGCTCATAGCTTGATAAATGCGCTAGATCCTGCAAATAGTCGCCAGGATGCAGAAGAGAGGAACCCTCCTGGAGAAATATGATGAGCACAATTGAGCCTGCTATTAGGGCGAGGAGAATACCCCGACGGTAGAGCTTAGCAAAAGTCATCTGGGAAGTGTTTTGAGGCGTTTAAAGGGTTTTGAAAATGTTATCCCTTAAATTCGCCACGGTTTGTTTATACCAGTTGAAAAAGTGCTCTGAAAGGGAAGAAAATTGGTCTGCAAGTACAGAAAAGCCCTTTAATGCAGTGGTGACTTCGATATGCTTCTAATGTGCGAAAAAGCCCAGTTTTGCTAGCAAAGGAACAGTTGTCAGAGCTCAATTCAGGAGTTTAGAGCAGCGAATCAGAAAACGCTTGGCAAAGCGAAAAAAGCCGAATTTGGGATGTGCAGGGTCCTAGAAAACAAAAAAGACACTTTTAATGAGCACAGGAAGCCGCTAATGATACAAATGCCGTGTTTTGGTAGTAATATACGAATGAGCGTGTGGTTGATGAGATAAAAACGGCCAAAATTTCCATGCGTGAGGCCACCCAAAAGGTGTGAAAAACGCCTCAAAAAAGCGACAAAAAGACGAGACGGAGAAGAACAGATAGGTGGATGTCTTCGACAGAGATTCTATCAACAACGCCCTTCGGTTTGCCAGCTAAGCCGTGGAAGCTGGTGAAGATTACTTAGATGCAGGCCAATATGGTGCACGGATGTAATTAGACTTGTGTAGTATACTCTTAATCGTTGCCTGCAGTCCCAGAGGATGCACGGGTGTGTTGTGTCAGATCACGAATTTCTGTGCTTGTCAGCCTTCTTCAAAAGCATATAAAGGTAGCGGCAAATCAGCCTTTTCCAGCGTTTTCGGTAGCCACTAAATACCATCACGAAATGGACGAATGGGGCCTAACGTCGGACCCAGCCGCTAGTGCGTCATTGCAATTGGACCCTTTAGTTGAGCCTATATTGGGAGCTATTGAGGAATTCAAACATGCCCAAAAACAGCAAAATGAGGCACGCGACGAGCAGAACGACGATGAGGCAGAAAATGGAAATTTTGAGCCGGCAATTGGCGACCTTCTGCTCGCGGAAAGCAACACCAAAGAGGAATCCAGCGAGGGCCTTTTCCGGGCCGTTTTGGAAGGCGATAAACACGCTGTGGAGGCCATTTTGACTGAAAAACCACATTTGGCCGACCTGTACTATCCCAATGCGGAAACAGGAGCTCCTGCGCTCGTTTATGCGCTCGTTTTGAACCACACAGATATTGTGGAGATTCTTCTCGACCATGGAGCAGACCCAGACGCCTGCGACAGCTTTAGCGCCGGCTATACCCCCCTCATGTGGGCTGTTCATCGCAGCATGCTTCCAGAAATCCGGCTTCTTCTAGACCACCAAGCGGATCCCTTTTTGATAAACCCAAATGGAGGCACTAAAGATGCTGTTTCGCTCGTCAGCCCTGCAGATGCGGCTGTTTACGAGTATTTTCAAATGCACAATCTCTTGAAACCGCGGACGGGCGAAGAGATCAGGTTCTTCGAGCCCCCTTCGGATGTTATGGGATTTTCTGGTGCTCACGATGAAAACGAGGCACTAGAACAACAAATCCGCCTCCAATCCGTCTCAGCGGCTGATTTTTACGAGGACCAAGAAGCCGAACTGTCTCCAGGTGAATATTCGGACCTAGGGGTGCTTCCTGGTGACGAGGAGTACCAGCTCACTGGCGATTCTGTCCTCACACAGACCCCAGAATTCGCATACGACAAGCTCTTGCCCGAGCAGTATATCAAGTTTTCGGATTCCGATATCCCCTCGCTTCTCGACTACATTTTCGCCTTGCGCACGGAATACGCCGCACTTCAGCACGACACTAAGGTACCAGCAGCGGTGGTTTTCCAGTTGCTTAGATATGCGCATTCTAAGGTCGACTCCGATGAGTTATCGGAGTTTTTGTTTGATTGTTTTACCGCCAGATTGCGGTCGGTGACCAAGACCAAATCTGGAGTGTTTAATATGGCCGTGGGCAACGATGTCAACCCGGCAAATTCCGGTGATATTGTTCTTTTGAGCTACTGGCTCTCGGTGGTGCAGTTTTTGCACTTCTATATTCTGCGCAGTGGCTACTATAAAGATTTCCCGCGCTTTTTGCAAGAGCTAGTGAACATTGTTCAGTCGCTCACCGCCACCTTATCATTCTCTATCAACAGTCGTTTGAACGCCTTGATGGATGACGCCATGCTCAATTTCACCAGCTTGGTGGACGTTTCCAACGTGTTATATGCCAAAGATTGGAACCTTTTCAAAAACAAGAACAAGAAGCACCCCAGCACATATGACGACATCCTCGATATGTTGTATCCACCTTCTCAGACGGAGCTTATGAGGCCTTCGCCGCTTCGGTATATCCAGGTTTTGGGGGCCTTGGACTACGTTCTCCGGCTTCACGGTGTGGACACCCTTCTCCAATTCCAGACGTATTCGCAGGTGTTTTACTGCATCAATGCTAGCATTTTCAATCGCATAGTGGCTAATTCGCGGTACTGCTCGAGGGCTAAAGCAATTCAACTCAGATTGAACATTTCTGCATTGGAAGACTGGCTTCGCTCGCATAACTACAAGATCTACAGGCCTGAGAGTATCGGCGGTTTGGAGCAGCTTGTGGGGCCTGAATTTGCGCTCAATAACGTGCTTGAGAGCACTGGAGACAAGCACGACCCCCACGCTTTACCTTACTACTATAACCTGCTCTATTACGTGGGAAAGTGGCATTTGGCGCCCACCATTGAGTTATTACAGTTGTTGCAGTGCATGCTGGCGCTCACAGACGAGGAGAGTTTCATCAACACCATAAACCAGTTTGACGCTTTGAACTACTACCAGATGTTCAAGGTGATGAACAAGTTGTACAAATATGAGGTGGACGAGAAGAAGTTGCCTCGTGCACTTACCAACCTTGTTAAGAGACTAAGCAACGAGCAGGGCGAGGCTCAGATTGCCCGCAACCATTTGCATTACATGACCCAGAGCAACTTTTTACTGAAAGAGGAATACATCTACTTGAACCCGAACTACGTTTTCGGTGTTGCATTGCCCAATACCACGGAGTTGATCAACAACTATGGGGCTGGTTTGGGTGGCGTCCGGGTGCTCCGGGCCCGGAAGTACCAGCCCTCGTTGCCTATATCTGTGGTGGACGATGTGGACGACATATTGGTGAACAACAGGGCCACTGTGAACGACACCTACGATTATGAGGAAGAAGAGGGCGAAAAGGATGATGTTGACGAGGAGAAGGTGGTGGCTACGGGGGCACTGGCCTTTAAGGGCGATGAGTTGTTTAAGGAGGTTCAGATGCCCGGTTCGTTGGCTCATAAGAACTGGGGAGCGGAAGACATTGAGAGTAATCCGTGGTGAGAAGAGGAAAGTAGAGAAAGAATATTTGATAGATAACGTCGCATGGAGCTCATATGGGCATATATTGAGGAATGCATTCTAAGATGCTGGAAATGTAAAGGAGGGATTTTGAGAAATGGGCGAAGAGTGAGGGTTTGAGAATTCTATAGGGGGCATCAAATAAAGAAGTCGTAAGTGGCCAAGATATTTGATGGGGAGGAGGGATCATAACAGAAACCTACAAGTGACCCAAGGTTGCATTTTATCATATGCTTTTCTAAATCGAGGACTTGAGCTTATTTGCAGCTATTGCAGGAATGAGTTTGAAGCCTTTAGAAGGGCTTAAAAGGACGATCCCACTGTAGGGGGTCACACAATAAAGAGGTAATAACAGAGCAAGAGGGGGTAGTTTGACGATCCACTCTTCAAGGTTCCACTGGTGCGTTTCAGGGCATAATGTGGAGTTTATAGAAGCGGTCTTCAGACAGAAAACGCTATCGAAACCAGAGGACTCCAATAATTACCATACTGGAGAGTAGCGGAGATTACTCCCACAGCTTTCGTGTACTTTTTGCAGTTGCACTCCTTGTTGCACTTAGGCCCTGATACACCCTCTTTTTCACAAGTCACACTTATTCTTTCCCCCAGTCACTGAAGTCCAACTCTCTATTTGGGCCGGTGTTTGAAAAGCGCATACCAGACTGGTTCGGCACCTTTGCTCCTTACAGGCCACAAGGCATTCGGTTCTCGGCCCTGAGGTTTCCAATCACAAGCGAGCGTCGTCTAGCCAAGCTACGAAGATGCTGCAAATGAACCCTCCTGGCCAAATTCCTCCTATCCAGCTTTTCGCAGCACATCTTCTAACAAACCATTTTCTCGTTTCTTGCCCCACTTCCACTTCCCTCGCACGGAGCAAAGCTGGCTAACGCATTCCACAGCCAATTCCTGCCTCGCAACAAAGCCCTTCTGAAACGCTCCAACCAGCCGTGCTTGGGCTCAGGCCCTCGCCATAATAGGCGGTTACGTAAGCAAGCGACCGAGAACAATGGGTGCGAAAACGCGATGGTGCCCAAGAGCACAGCACAAGGCCGTGAAAAAGGCCACCAAAAACGCGAGAGAGGCCTCGGGGCCCTTGTGGTAAGAAGAGAAGGCCTGGTGTCGCAGCCCCCATTCCCTGCTCGCAGCTTTTCGCGCTTTCTGGGCGTCCAGGGCTGGTATGCGGACAGTATGCCATTGTTCTGTTATGAGCCAGCTGAAGCACAAACAAAGGGCCCAAGAGCGCAGCCAGTGGCATGGTAAATAAATAGCGGGCGTGCTGCCTGAAAGGAGGGCCAGGCTACCGACTGCATTCGCTCGCTATGCTTCCCTCGCTCCCCCTCGTGGCCCTCATGGCCCTCCTTCCGGCCGCCCACGGGTCCGACGGCTTCGTCAAGCTCGACTTCGACATCTTCAAGGGCCTCGACCTCCCGCTGGCCATCAGCGACTTCCTCCTGGGCATCCACGCGCGCGACAGCGGCGCAACCAACGTGAACATCACCAACGAGAAGGCGTTCTACGTGGCCAAGTTGGCGGTGGGAACGCCGTCGTCCGAGCTCAGCGTCTTGCTCGACACGGGTCTGGCGGACTTGTGGGTGCAGCTGGCCAAGAACCCGCAGTGCCAGAGCAACGGCGGGTCCGTTGACTGCAGCCAGTACGGTGCTTTTGACGAGACCAACCTGTCGACGTGGAAGAAGAACAACACGGCCTTCAGCATCACCTACTTGGACAACAGCAACGCCAACGGCACGTTTGGCCAGGACACCGTGGGCCTCACGTCCAGCTTGAGTGTGGAGGGCGCCAACTTCGCGGTTGCGGAGAACCTGAACACGAACGTGGGCGTCTTTGGCATCGGTTTCCAGCAGTTGGAGTCGTCCAGCTCGCTCTACTCCAACCTCCCCATACAGCTCAAGGAGCAGGGCTACATCCACAAGGTAGCGTACTCGTTGTACTTGACGTCGCAGGAGGCCACCACGGGCGCCATTCTCTTTGGAGGCGTGGACCAGGCCAAGTACACGGGCGAGTTGGTGGAGTTGGACATCACCAAAAGCAACGGCGCCTACACCTATCTCCAGATCCCGTTGTCCTCCATCCGTGTGGACTTGACGTCGTCGCCCTCGCCCGCGCCCTCGCTGACGTCGCCGTTTCCGGGGCTCCCGCACCCGACCATAGCCAAGCGTGCATCCAACAGCACTGCCACGGAGGCGGCTTCGACGGGAACAGTGGACATGAAGAACACCGATGCGCTTTTGGACTCGGGAACCACGCTCACGATTTTGCCCCAGGACAACGTGGACCTGATCATCAAGCTCGTGGCCCCGGGCGCCTCCTACAGCCAGCTGGCGGGCGCCTACACCGTTCCGTGCTCGTTGAAGGCCTCAGGAAACTCGTTGGTGTTCGACTTTGACGGGAAGAAGGACATCCGGGTGCCGCTTTCCGACTTGGTGCGGGACGCGGGCACGGACCAGAAGACGGGCGAGGACATCTGTACTTTGGGCGTTGTTCCGGGTCTGATGGTGATCTTGGGCGACAACTTCTTGAGATCGTGCTACACAGTGTTCAACTTGGACGACAGGACGGTGTCGATTGCGCAGATGAAGTACACGGACGACGAGGACATCCAGGTGATTAGCTAGAGAAGAAATAGAGAATAAGAGAAGAGAATAAGAGAAGAGAAGAAATAGAATAAGAGAAGAGAATAAGGGAAGAGAAGAAATAGAGAATACGAGAAGAATATATGAGAAGAGAACAACAGAATAAGAGAATAAAGAGAGGTAGTTGGTGCAGGGAAATGAGGAGAGAGTATCGTTAGTGGTACGTGGGAGGAGAAAGTAAGGCTAGTGGTACGTGGGAGGAGAAAGTAAGGCTAGTGGTATGTGAGAAGGAGGGAGTAAGGCTAGTGGTATGGCGGAGGTTCACAGTAGAACGGGGATGATTTCTGGGCGGCACACACAAGAGCCATGTGTGGCTTGTAGAGTTGCGAACACCCAACAATGGACATTGACACAGAGAAGCTAGGCGAAATGCAAAAGGAAGTGGTGGTTGGAGAAGCTGAGAAGATACAATAATGCGAGGCTAATGGTGTTCGAGCAGTCCCGAATTTGGCCATCTTCAATCCTCAGACCCAGCCCCACTGTCCTATCTCACCCAAAGAGAGCCCTCGTTCTAGGCTATATAGCAGGCCTCGGTCAACAGGGCCTATTCGCACCTTCCTGTTAATGGCCTTAAAATCTGGTCCTTTTCGCACCCACCTTTATCACAGCCATTACCACAAACTGGACAACTTATAATACTCAAATCATAGACGGGAGGCCATGAATTCATGGGCTTTCATGTGCTGCGACTTCAAACATGCTCTCTTGAATTTCTTGACATGATCCAACTCCCCTCTAGGCTCTGAATTACCATAGCCTTGCCTGCCTCGATGGAGCGTCTAGTGTAGGCCAATTGGGGTCTTTCGGTTGCTGTTTCCAGCATGTATTTCCATGGCCTCGACAGATGCTCAGGGATGCATGTTTTCGAAGATCAGTTGTTTTCTCACCTGGCTCTTTTCAGATTTGAAATGTAGAAGGACATTCTGTCTCCCCATGCTACATCTCTCCCCATCCTATAATTGTCTTCTTATCACACACTTCTTCATGTCACACACTTCTTCATGTCACACACTTCTTCATGTCACGTCCTCTCGGAGGCACTTCAAATCCCTTCACATTCTATTATCCCTTTCAACAAATAGCCTTCGCTCATTCCGACCTCTAAATCCCTTCTCTCCTGCCATTCTTATTTCTCTTCCCTCTCCATTCATTTCTCTAATCTGCTCTCTTCTCACTCTTCTCGCCTCCTTTCCCCTCGTCTCCCCTTCTCTCCTCCTTCTCTCCTCCTTTCCCCTCGTCTCCCCCTCTCATCCTACGCTTCTTTCTTCCGCATGCATTATGTACAAGTTCCGCCACACCCCTTCATCTTCCTACTTCAACTGCGACAAAAAGTTGTTGTTCTTGATCTTCTTGGTGTTCTCCTTATTAAGCTGCTTTCTGCGCCACTTCATCAAATCGGACGCCTTCAACTTCTCGTCCAACTTGTTCTTATCAAGCATGTCCCACAACCACTCGGGATAGTCGCCATCCTCCAAGGCCACGGGCTCGTCGCCGTTTTTTCTGATTTTGAGGTTCAACACCGTGCCGGCCTTGCACGTAGACTGGAGGCTTCTAGAAGCCGAGGAAAAGGCCCGAACGGGAAAAAGACCAAATCGCAGCAACATGGGGTCGTCGGTGAGCGTCTCTGTATGTAGCAACGGCCTAGTACTGCCTTTTAAGCACCGCTATAAAGGTGGTTTCGTTGCTGGAGCTAATCTGCACTACCCTTTTCTCGTTACCCGGAAAAAAAGATTTTAAGAACGTCCGTAGGTTTTTCAGCCAGTTTCTCCACCAACTACACCTAATCCACAGAATGCCGCCCAAAAAGAAAGTCGCCGAGAAGCCCATTCTCTTGGGAAGACCCGGAAACAACCTTAAGTCCGGAATTGTGGGTCTTGCCAACGTGGGCAAGTCCACCTTCTTCCAGGCCATCACCAGACTGCCCTTGGGTAACCCCGCCAACTACCCTTTTGCCACCATAGAGCCCGAGGAGGCGCGGGTGATTGTGCCGTCCAGCCGTTTCGACAAGTTGTGCGAGCTCTACAAGCCCAAGAGCGAGGTGCCCGCTTTCATGACCTTATACGACATTGCTGGTTTGACCAAAGGAGCCGCTTCGGGAGAGGGCTTGGGAAACAACTTCTTGTCGAACATCAGAGCTGTGGACGCCATCTTCCAGGTGGTGCGCTGTTTCGAGGACTCGGACATCATCCACATCATGGACGAGGTCAACCCTGCGCAGGACTTGGACATCATCCACGAGGAGCTCAGGTTGAAGGACATCGAGTTTGCGCAGAAGCACCTTGAGGGCGTCGAGAAGATCACCAAGCGCGGTGGCCAGTCGCTCGAGGTCAAGCAGAAGAAGGAGGAGGCCGAGTTAGTCAAGCGCATCATCCAGATGTTGGAGGACGGCAAGCGTATCGCCAACCAGAAGTGGACCCAGAAGGAGGTGGAGGCAATCAACTCCATGTTCTTGTTGACGGCCAAGCCGTGCATCTACTTGGTCAACCTCTCGGAGCGCGACTACGTGCGCAAGAAGAACAAGCACTTGTTGAAGATCAAGGAGTGGGTCGACAAGAACTCGCCCGGCGACGTGATCATCCCTGTCTCCGTCTCGTTGGAGGAGAAGTTGGCGGGCATGGCGGACGACGCGGAGCGTGACGCATACACCAAGGAGCTCGGCGCCACCTCGGCCTTGCCCAAGATCATCACCACCATGAGACAGACGCTCGACTTGATCTCGTTCTTCACGGGTGGCCCGGACGAGGTCCGTGAGTGGACCATCAGAAAGTGGTACACGGCGCCCCAGGCGGCCGGAACCATCCACACGGACTTGGAGCGCACGTTTATCTTGGCCCAGGTCATCAAGTACGACGACTTGATCGAGTACGGCGACGAGGCGGCCGTGAAGGCCGCAGGCAAGTTGTTGCTGAAGGGTAAGGACTACTATGTGGAGGACGGCGACGTGATCTACGTGAAGGCCGCCGAGGGCAAGGCGCGCTAGGAATGCAGGCTGTTTGACCCCAGCTCGCGCGAGCGGAATCTGTAGACAGTAGGCAGGCACGGCGGGAAGGAGCTGGTCGTTGGTATGGGTCACGTGACCTGTCACGTGACTAAGTGCTTTTGCACCCACGGGCTCTGTCGCCACGAGGCGCTCGCCAAGTGTCTTCACAAGTTAGACAGGGTGGCACTCCCAACTCGCAGCCCGCCCCTTCTCTTTACTGCGCTTTCCTTGTAGTGTCCCCACGTTCTCCTCGACGTCTTCCTCCGTATCCTGCACACGGTCGGGGCGCAGCGTCACGTGCCCGCTCCCACCTACGCCGCCCAGCACCTACTCCAAGCCTCCAGGCTGGCGGGTGCCCCTGGCAGGTGACAGAAAACGGCTTTGGGGTTGCCAGTTACCGTGCGTCATTGAAAAGTGTCATCCCGTTTCGGCAAGTGACCCCACGACCACGCTGCATTACATCACCGAATTCTTGGCTCTTTGACACCAGTGCACATACAACCCACTCTCCATGCGGCTACGGTTTTCGCTCCGAAGACTCGCCATTCTCGTGGTCACAGCCCTCGCTTTGGCATGCCTCACGCTAGCATTTGACTTGTTTTTTGCAGTCAATGGGGACCAGTATGTCCACTACACGTTCTCGGACAAGGCCTATCTCAAAAGCGACTTGTTGATCCGTTCCCAGCTACACCACCTGGCGTACGAATACTCCCACTATCGCAATTTCACTAAGCATGTCCCGGACGACTTTGAAAGCCAGGCCTTATCGCAGAAGTGCGAGGCGTTTTTCAAGTTCACTGAGGAAAACTCCCCAGATTGGCAGTTTGACCTCTTGAAAGACGCCAATTTCGAGAAATGGGCTGTCAACAAGGCCGCCTACTTCAAGGACCGCAGCCACCAGGCCTTGGCGTCGAAAAAGAAGACCGATAGAACGCATCCGGAGCTCAACAAAAACGAGCTTGCTACCATAAATGCCGGTTTTTTGGCCAGTGTGGAGGACACCAAAGCAGTGAGCAGGACAATGGCCGACACCATAGCCCTCATGCGGATCTACGGCCAGTGCTTTGTCAATGCTGATCCGCAGACTAGCAGGGAGGTGCTTCTGGGCGACGCAAACAAGGGTTTTTTCGATGGCTTTACTTCAAAGTTATTCCATTTTCTAACACCCACAACGCCCATTTTCGAGCGTTTTGACGGAACCATCGTTGACGATGGGCTTCCAATCTTCTCCAACGGCAAATATAGTGGGCAAAGACATCATTTTTCGGAGATGAACATTGTGGACTACGTGCGCACCCATTCCAACGGAAAAGGCATCGTTATCTCCGCCCGGAGCTCGCACGGAAGGGACATAGTCAAGCTCATAAGGGTCCTCAGGGCGCTTAACAACGAGCTTCCCATCCAGATCGTGCACAGGGGCGACTTAACCAAGAAAAATAGGAACTACATCTGGTTTGCGGCTCGGGCAGAGCCCGACGAGTTGCTAGACCCTACTGGAAATGGCGACTATAGGTCCATTTTGCCAGAAATCAACTTGCAAGAACAGTATGCGGAGTACGGGTCGACTTTTCGGAAGCAGGAGTTGTGGTTTGTGGATGTGAAGCGTCTCATTCCCCGACAGAACAAGGGCCTTTTCGAGGGGTATCTGAACAAGATCTTGGCGTTGATATTTAACCTGTTTGAGGAGGTGCTTCTCATGGACGCGGACCTGGTGCCTTTGGTGAAGCCGCTGGCGTTTTTCCAGACGAGTGAGTACAAGGCCTCCGGAACAATGTTTTTCCGGGACAGGGCCATCCGGGATGCTAACGACTACGTGGAAACGAATTTCTTCACTCTGCTTATGCCCACGCGGAATGCCTCCATGGACGGCCTATTTGGGATCCGGCCCATAACCAACCACACGCTCTCGAACCCGTATTTGACGGGGTGGAGACATTCCATGGAGGCCGGGATTGTTCCCATCCACAAAACGCAGCATTTCATGGGTCTTCTCATGACGATACCCCTTGCCCTCTGGGTCAATCCAGTCAAGAGCTCCATCTGGGGCGACAAGGAAATGTACTGGCTCGGTCTTTCCATGGCGGGAGACGAAAACTACAGATTCAACAAGTACGGGGCAGCGTCCATTGGGGTCGCCACAGAGGACCGCAGTCTCAAGAACTACGCCAACTCATCCGCGGTGGAGGTGTGTTCCACGCATCCTGGTCACGTGGGCAGCGATGACAAGCTTTTATGGATCAACCTGGGGTTCAGTTACTGCAAGAAAAATGGGTATTTCAGAGACAAGGCGCATTTTCCGTTCCTGGAAATCGAGCTGCCGGTGCTCCGGCAGTTGTACCACGATCCCGTGCGCATAAAACAAGCGTTGATTCCGCCAGAATTGCCGCTTTTGCGGCCGTTTGGGAGCCCCATAGACATAACCTCGGAGCAAAACTTCATTAAGTCGTGGAAAGAGAGGCCGCGGGATTTGGATGAGATCCCGAAGGGCCAGCCAAAGGGCCAGATTCTCAACCAGGATCCCCAGAAGTCGTGGATCAAAAGTCCGATCTGCCAGGGGTACAACTACTGTGCGTATGACTCTATAGCCAGCTACAAGCAAGGCGAAAAGTTGGACTCCCTGGGCCGTTTTCTCACGTTTTCGAAGGACGATACCCGAATGTTCGACTACTTGGCAAAGGTGTGGATCACCGGAATACCCAAATCGCGAGCTCCCGGTGATGCGAAGAAACTCGCCGAAAAGGCGCCCGAAAGGGAGGTGGAAAAGAGCCCTTTTCAGGACGATCCGAAGTCGTCAAATAAAGGAGTCCAAGACGAGCCGCCGGCGACGGAAGAAGGGGCCTCCCTAATAGCGGCGCTCTCGCGCCTTGCAGAGCCGCAAATATCGCTTCCTTCGGGCTTGGTCGAGTTGGAGCAACAACAGGGAAAAACTAGGGAACAAAGGCCGCCTGTTGGGGGAAATTAGGAGAAAGAGGGTGGGCGATGACGAATGCGCTATGAAGAGGAAGGCGAGTGCTTTCAAAGATAGGAGGACCGAATAAAGGGCTCTTATGGGCCAAAAAGTGGATCGGAGGCCGCTTAGGTGTGCAGGTATACCGAGCCCTCTTGAATTCATGAAGGGATAGTATAAGGATCAATTGAGCCAATAGAGATTTTGGGTCTCATGAATTACGCTCGTCAATGACTTTGAAACAAAGGAGGGATCTTTAAGACGCCTGGGCCAATGAACACAAGCATGTCTGGGTATTTCAGCATTAATATGGTTTGGGTCCTAAATGACCACAGTTTAAAAGGACAGTATTTATTGGTTACGTCTATTGAGCCGGGAGGGTGTAGAGTCGTGTGACGAGAAGTGGGCGAGGAATATGAGTTTTCGTTTCGGAACAGCTCAGGTGGGCATGCATGGTCCTATTCCTTGGATTTGGGTATTGAAGTATGTATATCCCAGACGAGCCCGATAAGAACTCGCCCAGTCCTCATTGGACCCCATTAAGCCCACATTATCCCATATGGTAGTTCAAAGTCACCAGCTTAATTTGCTATACTAGGAAAATGTCAGTTGCCTCATAATCGCTTCTTCAAACTTTCAAAGACCGTCCTTGAATGCCCGTATTTAGCTCACTCACGCATCTGCACTTCCTGGTATACGAGCACTTCAAAACCATCATTCCGTGCACCGTATCTCGACACAGTAAAAAGCATGGAATACGACACTCGTTTTTTCTCTTCCGTCGTTTGCTAAGTTTCACTTCTTTACAGTGACACTTACCGCGTGAGTCCCAAAAGGCCGTTGCAAAAATGCTTCTCCGTCCACTTCCACTCTGTCGGAATCAGTAGCGTATTCTGCTACCAACGCCTCCACCTTCTCCTTGATTTTGGCCTTTTCAGCAACATCCAAATCCGTGATATAGGACCGGGTTTCCCAGTACTTGTAAACTTCTTCTGGCTTAATTAAACCCTGCCAGAGAAGAAACAGCTCGGTATCAAGGGGCCCAAAAAGCTCGCTGTTTACAGCCAATGCTTTGCGCCAGTCCCCCCGACGGTATTGAGGAACGTCCTTGTCGTACGTGTAGATGAATTTGCTTACTTTCAGAGACCAGTTGGCAGTTCTCTGAAAGAAATCGTCCAACACCTCGTATGGCTTTTCCGGGGAGTCTTTGAGCGACTTTTCGAGCCCCTGATTAGCCCTTGCCACCTCTGAAGGAACGGTGTCACTGTAGATATACTTCGCCTCTGGTAATTTTACGTCTGAAAAGGTGTGGGGGGTTGGTAGAGCCACATCGAAATTCCAAATGAGGCCCAAGGTGCCAGTGGGCTTCAACACCCGGTGAATCTCCGCAATAGAGGCACTGTCACTGAACCAGTGAAACCCCTGGGCAACTATCACGGAGTCAACACTCAGATCTCCGACCGGGAGCTTGTAAGAAGACCCATGATGGGCCTTAATCTGGGGAAAATTGACAGCAAACGTCTTGAGCATGCCCTCGGAGGGTTCCACGACCTCCAAGTTTTCTGCCCATCCGTGATTCACAAGATTTCTGGTGAACTTTCCGGTGCCACTGGCCAACTCCAAGATCTTCTTCTCCGTGTGGAACTTGCTGCCAGAAGCGAGCTTGAGATCTGCTAAGAATTGGTCCACTAATTGAGGCCCAAAAGAGGGCCGGAACACATCGTAGGTAGCGTGGTTGGAGTCAAAAGACTTTATTGCAGTCTTGTGCGCTGACATGTGACGAAAGAGGGGGTGTAGGAATCGGGGCATTTGAGAAAAAGGGGGTGTTTAAGGGTAACGGAGAAACTGCGAAATCTCCGAAATGCGAGCCCTGCCACAAAATAACCGGTATTTGTTACGTCATACCAAATTACATTCCCCGTTTCGGTCAATCACACCCCATGTTCTACTGCCGAATTCATTAATCGTTTATTATGCGTGCAAACCGTATCATATCCTCGTAATAAATATATGTCTTCGCCGGCTAGGCCAACCGAACCTGGTTAGCCAGGCAATAGTCTTCCACTAGCTGAAGGTTGATGGAGTCGTCAAGATCAACGAAAGACCGCTTGAGTGCCCTGAGCAACTGCACCAATTCGTGCATACTGCTGACCAACACCTCCAAAAAGTAGAAGTTGAATAGTTTGGCGTGCTTATCACCAAAAATCAATTTGTTGGCAACTACGTTCAAGCTTTCTCTGGACTTGGTTACCAGGAGAAACTTGATGACGTTGGCCATGTTTGCGACCGACAATCTGTAGCAATTGACGGAAGCGAGAAACTTCACAAAGGTGTGGAATTTCTTTACCAAAAGACCTTGATTCAAGCCTAATTTGCTGTTAATGTGGCCTGCCTTGGTCAAATTTTCGATTACAGAACCGAAAAAGAGCTCCTGACTTTGAACCAATTTTATGTTGCTTCTGTAGATTGCATTCATTGCACTTGCATCTTGCTGGCAAAGCATAGCAATTCCCAATTCAGCCAGGTTGTTGATTTCATGAGAAACGGAAATAGGCGACCCACCATCCTTTAATGAGCCCATCAACTCCGCAAACAGCAACAACTGCTTCATCTCGGTGGACTTGTTCATGAAGGGCTTGAATTTGGCCAAAACTAAGTCGAATGAGCCAAGCAGAATGTAGTAGTTGATCAAAACTGGTAACAAAATGACGGAGTCTGTGAGAATCTTGGTTTTCTCTGGCGTGTTGAAATAGTTCTTGAAAATGCTGTTAAACTCTGCACCGCGGCCCAAGTTTAAAAGAGAAAGAAGAACAGTACTCAAATACTTCTCTTCAATTTGATCATTTAAGTTCAAACCTTGGAGCAAGGTGGCTTCGTCTGACTTCACAATCCGATAAACCTCCTCAAAATTGTTATTCTGGATCAAGTTCTCGAAGAACAACGTCACCCATTCCTTGTTTGAGTTGACAGCGAGCATTTGACTGAAGTTTTTCCTCATAAGAGCCGTAAAGTATTTATTTTTGGAACCGTTTAAAGCCAGCATAATGCACAAAAGAATTTCCTCGTGTGCTAAGAATTCGGCATTGTTCAACAAATACTTCACGACGTGAATGTTCACTTTGTCATTCTGCAACTTGATCAAGTTGCAGACCAACAGGATTCTCGCCGAAACTTCTAAATTCAGGATCAATATTCTGTGAACGAAGTCGTCGATCTTAATGACCAAGTTCTTCTCCAACACGTCAATGACAAAGTTTTTGTTCATCAAAAGCGACCACGTCAATTCAGTAAAATTGTACCCTTTGCAGAATAATTCCCTGAATTTTGCTGTCCCAACGTTGTAGTTGACGCTCAATAAATGGCTCAAATTGACATTGTAGTTACTATCGATCTGTTTGACAGGAATATCTTCGTTTAAAGCAAGATCCAAGTCACACTGCTGACAGGCCTTGATCATGTCGTTGGAGTACTTGAAGTTGGCGATGTTCTTGCTATAAGTCATCAACTCAACGAAGAAACGCTTTAAAAACACCTTGAAATCATGGACTTCAGGACTCAACTGCAAGTAGTGGTTGTCTGTGTCCTCAAACTCAGCGACCAAATAAGACAGGTACTGCAAAACCTTGAAAAGTTGGTTGTCATTGAGGCCCGCACCATTCGAAAATGACATCAAATAGTTGGAAATCACCATCAAGCCATATATGTTATCGGTTTCCAACTTGAATGTGGAGAAAGCTTTGTTTACCATCATTGAGTTGAGCAAAATATCACTGTTGTAAGTCGAGTTGTCTATAAGTAAGTAGTTGCTGAACTCGCTCACGAAATAGTTCAAATACTTCGAATTTTGTTCATAATGTATGGATTGGTTCTCAATAAGATTGCACATCAACTCGTAGTAGTAGTTGTTGTTGTTGACCTTGGCGCTATTGTATAAATAAGTGCACAACTTCTTCAAGACGTTGACATCGTGAATAATATGGTTCTTCAACAAGACTTCTTTGATAAGCTGAAATATCTTCTCATGGTCACCCAAATCAATTGACAATGAAAGAAGAAAGTCACGGCAATGAATCTTCTTGTTGTTTAATACAATGGAGGCCAACTTCTGTGGCTTTCTGGGCTGCTGGAAGTCTTTTCTGATAGCAATGTAGTTGTAAAGATCCCACACTATGCTGTAGTATTGGGCCTGGAGTCTAGCAAGCTCAGTCAGGGCAGTGGGAGTGGTTGAAGGGTCCAGCTTTTGGAGCTCCAAAGCAGAGTACTCGTTGATGAAGTTGTTGATCATCTCGTTATGCAAGTTGACAGAAAGTTCGGGAATGTATGGAATAGCGTTGAACTTGGTGAGCAAGTTGTAGGCTTTGTTCAAGTTGTCTTTCGATCCCAAACTCAAGATGGTCTCCAAATAGACGGAAATAAGGCCAGAAATTTGTACCTTTGCGGCCATGGTGGTCTTATTAACAGCATCAATGGAGTTCTTGTAGTCCAATAAGATCTCGTCAAGAAATTTGGTGGCTAAAGAAAGGTCTCCGTTAGAGATCATGGTCTGGATCAAAGTCGAGTAAACATCGTACTCGAACTCCGCAACACCTGAATCTGCATGAGCCTGTTGCTTGAAATTTGCAAAGATAGAAACAACAAAGCGATGGATTTTTTCTTTGTCCAGATCCAATACCAGAAGGGCCTTGAAATGCTTCGCTAAAGCGATTAATCCCACATAATAGTTTCCGTCAGAGCAAGGAACCTCGTGAAAGTTGATGATTTTCGCCACCAACTCCTTGCTCATCAAGTTGGGGTGGATGCTGACAACGCTTACTAAAGCTGGAAGAATCTGTGCCAAATCTAACTTCTCAGGACGCTGTACCGACATCAATAAATCGATGCCAATCTGGCAAAATTCCTGGCTTTTAATGAAGGCCTCATTATAGACAACCTGAGGTGCTTGGAGCGAATGACCGATGGTGATGGCCTCCGCGCTGCCCTTGAAAATTCCCCCAAGAACAACACTGTAAGTCTCATGATTCGGCTTCAAGACCGGATTAGACATCGAAGCAGCGAGGACGTCCTGGTAAACCGTCAAAAGCGAGGTGAGGCGGGTTTCAATGCATTCTAAAGACTCATCGTTGTCCAAAGATCGCAGTCTGATGGAAGACAAAACGATGTTGTAGAGCTCAATGGAGGGGAGAAGAATGCCATTGCGCTTAAGCGACTGGTAGAGGGGATATATGACGTTGAGCTGTGAGCGATCTGTGTAGTTGTTGTGTGCATTGAGTATGTTCTCGATCTGCGTTGCGAGAAAAGAGTCCTCAAAGGGCTGCTCTTGATCCTGGTCCTCCTTTTGAACTGCCTCCAGTGCCACTACAGTCTCTTCGGCTGGTACAGAGGAAATAACAGGTTCTTTAGAGTGTGTTCCAGGGGCTTTTGCGGCAACTAGAGGCTCTTGAGGAGTTTTTTTCTGCCCAGAGACCTGTTCTTGGCGATCGCCTGCAATGTCGCGGATTTCCTCAATCTGTGGAGAGAGTGGCCTATAATTTCTGACCCTGGTAGAAGTGCTGAAGTGTCTGCATCCTATAACCAATCTAGCTTGCGGTTTCACGACAGACATGGTGGATAACAAGTTCTTCGAAACCTCCTTTAGGTATGAGATGTTGTTGAAGATCTCCTGATTAATCCTGGAGATCACGAACCGAGTGGCCTCGTCCACACACAGACAGGGATCGATAAAAACGACCGTTTCAGTGTGGTTAGCTGCTGCATCTCCCAGTAAAGGCTGTTTCTTATTTTTTTCGGCATCGTGGTTGAAGATCGTGTAGTAGAGACCGTAATGGCCGCCGTCAATGGTTAAAAAACGACTTCTGTGATTAGACGGATGGGGGTCTCCTGCGCCGAAACGAACATTGAATGAATGCGGTCTGAAATATGTAAGCAGCTGGTTATTGAGATATGGCAGCAGACTCTGGAAGAACAGGATCCTCTCCGAGTAGCGCGCTTGCTTAACAAAGCTGCTGAACACCATTTTGGAGGGGGTTTGGGTGGTTGCGTGTTGTGTAGAAAAGAATCAATCTGTGGCCAATGAAGGCCCGGTTAGCGAAAGAAAGCTGCTAGCAATGGAAAGCAATATGATTGGTCAGAGCCAATGGCAGCTAGAGGGAAAAAAGACTCCTACGGAGAAAGGGCCTGGTTTCTGATGTATTTGCCACTGTTGTCGTACTTTAAAGCCCGATAAATTTTTTTTTCGGAACGGAACGGGTGAAAGTCACGTGCGGAATTCCAGAATCGGAAAAACCCGCAACCGGAAAGCCCTATCGGGGAAGACCCAAAGGGGAAGGAAAGAGGACAACAAAGAAGCGGGCCTATATAACTAGGCTGATGGCTGCAATTCCAATCGAGTTCTGGGTGTATAAGGTTACGGACGTGAATAAAAATTGCAAGTTCAAAGGCCGGGCTTCGGCCATTTGATTATTTTCCGTTGCTGCATACGGGTTTTAGGCGCATGAGAACTCTAACACCGAGCACCTTTCATCCATCAGAAAAAGCTCTTCGATGCATTTCAGAATACTCAGCGTATTACTGGAAATCACCTGGACCTGAAAATCTTTGCTTCGGCCATTTCCGACCTTTTCCGGCTATGTCTGTATTTGATCTATGTAGTTTTTGCAGCTTTGAACTGGCGCATGCGAAAGAGCTAACCTCTGGAAACCTGTCCATTTGCTCCGTTTAATAAACGTGGGAGCCACCGATTTGTTCTCGATCCCAGGCTCCAGAGTCCGCTCTTCTCATTCTGTCCTTTGCAGCCTTTAAACTGGCATCCCTCGCTAAACACCAGATTCCCATTTCCTGACATTGTGCACCCCATCCTAGCTACTGATCCACTAGCGACAACTCCAAAATCCTCCTCAATTCCTCATCGCCATCATCTTCGTAACTGGTTGTAACGGGAGTCTCATTTCTTAGCGAAATTTCTAGCGCAGCTCGCAATTGCACATCGTCATCGCTGCTGCTTCTATAGCTCTCGCTAATGGCTAGAGCCATCAGTAATTCCTCCTCCTCATCTTCAAATTGGCGGCCGTTGTACTTGTCTATAAGTACGTGACGTTGGCGTTCTGTCTCCTGCATGGCGTCATAGTCCTCCATTTGGTCGCGGATTTGCTGATGGGCTAGCTGTTTGCCAGAAATCTGGGGCCCAAGAGCCTTTTTTTTGGCCTTCTGTTCGTCCCCAAATTGGAAGTACTGCACCATATCACCACAAATAATGACGCCCCAGGTATCTAGCTGGTTACCACTGAGATGAATGTCTTGAATTGGGATGATTTGTGAGTACATTTGCGTGAACTTTTTGGGAAACTTCACCAGACACTCCTTTATGTAGCTGCCTGTAAAGACGTTGTGCATGTTTGTGAAGCCATTGTAGCCTCCAATGGCAATAATGGACGAGTTGAGGGCCAACGATGTGAGATAGTGGTGCCCCTCCCGCAAAACCGGAGCGAATTTGTGGAAAACAGGAGAAATCCGAGTTTGCACTTTTATGGTGCGACTGGTACCCCGCACATCCCAGACTATAACAGTTTCGTCAGAGAGGATGTTTGCACAGAGAAGACCGTCACCACCAGCAAGTTTTGGGTCTCTGCGAGTGCGACCTTCAGGCACACTTTGCAATTTCGTGACACGGATTAAAATGTCAGGAAGGACGAGCAGACGGAACCTGAAGCCATTGGAAAAGTTCACCACCTTGATGCTCAGGCCGCTGGCTATAATGGAATTGCTGTCTGGGAAGTCCACGTCAAAGAATGGGTCTTCAAGAAGGTCCATGGAGTGTTCCACACTGCGCATTTCAGAGGTTCGGAAGTCCACTACGTGGATATGTGAGGCCGAGAGAACCACCACTGTTTTTTTGAAGTCTGACTTTGCAGCTATTATCGTATCTGAAAGAGTCACCGAACGCACGTGACGGCCTGAAAGGGCCCAGAAATGGAGCCTTTGACCCGCTGCAGCTATAATGTCGGGATTTTCACGACGTTTATCTGTCGTCGAATTGAGTAAAACGGCAGAAATGGCGCCTAGGGTGCAGATTTCGTCCTCTTGGGCCCGAAGACTGGGACTGGTGCTGTGGCTGGTGCCGGAGAAGCTAGTTCTGCGAGAAGTTCCCGTGCTGGGTACAGACGTCGTTAGTGGCAGTCTTGGGGTAGTCAGCATGCTGATGAGAGGTTGTGAGCCGGTTCTGGAGCTGCTAGAGACAGCTCCAGTGTTGCTAATGGCACTATTGTCATCAGTAGATATTTCACCTAAACCGGCATTATTAAGCCCATAGGTGTCCCCAGAAAGACTCAATCGCGAGACATTCCCTGCAGCAGGCACGAATGTGTTTAAATTCCCGTTTACGGCCTCTCTTGGGACCGCCAAACGCTGAAGACTGGATCCTCTTGCCCCCAGACTCGTGGAAGTCACCAAATTGCGCAAATAAACCTCTCCCAGTTCGTTTGCAGCAACCACAAAGTTCCATCCAACAGCGTAGCACCTGACAGGACCAACACGGGCGCTTCCGGGGATGTAGGTCTGGATTTTCCCCCCTCTAAGGCCGCCCACGGCGACGTTTCCAGTACTTCTCGAAAAGGTGAGCAATCTATCGTGCTCAAAAGAAGCCATAGTGAAGTCCACGAAGCCAAACTCGTTATTGAAGATCTGGTAGCTGCGGTGGGACGCCACCGCCTTCGTCCAGCGCTTGTAAAGGGCGACCCTGTTGAAGTACTCAGCTAGCCACAAGGAGGAGTAAGATACCAGCGGAAAAGTATCTCCGGTGCCAAATCTGGCGTGAAATGACAGAGTCCATGTTTCTCTGTTGGAAACTGCGGCGTTCCAACGCTTGCACACTAGTCGAAGGGTACTGAGCAGAAGTGGGTCTAAGTTAGTGAATACTAACGATAGAAGCTCGGGCGGAAGCAGGTCAAGACCGGAAAAGCCGGCCCGATCCGATCCCGAGGCCGCTGGGTGCGAAGCGCGCCCGGTTTGTGTGTCCGAATGGGGCTCCATGGGTGTTATGGTGAGTTGTGGGGCTCTGAGATGATCTGCACGTTTTCGCAAGCCTGAGAAGACTGAATACGCATATATTGCCTAAATAGGCAGTCTACAAAAAAAACCTGATGCCTTCAAAAGGCAGGAACGTGGCCAAGAATGCCCCTAGACTACTCACTCGTTCGGTATCCGGTGTTTGGTCGTCAAAAATGGCCCAACTGGCGCCGTTTTCGCTCCCCTGCTAAATTCGCATGGGAAAATTTGGGTGAAAAATCTTACTCCACACCAACTTCTTCACTATGGACGAAACGCAGCAGCAGCCAGTTGCTGAAGCACCGGCAATTGGCGTGAAGATCTCGTTGCCGTCGTCAAAAGAGGTAGTGGAACTTTCCGTTGCCAGCTCGGATACGCTTGCGGATTTGAAACAGACGCTTACGGTGTTAGGCACTACTCGGCACCTTACTTCGTACGACCTTTTCTGCGGAAAGGCGAATTTAAGTGCGGGAGATGAGCTTGTGACGTTTGACGAGATATCCGGTGGCTCCGAATCGGTGAAGTTGGCGTTGAAATACCGTGCCTACAACTTGGCTGGTGTTCACGAGCACATTCTTCGTTTCAGAGAGGCTATTGGATTGCATTTCAGCGACAGCAATGCACAGGCTTGCGGTGTGGCTTCTGGAGCCACGAAAATCAATGCCTTGCTGTTGTCAGAGGTCAAAGAGGCTGAAAAGGCACCGGAATCGGCTGAGAAGGCCTCTGAAACCGCTGACAAGGCTTCTGAAACTGCTGGTAAAGAGTCTGAATCAGCTGAAAAGACGCCTGATGCTCCCAAATTGTCCGAGGAGGAGGCTGCTGCCGTTTCTGCTGCTGCTGAGGGCCTTATTTCCGCGGCGGAGCCCTCCATTTCCGCACACGCGCCCAAGAACCTGGTCCAGCTGGCCCTCCGTGCGCCCATTCGGCTGCTTACGGTCTCCGCCTGGCTGCCGGCTCTGCCAGAACAGCAGTTACAGGGCGATCTCCTCTACTTGACGCTCCAGACGCTCGAGGGCGAGACTTTTCAGATCACGTGCCACCAGACCGGTTTCTTCGTCAACCGCGCGCTGACAGCGCACTTTGACGGACGCCAGAAGGCCGGTACGCCTCGTAACTTCGTGTTGTACGCCTTGGTGGCTTCGCTTTCGGCTCTTTTCGTGCTGGGGACCGAAAAGAACGAGCAATTGTTGGCGCAGTCCACCGCCTATCCTGAGACTTATTTGGTGCCCAGCACTGCGTTTATGGCCCACCCCTGGGTTTCCCACAGTGTTGAAAATGCCCCGGACGCCCTGAGACTGCAGTTGGCGCTTTTGGGCAATGGCGTGGACGGCGCTGACCTCGTTCGTGACTGGAACGACGATTTCCAAGCCATTCGCGAGTTGCCCAAGGCCTCGGTGAACGACAGAATCTTGAGGGAACGTCTTGTGAACAAAGCGTTGCATGAGTTCAACCGCACGGCCACCGAGACCGCCATCAACATTGTCAAGGGCAACGTTGTGGCGTTGAACCCGGGCGAAGAGAGCTCCAGACGCATCTACTTGAGGAACGGCATCTTCTACTCCTTTGGCGTCAATGCCACGGGTGCCTTCGACCATTCGGGAGCCGATGAGGCCGCCAGATACGCCGCCGCTAAGGACTTGGCGGGTGTACGGGTCTTGAACCGGGTGGACGTGGACGGAATCCACAGCTTGGTCACGTGTATTGTGGACTACATGGGCGAGCGTGTGGTCTGCCAGGCGCCTGTTCCGGGTATTTTCAATGGTGATGGTGCTGAGGAAAACAGCGCTGATGAGACGTCTGTGACCGACGGAAAAGTGGCCTACGGGCTTTCTGCGGACCGCACCCACGTTGTTGTGGACGAGGCTTTTGCTGGGGCCCTTCAGCCTGTGGCGAATGCATTCCATTTGAAGACCCACGAAGTCACTGTGGAGGGACAGACTCGGCTGGTTGTGGTCTCTAAGGACACCAAGGGCATTGCCGGCACGGACGGCAGAAAGTACGTCATTGACCTCTACAGAACCACTCCGTTGGACGTGGAGTTCATTGAGGCCCACTGCGATGGTTCCGAGACCTCTTACCCCCACAAGGAGGCCGTTTTACGCCACGAGGCTGTCGAAGAATGGTACAAGCGTAGGGCAGCCGTTTTGTTCAAGTCCGAGACCGACCGCTTGGAGAAGGAGGGCAAGTCTGCGACCTCCCAAGATGGGGAAAAGGTGCAATTGGCCATTCCATTTGACCTGATCGTTTTGAACACCGACGCATTTACGGGCGTCGGAGAAACCCCGGAAGATGCCGAGACTGTGCGCAGTGTGTCGCAATTCGTTAAGCAGAACTTGGTGGAGGAGTTTTTGGACGAGGCGGCTGCTCAGGTGGCGCCTTTTGACGGCGCTCATCTCAGCGAAATGTTGCATAAGCAGGGTATCAATTTGCGGTACTTGGGACATGTTGCCGAGAGGGCCTTGGCCAAGCGGGCCGAGGAGGACGAGCGCCTCGCTGAAACCATTGCGGAGAACCTCAAGAAGGTGGCTGAGAAGGAGGAGCAGGAAAAGAAGGCCCGTGAGGAATCGGCCGAAAACGGAAGTGCGCTGACAGAAAACGGTTCTGCAGCCGAAAAGAGCGAAACGGTCGCTGAAAACGGAAATGCATCCGAAAAGACCTCTTCCATCAAGCTAGTGGCGGTGGCATCGCAATTGACGTCTATTCACCGGACGGCTGTGCAGGAGATGGTGGCACGGGCAGCCAAACACGTTTTGCGCAGTTTGGGGTCCTCGGTGCCCGTTCTTTTGAAGGCGCATTTCGTGGCTCATTTCCATAACTGTTTGCTTGGAAAAGAGGTCAATAACGCCCCTTCTGTTGCCATTGAAGAGCACTTGAAGGCCTTTGTCGCTGACGAGGACTTGACTTTTGCCTCTCTTTCTCCTGAGGACGTGGAGAACTTGGTGGCCTGTGAAGTGGAGGTTCGTTTCAGGTACAAGTTGCCTGAAAACTGGCGCACTTTGGTACCTGCTCGGTCTCTTTTGCGTGAAATTGCTCTCAAGACCGGTGTTCAGTGGAAGGCGCAGAACTACGGCTTCACCCAACCCAGTTTGGAAGTTCCTGTGGCTGCTGTGGAGCCTCTTAAGGGTAAAAAGGCGAAGAAAAACGCTCGCGAGAGCTCTGCGGAGCCGGTGGCGGTTCGTTCAACCACCTTCTTGCCTTCTGACGTTCTCGCCTTTGTTCCTGTCGTGAAGGATGCAGGCTACAGGGCCACTTTGGTGGACGAAATCCATGAAACTGCACGTATTCAGCTTTCTAAGGGTGAAAACTCCGTGGGAGTTGCTCTTTTGACCGAGCTTGGGTCCATTTATGAGCAGATTTACGGCCGTGTGCACCCGGAGACTGCCAAATATTACCCCGTTTTGGCCCAGGCCTATTCTGACGCTGGCCATGCTGCTGAGGCGTGTGCTACTGCTAGAAGGGCGGTTGTTTTGGCTGAAAGAAGCGCCGGAGTTGATAGCCACTCGGCGGTCACTGCCTGTGTGAACGCTGCGTTTTTCGAGGGCCTTAACGGAGGATATTCTAATGCTTTCAAGCTCTACGAGAGGGTTTTTGCAGACTGGAAGGTGGTCTACGGAGAAACCCATCCTTCTTCGGTGAACACGTTGCTGAACCTTGCGGAGCTTCTTGCTGAACATGGCTTGTTCGCCCAGGCCCGCAAGTTTTACAAAAGAGCCCAGGAAGTTTCAGATGAGGTGAATGGGCCTGTTTCTGCGTTTGGGGCCATGATTGCGTACCGTTTCGGAGGCACTCTTCTTCAGGCAGGCGAATTTGCCGGCGGCTTGGCGCAGTTTGAGAAGGCCGGTGGTCTTTTCCGTCAGCTTGTGGGCCCTGACGACCGTTTCAGCACTGAATGTGGTGTTTTTGAAGCCAACATTCGCACTTACTTGGCATACAACGAGTCCCAGGCTGCGGAAAAGAAGAAGCAGTTGGCTCAGCAGGCGGCTGCGGCCGGCGGAAGAGTCCGTGTGAAGGCTGCGGGCGAGCAGCAGGCCAAGGGGCGCAAAAAGAAGGCTGTTACGCAGTCCAACCCGGAGATTTCTAGCCAGTCGGTGGATGAAATCTTGAAGTTTATTGAGGGAGATAAGCCCAAGAAGGAGAAGAAGAAGGGCAGGAGATGATGTAAATAGCTGTAAATACACGGAGTAGAAGAGCGGATAAAATGGCGAAATGAGATGTTGAAATTGGTTGCAAAAAGAGCACACTCTTGAGGTACGGTTATTGAAAGCGAGTTTATTGGGTCGACACAAGAGGTCTTAAATGTGTATCCTGCTGCCTTATGGCAAATGTTTTGGCCCGAAACCGTCTGTTCTGCTTGAAAACTCGGGAGATTGGGCTGTTTTAGGCAGGTTAAAAGACATCTTCCAGAGGGCTGCATTCGTGGGCATATGTTCTTCCACGAACCCCGGCCCGTCGCGAGAGCATAGACACATGAGCTGCTTCTACCTTGCCGTTCCTCATCGGTGTGTCCTTCACTAAAGACCCGGCAACTGTCACCTTTTTGTTCAATACGTGACTTGAGGCGATATTTCGAGAACTCCATCAAAGACCTTCTTGTGGCATCTTTTCTTCAAAATCTGTCCCTTGCCCAAAAACACCTAAATTGGCCTATCTTTGCACGTTAATGAATGCTTCTCACAGTTCACATGCTCTCGGTTCCATTTTTAAAAGGGCTTGCTCCGTCAAACCTCAACGCTACTCATTTCAATCACTATGACCACCCAATTCTCCACGCCCACTGATATCCTCTCTGCCTTTTCTAAAGACTCCTCGATTTCTTACCGCTCTCCACTTCTAGCAGTACATTGAACGTATATACATGTTAATGGTGGTGCAGATGCTCGTCGTCCTTCTTCGTTTTCTGCTCCTCAAACTTGACGAAAATCTTCCGCACAAACTTGTCGTCCCTTCTGATGGCGTCCACAAGACTGGTTTCAATCCTGTTCAACTCCTCAAGTGTGTAGCCCTTTTTCTTTGTTTCAAGCGTGGCGTAAACGTTAGTATTCGCTCCAGAGGTCAAAACCGACAATTCTGAAAGCGAAAAGCCGCCCTTGGAGACCGATTCCACCTCTGTGTCAACGATGGTCTTCACCTTCTCATAGAACTCGCTCTCCTTGGCCTCTCCGCGGTCCACGAGCTCGAACCAGGATGCCTTGAAGGTGCCCCAGCCAGCCTTAATAATGAGCAAGGAAACGCATACTCCGCCAACCAGATCGAGCCACGCGATGTTGAAAAAGACGCCACCAGCGACTGTCAAAAGCGCCACAAACGCCGTCAACAGGTCTACACGGTGGTGCCACGCATTTGCCACAAGCACCTTTGAGTTGGTGGCCTCCGCTACCGAAAGGGTTTTGCGAAAAAGGAGCTCTTTTACGATAATCGAGCCTCCTGCGAGCCACGCCGCATTTATATTGGGCACCTGTCTGGGAGAAAGCTGAGTTTCCTCACCGAGATGACTGTGCGAGTGCGTGGACTGTTCCATAAGGCTTCCATGGCTGTGAGAATGGCCCACTTGCACCATCAGAATGTACTCGTAAATGTACGTGGGCAAAGTGTACTCGAAAATCTGTAGCATGGACAGCCAGCCCACGGAAACGCCCGCGAAAAGAAGGACACCACTGACGAGAAAGGAGCCCACCGTCTCTATCTTTCCGTAGCCGAGTGGAAAGCGCGTGGGGGTACCGACTCGCTGCGCCACATTGACTGTGGCTAATGTAAGGAAATCAGCAACCATGTCAGAAACCAGGTGAATGGCATCAGCCACAAGGGCCTGGGAATGGAAGTAGACCCCTCCCACGCCCTTGGATGCGGCCATTCCCACGTTAACGAGGAGGCCTATCCACGTAATGCGAACAGCAGGATTGGACAAAACGCCGCCCGTGAGAAGCTCGTTGGGCTGGTGGTGCGAGTGCAGGTGGCTGAGCATCGAGTGCAGGTGCCCATCGTGCGAGTGGGTGTGCGTTTCGTCGTGTTGTGACATCTTGGGGTCGTCGGGGCGCGGTTGCAGTAGTTGTGGCGAATGCCGATTATTTTCTGCCGCAACGGTGTGGGGTGCGTCAGCGACCGGTTTATTTTGTGTCAGAGGGGTCAGAGACGAGGGGCGGTCCGACAATTGTCTTGCTGGAGGCGGTTTTGTCGGAAGCGTCTGCGGGGCTCGGTGCAATGAGAACACGCTCAATTGGCACACGAATTTTGTCGGATTTTTTCTCGCTGCCGGCATACTAAGTCTGCTATGCAACCCAGCATGGGCCCACGCTATTGGTGGCGCTAGAGAGCCTGTTTTGAAACACATCCTCATGGCTGCCCTCAGCTGCTTCCGGTCGCTTTTCCTTTCACTTCGGGCCCGATCCGGGGACTATGCAGGGTGCGCTGGGAAGCAATGTGCAGGACAATAGCTGGTGGTATGTAGCGGTTATGAAGAAGGAACAAAAGAAGGCCTGTAATACGCCCTTGTGGGTGGTCCTGCAAGAATATGAAGAAAGGGGAGTGGCCAAAAATGACGTGGGGACGGCCCGGTGTACTCTGCTGGGAATAGATGTGCGGTTAAGTTGTGGGCTAGTGATTGGCGTCACGTGACGTAGAGCGAGGTCGGGCCAATGTCCACCTTTGCTTAGGAAGCTTCTTCTTCTAGGGGTCATTGGGGCGAAACTGGCGTGGCTGACATTTAAGAGGTGTTTTGCAGACTCTCGTGTTTCGGGTGTTGCTGCTTGTAGTGTTTTAGAGGTCCCATATGTTGCGCGCGGGTATTCCAGCACTTAATCTCTCCTATTGCTCTTTGGCGAAGGGGCCCCGAGAAGTGACGATATTCCTCAGGAGAAGTAGCACACTGAGAGGTTTTGGATGGCAAAGTAGCGATCCGCTAGTAGCTGGGGCTTGATGTGTTGTAGAGTTACCCACCCACAATCTTTTTCGCAACTTATGCTAAACCAGCAGGAAGCGCCCCAGACCCCGACAGGCAGCATCCCAAACCTTCCAGCGCCTTCCATAGAGTCATCCGTGTCATATGCTAAGCCATTGCCACCCTGAGTCACGCTTTTCCGCCTTTGTGCAAAATCGGTTCCTCCAGCTATTAGTCATTTTCGCAGCCGCCGCACTATAAAAGGAGCTCTTTTCCCATCAATTTTTGTTCTCCATCACTGGCCGGGATTCTGGCTTTTCCCTGGAATATCCCATTTTCCCGTGCTGGTGGTCGTCGGCTCGACGTTGGATACTTCTATCATCCATTATAACTCCCCCCTCCCCCCCAACGTCACTATCCGACTAATCTACTGTGGGCGGAATCAGGCCATATATTAGATACTTCTACCTAGATTCTTTTCCAATCCTAATATAGCTCTCCTGAAACCAAATGTAGAAATGGGCTTTGTGTTACAACGAAAGCATCGTATGTTCAGAAATGGTATTTTGAGCCTGCTGGCCAGAAGATGAATTAAAAAAAAAAAATTAATCCTACATCACCCAGAAGGCTCATTTAGCATTTATGTGATTTTCTTGGTGAAATATGCACACATACAGCAGATAAATTCCCAATATGGTGAGATGAACAGATATGGGCCGGCACCATATCTGGAGCATTAGTAAACTATAATTCCAGTATCTGCGGCATCTTTTTAGACGAAAAAGCGCTAAGAGAAGGTCCCTTGAGTCTCGGGGTCCAAAGAGATTGTACTTCTTTAGGTGACCCAAAACAGTCTATTCCATTGGTCCTGTTTGGTTCAGAAACATGTAGGAGTCATACAATGACCCAGAAAATGGCAAAATCCTTAGATGGAAAACTGTGAAGTGAAATGAGAATATATCTTCCTGTTCCTCGTTGGAATTTGGACCCTTATAGCTCTTTGAATGAAACTTACGTTGCTTAAACTCCAAATTCTGAGTAGGCAACGTTTGGATCTTCGAGTCGCAAAAGGAGAGAAAAGATGCGTGGAAAATTGCCACTGGACATAAGCCAGTTGATGTTATAGTAATGACACGGTGACAAACGCAGTAATGCGATGAAAGCTGCTATGTGGGTCTATTCTGAAGAGAAGAGAATTGGCACAAAGGCTTTTGGTGAAGTTTCCAGTGGGAGTGGGAGTGTCAAGTGTAACAATCGGGTTGGAAATCCATAATAAAGTAATTGACGCTGGATTTCAGTGAGTTCTTCTTCGAAAAGAAACATGAATAAGATCCCCAAGAGAGGAATTACACTGTTTCCAATTCTAGGATGGTAGCATGGCCAGTGATTGAAGTTTCTCGTTTCCAACTCCCTCTACCTCATTTCTCTCAAAGATCCCATACTCTCTTTTCACTTTCAAGTCCGATTCACTTCGTTCTTCCCTCAAAGGGCCATTTTCTCATCCTCTTTTCACCTCTTCACACCTTAAAGAGCTTCTCTAACGCAGCTGCTGATGATGCCGGTTCCTCGGTCTCCTCAGTTACTACCTCTGCAACTTCAGGCGCCTTTTCTGCCTCCTTTACCTCGGGAACCTGGCCGCCAGAAACAGCACTTTCTATGTCGCTTCCGTAGCTCTCATCACCCAACAACTCCCGCAATTTCCTCAAGACGATGGTCTTCTCTTGCAGCTTATTTAAACGTCTTTTCAAATCCCCGCTGGGCTTCCTGACATGCATAAAATTGCAGTGGCCTCCCCGGGAACAAGTATCCGTTTCGTGAGCCCTGCAGTTGGCCTCGTGGAAGCTCGAAACAGGAGAAAGCTCGCAATGAACGGGTCGTGCGCCGAACCACTCCCCATTGAGCTGATGTACCGAATAAAGCGCAACGTCGGGGTCTGAATAGCGCACATATACGTTGCCGTTTAGATGATCGTTGTCGTTCTCACATACCACCACCGCGCTTACCTCGCCTATGGCTGCAAAATGCACGTACGCGTCTTCGTAAAAGACGTCAAACGCCTCCTGGAGCTGCTTTTGTGTAAGGTCATCGCCCTCGTTCTTGTCGAGTTTGGGATTCTGGTATAAGTTCGGGAGCAAGATTGTGTGCGAGCTCACGGGCTTTATGTGGTTTCGGGAGCATTTCTCGCCATGTCTGCACGCGCCTATTTTGGTGTAGAAGTCGCAGGTCCCTCTGTTGCCGCTGTTCATGGTTAATGGGTTGGAAAACCAGTAGAAGGAACATGAAAATGACATCGCGAGAAAGCGTGCGCGAACCGTTCTAACGGCTTGAGTGAAAGCCCCATTTTGCAGCCTGTGGCCATATACGGGTGGCAAGTTGCGACCCTTCTTAACTACTGTGCCATAGTTTCAATTGTTGGCTCGCTTTTCTCATCAGTTCATTTGCTAAATACGGTCATAATCGCACGTGTGACACCTTACCCCCACAACAGACTGTCCAATTCCTGGGTGTACCTGTGGCCATGGACAGCGTTAATGTCGGTGATCCTCTTGATCTCAGCGTAGTCCTCATCGGACAATTCGACGGTTTGCTTGATGTTTCTATCTATCTTTTCTGGGGAGCTTCCAGACGGGATGGGAATAATCTTGGTGATGTTTTCGATGCCATTGAAGGTGCGGCCCGAGAGGCCCACGAGCCACGACAACGCCAACACCTCAAGAGAGACGCCCTTCTTGTCGTGTGCGAAGGCATACAACTTTTTGATCATTTCCACGTTTTTGGGGTAGTTCTCAGGAGAAAAGCGCTCGAAAAGCTTCCGCAAATCGCCAGGGTCGATTCCCTTGATGAAAGCATCGGGGTTCTCTGCAGTGGAATCCGTAAGAAAGCCCCTACCGATAGGAGAGTAGGCCACTAGGGGAATCTTTCTCCTGGAAAGCTCCGCCAAGGTGCCGTTCTCGAACACATCCTGGGTCATCAAGGACATTTCCAATTCCACTGCTGAAATGGGGAAGACGTCAGCAGCAGCAGAGATGGACGC
The DNA here is from genome assembly GCA_030558325.1 of Wilhelminamyces tanticharoeniae. Lineage (NCBI taxonomy): Eukaryota > Fungi > Ascomycota > Pichiomycetes > Serinales > Metschnikowiaceae > Wilhelminamyces > Wilhelminamyces tanticharoeniae. Next base: position 349,016 of record JAJMSI010000010.1, on the reverse strand, counting down.
AGCAGAAACCTCGGAGAGCCCCACTCCATCAATCACGCCCTTCTTCACGTACTCGGCGATGTAGCCCACGGTGTCAATAAGAGGCACATTTTTGTCGACACGAGCGGCCTCAAAAATGAGCTGGGGTCTCAAAGACGGGTCCTTCGGGAAGTAAGAGACGACGTTCTCCACGCTCTTAGCGATTCCCTCCTTCAGGCAATCGGGTACCAAGGTGCCCACGTCCACGCCTCCCTTCACGCAAATCACGAGCCTTCTGTTCTCCTCCGGGGAGTTGTTCTTGATGAACTTCTCAAGCAACTCCATGTTCAAAAGACTGTTTTCATAAGTCCAGAGAGGACCTCCGTAAAATTCACCACCATTGATGAAAGTCACGTCGACCGCAGCGTGTTTCGTAACGTGCTCCAAGGCCTTTAAGGAGTCCTCCATTGGCTGGGGGACAGGCTTCCAGGTTAACGACATGGTGCCGTAACCAATATCGCCATGAATAGGAACCGCCGAATAAGTCATTGTGAGAAGATAGATATGGATTTGAGATGTTCAGCAGCAGAGATGTGCCCTTTTATATGTTTCGTTCCAACCCGGGGTTATTCAGCTATGGCCGTTTTCGCAACGGCGGAAAACAATAGATTTGTGCAGGACTGTTGTGCAGGACTGCGTTTTGACATCTCCGTATCTCCGCCGCTTTTGTCTGCATAGCTGGGCAATGGCAGCTTAAGCGGACGGAGCTCCGTTTCCGCCGGCGCCGTTGCGAAATGAAGACGCACGTTTGAGTTAGTAGATCTTGTTGTGGCGCATTTACCACTGGAGATTTCGGCGGACTTTTCGGCGGACGTCTCGGGAGACAATTTTTTGCTGATATTCTCAGCGGGGTTATTTCCGAGGGCGTTTCTGAACAGACATTACCGATTTTGCAGATGCTCCACACGACCCTCTACTACATCTATAGCGGCCCAAGCCGCCACCCATTGGCTGTTGTACCACGCCCTCGCGTATATCTATGAATTAGTTAAATACTCCTCAGTATGAAAAGGTCGCATACGGAAATCTGCAGAACTAAAGGTGAGACCCTGTCTGAATGTCTCTTCAGACAAAAGACTCCCCAAAACCTCTGGGGCAGATTTTCTCTTTTCAACGCTCCCTGAAGTATGCTTTCAGAATCTCTTTCCACCTTTGAACTTCAAAAGTGCACCTAGAAACAGAAGACCTGGTCCTCGGGGGCAGACTTGAGGGTCGTCTTGTCCCACCCGAGCTCCACGCTCAAGTCTATCATGAGCTTCTTCATCTCCGGAGGCCCACACACAAACAACCGGTTGGAGCCCTCGGGCTTGGGCAAGTATTTCAGCACCATCTCCTTGGTCACATAGCCCGTGGAGCCCTCCCAGTCCTTGGGCGGGGTCGTGAGCGTGTAATGAACAGTGAAATCAGGGTACTTCTTCGCAATCTCGTCAATCTCGCTCTTCAACAAGATGTCGTTCAACAGCTCGTTGGCGTAGATCAACGAAACCTTGGTGTTGTCCTCCGGAGAAGTGATCACCTCGGTGATAACCTGCAAAATGGGCGTGATGCCCGAGCCGCCGGCCACAATGCCAATCTCCTTGGCCATGTTGGTCCTGTACTCCAAACGCCCCACAGGCCCGCGGAACTTGACGGTCTGGCCCTCCCTCAACATGGCAAAACGCTTAGAAACCTTGCCGTTGGGGTACGACTTTACCAAGATGTCGAAAAAGCCCGTGTCGAACTTGTTCGAAATGGGAGAGTAGTACCGGATCTCGTCCTTCCCATCCACGCTGAAGCAACACGCCACATGGTGGCCCGTGGGAATGTCCAAAACCTCGTCGTCGCGGTTCAACTTGAAGCGGTAGATGGCCAGGTTCCGCGAAATCACCGTCTTGTCAATCAACTCCAAATCCGTCCACTTCACAGGCTGAAGGGACATCCGCCGGCTCCACGCTTCATAGAAGTTGTACGACAAAATCGCCACTATGAACGTCACTGAGTACGGAAGGTACCGCCAGTCAAAAATGCATGTTCCCAAGATGATCAACCCCACGGGAATCACTATGCCGTGCAACGGCTGTTTCAAAAGCTCCCGTTTGTCTTCCATTGGGGGGCGAGAACGGGGGCCTTCGCCCTTATATACTGGAATTTTGTGCTTATGTAAGCGCGCCCGTCGCGAACACCCGTGCCGCTGCTGATGTCAGCAGACGACTAAGGCTATACAACATGCGCGTCTTTCCTATCCTCGTATATTGGGTATAACAGCCAGCGAAACAAACTAAGCAGAAATAAAACACCGCACCTAGTACTCCTCCTCCTCCTCGGGGAACGAGTCCGTGCCCACCTCCTCGTAGTCTCTCTCCAACGCCGCCAAGTCCTCTCTGGCCTCGGTGAACTCGCCCTCCTCCATACCCTCGCCCACGTACCAGTGCACGAACGCTCTCTTGGAGTACATCAAGTCGAACTTCTTGTCGATTCTCTTCCACGCCTCGGCGATGGCCGTAGTGTTGGACAACATGCACACGGCTCTGTTGGCGGCCGCCAACTCCGAGCCCTGGATGGCGGTGGGCGGCTGGTAGCAGATACCGATCTTGAAGCCAGTGGGGCACCAATCCACCAACTGGACGGTCTTCTTGGCCTTGATCTGCGCAACGGAGTTCTGCACGTCTCTGGTCACAACGTCACCGCGGTACAACAAGCACGTAGCCATGTACTTACCCAATCTGGGGTCGCACTTGACCAACTGGTTGCCGGGCTCGAAGCACGAGGCGGTGATCTCCGCCACCGAGTTGGACTCGTGCGACGATCTGGCCTTGGAGAAGACGGGTGCGTACGAAACCAACGGGAAGTGGATTCTGGGGTATGGCACCAAGTTGGTCTGGAATTCGTTCAAATCAACGTTCAACGAGCCGTCGAATCTCAACGACGCGGTCACCGACGACACGACCTGAGCGATCAAGTTGTTCAACGAGCTGAAGTTGGGACGCGAGATGTCCAAGTTACGGCGGCACATGTCGTAGATGGCCTCGTTGTCCACCATGAACGTGCAGTCGGCGTGCTCCAACGTGGTGTGGGTAGTCAAAACGGTGTTGTAGGGCTCGACAACGGACGTGGACACCTGCGGAGCAGGGTAAACGGCAAACTCCAACTTGGACTTCTTGCCGTAGTCCACGGACAACTGCTCTAACAAAAGAGAGCCCAAACCAGAACCGGTACCACCGCCCAAAGAGTGGGTGAACAAAAATCCCTGCAAGCCGTCACACTGGTCGGCCATTCTTCTGACTCTGTCCATGACATCGTCCAAGATCTCTCTACCAACGGTGTAGTGGCCTCTGGCGTAGTTGTTGGCGGCGTCCTCCTTGCCAGCAATCATCTGGTCGGGATGGAACAAGTCCCTGTAGGCGCCGGTGCGCACCTCATCGATGACATTGGGCTCCAAGTCCACGTACAAGGCTCTGGGAACGTACTTACCAGAGCCAGTCTCGCTGAAAAAGGTGGAGAAACCCTCCTCGCCGCCCTTGGGGCGGTCTAAGCCCTCCTGGAGGTATCCATCGGGTCTAATTCCGTGCTCCTGGGAGTACAACTCCCAGCACGCGTTACCAATCTGGCAACCGGCCTGGCCAACTGAAGTTGTTAGTAAGTGACTCGAAAAGAGAGAGGGATTGATTGGGGAAAGAGACAATGCACAATTCTGAGAACTTTTAGCTCATCCGGTCCTTGAAAGTGTCACGAATTTTGATAACACACAAACGGGGGCTGGAAGACGCGTTTAACACGCTTTCAACGCCCCTGAGGCACTTCACGGGGTCCCGCTGACCCCTGGCAGTATGTGGACGCGCTTTCCGTATCCCTATAAAATGACAATGTCGCCACCGGTCGAAAATGGGCCGTTTGAAGCCGTTTTTGAGCCAGTTTTCTCTCATAACCCGTTTTTTCTGGCTCCAGTGTGCTGATGAAGGAATATTGGAAATTTAGAGAGCTTTGGGGGGCCGATTGCCACGTCTTTTTTTTCCGATCGTATTTTGTCCTCCAGACCTGTCACAAGAGCCGTTGAAAAGGCTCCCGGCAGCACGTGACTAGTACGTACCGTTGATGCTGATAACTTCTCTCATTGGTAGATGATTTGCGCTGTGTGGCCACTAACAAATAGCAGTAAAGAACAGCTGGTGAGAAACGGAGGTTTTCTCGTTGTTTATGTTTGGCTAATAGCCGCCTACCGAAGGGCTTTTGTGTCATTTCCCGATTTGGAAGCGTTGACAACACGCGAGACGAGCGTTGACTGCCGGATTGGGAAGGGTGCGAAAAGAGAGTTTATTTAGTTGGAGCAAAGATTTGCTGCAAATGGAGACACAAATGGATGCAAAAAAGAGGCGTCGTGGATAGCGGCATGAATGCTGTGAATTAAGGGGGATAATTCCCAGTATCTACAATACCCATCAAACGAGCTCCAGTCTTTTAAAAACAAGCTACTTGTTCAACAATCCCTCTTATGAGAACTCGCCATCTTAACCTATACCCTGTACCCTATACCACCAGCCTTTTATTGTGCTACCTCCTCATTCCCCACTCTCAGGCCCTCTCACTACATTTTACTCATTTCGACTCATAAATTCATCCGCTTTTCTCTATCTCGTTACATTCCCAAAGAGCTCTTCACCTGGTCCCACAACGACTTCTTCTTCCAGCCAATCAGCTTCTGGAAGTTGTCGGAAGCATCCAGCAACACCTCGCCAAGCAGCTTGTCCCACTTCGAGGTCTTTCCGTAGAACAAGGAGGATTGGGCTCTCGATAATTGCACCAATTGGTAGCGAGAAAGGTCCGCCAACAGCGCGCTGTCGAAACCAAAGGACTGCAAATACGCTCTCAAGTCGGTGTTCGAGTAGGTGTCCAAAAGGTACTCGTAAGCGCTGGCAACAGCCTCGTCAAACTTGGGTCTGTACTCGCCGTATTTTTCCTGGACGTAGTCTCCAGCCTCTGAGCCGTACTTCACTGCAGCATCGTAGGTATTTTTCGCGGCCTCCTCAATCACCGGCTTGTACTCTCCGTAGGCACTTTGAGCGGACTCAGCAGCGGAATCGTAAGCATCCTGGACCTTGGGCAGGTACTCACCATAGGCACTGGAAATGGTGTTGGCAGCAGATTCGTACGCCACCAGGGCGTGGCTAGCAGCTTGCTCAACGGCATCTTGGACCTTGGGCTGGTAATCGTTGTAACTGTCAGAAACAGCCTTGTGTGCGTCCTTCAAAGCACCCTCAACCTTGGGCTTGTGGTGGTGAACCTGCTGCTCAATGGCATCACCCAAATGCTTAATGTACTTCTGTGTCTTCTCGAGATAGTCCTCCACGATAGGCTTCTTGTTCTGGTACTCCTCGTGCAAACGGGAGCTTAACAGGCCTACAAAGTCCGTAGCAGCGATGTTGGCTGCTTCCACGTTGTTCTGGACCTTCGTGTGGCCCTTCTGTAGGTCTCCAATGAGACTGCTTGAGTACTCGTAGGCTGCCTCTTGGACCTGGTCCAAAGCCTCGTCCAACAGGAACTTGCCCTCCTTGTACTTTTCAGCAACAGCCTTGGTTGCAGCATCGTAGTATTCCAAACCAACTTCGTAAGAAGAAGAAAGGGAGTCCTCAGCAATCTGCTGACCCTTCTGTGTCTTTTTCTCCACGTACTTGCGGTACTCGTCCAAATCAGGTCTGTAGAGCTTGAAATGAGCCTGTGCACTCAGACTGGAAGCCCTGGAAGAATCCTCGAAGAAGCCGCTAACGGAACGAACCAAATCTTGTCTGGTGCCTTCAATGGCCTGGCCCTGGTCCTTAAGCCAATCCCTGATGCTATCAGTGGACCAGGAACTCAATAATCCAGCCAATTGGCCTTCATTCTTCTGCCTAACGGCCACGTCCTTGCTCAAACGCGCCAACTTGACCAACTGGTCGCGTGTGGCAAGCTTGGGGTAGTTAACACCACGAACCCTCAAGAACTCTTGCAAACGAGCCTTCGACCAGCGGTCAATTCCCACCAAGAAGGTGTCGTTGACGTACTCCGCAAGCCTATCTTTGGCGTCAGGCTTCTTGGAGAGGAAGGGGTCCCCTTTCTGCTTGGCAGTATCGAGCCAGCTCTTGATATCGGCCTCCAAGTAGCGCTCGTGCGACTTAGCAAGCTTCTTTAATTTTCCAAGGTCCAAGTCCGAGTCCGAATCCAAGCTAGGCTTGGTGCTGATAACTCCGTGATAGTACAACCACTCGCGCAACTGCGAGTACAGCCACAGGTCGTAGAAACCCTGGGCTATTTTGCCGGTGCTGTCGAACACGTTGCGACCGTCCAAGTGCAACAGGTCGAGAAGCAGCTGCTTGTTATCGATGCTGGAGAGCGAGGCAATGTAGTTGTTGTCCTTGACGAGTTGAAGAAGGTCGCTTTTCGTCTCAGAGGGGTCGAAATCCAACTCGTGGTCCGCCAACCACAGTTTTATAGTCTCAGTTGACCAGCCTCTGTACAACCACTCGCCGGGGTAGGTACCTGAGACACCCACAGACTTGACAATGTCGTCATAGTGGCTCTTGGCGATGTCAATGAGGTCCTGTCGAGGCGCCTTCTTCGAGAATTTTACTTTGTTGGCCTTCAAAAAGTCCTGAAGGCCGGTGGTGCTCCACAGCTCAAATACCCAGTCCTTCAACTTAGTCGCGGGCAGCTGCTGCTCCAAGTAGTCCCAGTTGTGGGGGAAAATGTCGTGCAAATCGGCCTTGGTGTTGGTGGCCATCAGCAAAACCTGCTGGCCCGCCTCACCCACATCGACGGTAAAACGGCGATTCTTCTGTTCTCCCTTAAGACGACTAACTTCACGCTCTGCGAGCACAGAAAGTTCTTCTAAGGGAGACAGCTCGTCAAACTCCACCTTTCTGTCGTGCAAGAAGTGTTTGACATCGTTGAGATTGAACGTCTGCAAGCCCAATGTGGTGGCAGAGACAGCATGGGCTACCAAAAGCACCGTTATCAACTTCATACTGCTGGAAATGAGGTTTGTCGACGAATTGAGGGGGGACGGGGCCCTTTTATAGTGGCAAGCAGCAGGTCACCTGCCCCTGACAACAGCAAGCAACCGAAAGCCCTCACGTGCGCAGGTATTTGCGGCCACAGTGGGCGCGCGCAAGGAACTTCTGTGCAGCAAGCGTGCATAGCAACTGCGCGCGGCGCCTGCGGGGAGGGGCGCGCGTGTGGCTGCAAGGCTGGAGGCGCCGGGTGCAGCTCGTCATGCACCGCGCGCACGCAGGCTGGACCCTGTGCGCGACTACGGTGTGCACAATGCGCAATTTGCGTCTGCCCTGCGCGATCTGCTGGCCATTTGCAGCCTACCAAAAAGGCACTATTTAGCGACGGAACCTCCCCAGAGATCTCTTCTTCCTCAATGTACCTGTTCAGACGCCGGAGACCGATTCCCGAAGCTACGTTGGAGCGCATCCCGCTAACTGTGCGCATGTACCCGCGCAACCAGATCGGGGTGCTGCACCACAGCGTGTTGCCTGACGAAGGCTATCTGGAAAGTGACATAGACATCAGCACAAAACCTTACATTAAACTGAGCAGAAACGGACGCCATTACTATGATGCCGAGGAGAGGGGCCTCTATTCAGATGCCAGTTCACTGGAAACAGAGCCCTCTATATACGAGCGCCAGGTGGAAGTTAGACGTCCCCCCATGCCATTGAACCCCATCGTGAATTTGATGCACACGTTGCATGTTGTGCGCCAGCATAATGCACTTTTTCAAGAAGATGCGCGCGGTCTGCAGCCAGCGCCTGCGCCGCCCAGGGATTTCGACCGCTTTATATCGGGCCCTCCTACGCGTTTTCAGTCCGTGACAGCCCCTAATACAGCCATCATTCTCCACGACTACGAATCCAGCGACGAAGACGACTACGCAGGTGATCTGGAGCGGGAAACAGAGCTGGAGAACGGGCTCGCTGTTGTCGCGCAATCGGCGCTGATACTCACGCAAACTGCGCCCGCTCCCCCGCAGAATGTGTCGTCCATCGCACAAGTAGCGCCTCAGCTCTCGCTAAATGCGCGCGTCTTGGACGCAGACGACGCTGCCCTGGACCTCTCTTTTGCCTCCGAACGGTTGGTTTTAAAGCCGAGACCCCGCCCACCCCCTTTCCTTCCTGAGACCGTCGGCTCCAACAACATCCAGTTTGAGTGGCTGCTCCGTGAGTTGAGCTACGGCCATTATGTGCGCGACGAGACGCCCAAATTGCGCTTCTTGAAAAACGACATGAAGACTGATTATTCCCTTCTACCCAGATCTGTGTTCAGCTTCACGCTTATAAACCGTCCCCCTACGTTTCCCCAAAAAAAGAGGACTTGGTACAGTTGGCTGCGAAAAGCCAGAAAGCCCTATGAGGGCCCCCTCTTCAACCCCAACACGAAATTGAGTGCCAACAGGGGCTTGCGTGAAGAAGTCGGTGTAAGCGTCTCGTATCCTGTTGTTCCCTCCAGAATCATCACCAAGGAAACCGAGTTCCTAAGGTACGAGAAAAAGTACGAAATGAGCAAAAACGGGATGGAAATCAGACCCTATACCTCCCACAAGGGCTGGAATAACCTCAAGTTTCTCTTGAGACATGCCGATATAGCGTCTCCAAAGGCCATGGTACAGAGGGTTGAGCCCAGTGATCTCGGTCTTGCCTTCCAACAGTGCCACAGGGCGTACCTTCAGGAGGAGTGGGAAAAATTGCGGTGGAGCGCAGGAGCCTTCTCGAAAACGTAGATTCCAGAATACCACTGGTATGGGGATGTTCCTCCGTAGCAATTGTGCTCTATTGAGGATACCCGTGTTTCTATACGAAAGTGTAGAGCTGGGGAGGAAGATCTCCTTTTGCTAACGGCTGTGGAAAGTTTGTGAAAGGGAAATGGACTTACCACATGCCTTTCATACGCCCCATACGCCTTTCATACGCCCCATACGCCCCATACGCCCCATACGCCCCATACGCCTTTCATACGCCTTTCATACCTTATAATCGATCGGGAGTAGAAATACACCTAGCGGAACAGCCAGAAAAGGGCATAGTACAAGAAGTGATACTGTAATGCCCTTATATAGGCCCGTAGCTCTCCCTACATCTCACTTACAATAGGCCCACGTTTCGAATGGCAAATGCGACCTATGCTATGTATGCCTTTGGCCCTCAAAAGGCTCAAACCCCACTCTTCACTCGACACTGTGCAGCCACAAATGCTTCTGGAGGTCTCATATATATCAACACGCCACTTCTAGCCAAAGCCAACGCCCATTCTCAAAAAAACCCCTTCAATATGCTACTTAACAGCAGTTGCAGCCATTGTGTTTCCTGCACATATGTAGTCACGTGATCCATACCGAGAGGATCCTTATCCTACGCTTTGCACACTCTATTGGCGCCGTGGCGCTGTATTGGTATGTACCTATAAATACACCTCATTCTATGTATAGCAGAATGCACAAACTTTTCTACTCCTTCGTGCCGTACACGCGTCTATACTTGTCGTCCACCTCCTTCAAGTAGAAGACGCCCTTGTGCAAGTGGTCGATGGAGCCGGTGGGCTTGAACGAGTGCTTCAAGTGCGCAGCCTCCCTCAAGGCAATGGCCTCGAGATACTGCGTGGGGGTTCTCTCGAAGCGGCCCGAGCCCAACTTGTGGTCGAAGTCCAAGCCCTTGGTGATGGCCAGAATGTCTCCCTTGACGACCACCGACAAAAGCGTGGACGCCAAGCCGGAGCCGTACGAGAAAACACCGATTCTCTTGCCCTGCAAGGCGTCCGAGCCGACGTAGTACAACAACGACGAAAGACCCGTCCACGCAGACGCAGTGTACATGTTTCCGGTGTTGGTGGCCACCTGCAAAGCGGGCTGGAGACGCTTCTTGGACTCCTCCTTGGCGAGCCCGAGGAACACCTTCTCCACGGTCTTGTCGGTCAAGGACTGCTCGTACGACAAGCCCTCCAAGTGCTTGGCGGTGTCCGCGTCCACAGAGTCCTTGAACTTGGCGGGGTCGGCCCTGTAGTCGTTGTACAACAAGCGCGCGTAGGACTTGGTGACCAACTTGCACGTGGGCACGTGGAAGGCGTTGTAGTCGAAGTGCGACAACGCGCCCACGGCATCGGTCTTTCCCTTGGACGCCTTGCGTGAGTACGCGGCGTACGCCTGGTCCACGGCCTTGGTGTAGCAGCTCAACGAGAAGTGGCCGTCCACAACAGGGTATTCGGACGTGAAATCCGGCTTGTAGAAGTCGTACGCGTGCGCAAAGTACGAGCCTCTGGTGGGCTCGAACACGATGGGCGCGTCGGGGCCAATCAAAAGGGCCACAGCACCCGCTCCACCTGTGGGTCTGGCAGCACCCTCGGCGTAGATAGCAATGTCGCCCGCAACAGCAATGGCGTCGCGGCCGTCCCACGACGAGGACTCGATCCAGTTGACGGCGTTGATGATGGCGGAAGTGCCACCGTAGCACGCGTTGACGGTGTCCACGCCCTCGATGTCGTGGTTGTCGGGAAACAACTGCATGAGCACCGACTTGACGGACTTGGACTTGTCCAAAAGCGTTTCGGTTCCCACCTCCAAGCGGCCGATGCTCTTTGTGGCAACGTTGTTGTTCGCAAGCAACTTCAGAACAGCGGTCAAAGTGAGCGAGTAGATGTCCTCGCGATCGTTGACAAAGGCCATGTTGGTCTGGCCCAATCCGATGGTGTACTTGCCAGCAGGGATGTTGTCATGTTTCTCCAACTCGGCCTGCGAGACGAACTGTGAGGGCACGTAGACCTCGATGGCCTTAATTCCAATGTTGGTGGGCATTTCTGTGGTGAAAAAGAGCGGGAACGGGCGGTTATATAGGTGCGGCTATACGACGGAACGACGGGTTATGTAAGCGGTGGACGCGGTGGCATCGGTAGCGCCGCGGAAGACGCGCGGTACTGGCGCGCAGGTCGCTAGAAGCGGTGGACGCACCTAGCGCCGATTTCGTGCAACTGGCGCTCGATCCACGCAGTTGGCGCTCGATCCACGCAGTTGGCGCTCGATCCACGCAGTTAGCGTTTATTCCGCGCGGCTTGCGCCGCTCTTCGCGCATTTTGCACCGCCTATATACACTAGTCCCTCTTCGTCATCTCGATATCCTCGTTGAACTGCGGCAACTCCAGGTAGTCCAGCTTCTTCTTGAACAACACGCGCCGGTGCTTGGTGTTCTTTCCTGCGTACTTGCGGCGCTTCAAATGGCTCAAATCGGTGTACTTCTTGTTCACCCTCACGAAAATGTACATGCCCAACGCCGCCACCATGACCATCAACGGCATTGTCATCATCACATAGTACTTCTCGTCGATGCCCTCCTCGATGTCGTAGTCAATGCCTTCTTTGGCATACTTTTCCTCCAACTTCTTCAAATCGAGATTGGTGCCCTTGGACACCTTGGCGCCCTTTCTAAACTCCACCACGATGGAGTGCTTCATCACGTCGAACTCGTCGTCCGAGACGTTCTCCGGCTGAATCGAAATGAGCACCTTTCTGTACCAGTCGGAGGGCCCAAACCACTCTTCTTTGATGTCCAACGGCAAGAAGCCCGCATCGTTGGAAAGCCACTCGGACGACCAAAAAGATGCCTCTTGCAAAGAGCCGCCCTTTTCAATGACGGAGGAACGTTTGGAGAAGATGGAGAGGACGTTTTCCGTGCTTTTGTCGACGAAATTGCGTTTGAAACGCCCAAAAAACGAGCTCTCTTCCTCCCTCTTCATGCCCTTGTGTCTGGCGCTCTCCTTGATGTGCGACAAGTGGACGCGCACCTTCGCCGTGTCCTTGAAGAAGCGCGAGAACCATGTGACGAAGTAGGTGTGGTCCATTAGCAACACCGCATTTTCGCGCGGGAAGCAGAAGGGCTCGGTTTTGTCCATTTTCGCCATGCCCTTGGGCCCGTAGTAGTCGGGAACACACCTCAAAATTGGGTTCAACGAGTGGTACGTCAAGTCCTCGGGAATGTACTCCACATGCTCGTAAAGCTCGTCATCGGCCATATTGTGGGCCTTGAGCTCCTCCTTGGAATAAACCACCGTAGTGGGCGTGGCAAACCACGTTCCGTATGTGGGCGAGCCATTCTGAATGTGGCCGTTTTTGTTCTTGGGCCTGATGGTCTTCGGAGACCCGTTTTTGTTCAAGGAAACCCACGGCTCCAATCCGTTAGTAGTAGTAGGCGGTTTGGCACTGAACGTGACGCCTGCGATGACCGTAGGCTGCACAATTTCCACCTGCGTGGAGTAGATGGTGCGGTGCCACTTTTTGGGCACTTCTGAGGTGGAGGTTTTGCCCTCGGCTTTGGCCTTTTTGGCGTCCTGTTGTTTCTGGTACTCTTTGTTTATGATCACTTCTTTATAGCGTTTCTGCACCTGTGGCGCCGGTGTAGGCGCAGGCGCACCCACGGTCAATGCGGACGCAATTGCGCTGAGTGCAGGGAGGATCCAGAGCAATTTCATGACGGTTGACTCCGAAAAGGGGGGGCAATGGGGTCTTTATAGGATTAGAGGTAAATTTTCGATCTGCGCGGAATCATCGGCGCAACGGGGCCGCCGACAGATGCGTCGCGTGCATGAGCGGCGACGCCAGATGTGTCGCCCGCAGCTGCGCCTGTTGTGGGTGCACGGCCCGCATGCTAGATGCGCCGCTCTACACATGTGTGTTCCGCTGGGTGGACAGAAAAGACGGCTGCTACGAAGAAGCAGCCGATGCCCAGTCAGCACAAACAATCCTTTTCTGCGGCAAGGAAATTCCATCATTAGATACATGGGTTGGGTATAGAATGAAACTATGCTGAGATTGCCGTGTTCTACATGTACACTATTTGCGTGATATGTGTATTGGGGTGGAAGAGAATATTTGCGCGGTGCTTGTTTTATGTGTGGGGCCGGGTAACTGCAGGAGTGGCTGCGCAAGCAACTGCGTAGGCGAGAAGAGATGGCGAGCTGCAACATGCGTGGACTGGGTGCGCTAGCTGTGCTGCGTGCATCTGCACACCCCCGCGCTATCTGCTTCTGTGCTTTGCATCGTTGTTTGCGTGCACGGAACCTCTGCAAAAAGAGAATGTCACACCCTTCACGCTCTGACTCCGCCAATTGTAACTCATTTTCACCCACAATTGGTACTCATGGCTTGCTGGCCGATATCTTGCTCTCGCCCAACTCTCAATACTTTACCATTCCTGTAGCACGTCTGAGCTCGTTCCAAAGCGAGGGCACCTCGTCGCCCTCAGGACCCCTAAAGGACGCACTTTCGAGCGCCACATTGAGCTCCCTAACCCGCTTCTGCACCACCAGAAGAAAGTTCGTATGCAGGGCCCCAAGATGGGCCGCCACGAAGCCGTCTGGAAGCTCTGGACACGTGATCAGGTATAAATAGGCGTATAGCAAGAGCTCGCCCAGTGAGAGCCCCAGCGGGACGAAAATAGCCCCAAAAGAAGCAGCTTTCTCCAGAGAGCCTTTTCCTTCCATTTCAGTATGCAATTTCTCGACTTTGGACACAAAGGCACTCATTAGATGGAGGCAGCGCATCGTATTCCTAGACTCCCTGAGAGCGCCCTTGGTTTTCGCCTTTCTTGCGAGCTGCTGCTCATGGAGGCCGCTTATGGCCACAGTGTCCTCTTTGTCAGAAATCTCGTCGTTAAACGACTCAGTCTGGGCCGTTTCTACTCCAGAAAGTGAGAAGAAACCACCATTTCCCGCCAACAAGCCCACCACAGTAGTCTCTTCCTGGGCCTCGTGATAAAACCGCAACGGCTGGTTGTACATCATAGGAAAAGGCAAGTAGCGGCGAAAGAGCTTTCTTGTGTGTTTCTCGTAGTTTGCACTGTGTACGTAGAAGACGTAGAGAAACAAGGGTCTTAAGGCAGACCTTATGTACTCTTCCAAGGCGAGATTAGCGAGTTCCTTTCTCGGAGAGCCCAAATTGGCTGCAAAGGCCCCCCGCGAGCCTTTCCCTTTCAGGACATGGGCTGCTATGGCCCTATAGCCGCACACTCGTAAAGAGCCGTCCACCAAAAGAGGCAACACGCCCGTAGGCGAGATATTGGTGTTGTTCGAAAGCACGATTTCGTGAGAAACGCCCAGCTGGCTCAAGAGCCATGTGGCTGCAAGCAGCTCCGGCAGCAAGGCCAGAATAGCGCCATTGGCGCCCCAAACGTGCAAAAGGGGGATTTCTGAAGAGTGCATAGTGTGCGAAGACCAGGATTTCAAAAACACTAAAACCTCCATTTCTACCAAACCCCCAATGTTTGTGGAAGGCAAGAAACGCATCTCTTTGGACATCATCGGCCAGTTGGAGGACGATTTGGAGGCCCATCCGCTTGACCACGCCAAGTGGGCCCGCTTACTAAAGCAGGTACTCGCGAAGGACAAGCCGGACCAGGTGCGGGCTGCGTTCGAGAAGTATCTCGCCATATTCAAGGCAGACGTATGTATAAATAACACTGTTGAACTGTTGTTGCTGAGAAGATGCTAGTCGTTTTTCTCTGGGTGAATTTGGGCCATTTTCGGCTGTTTAGGTGTGTGTTGTTCTGGTGGCAACAGCAAAACTGGACAAACCAAAGAGAGGGAAGCGTCCCTTCCATTGGTGGATCCCTGTGACCTTGATGACCTATTAGATGCCCTTGGAGTATCTGACTGAGCTCTCATGCTACTGAGGTGGGCTTCAGCATATCTCCTGAAAGTGCTCATACTACACCTTTACAGAAAGTGCCTCTACAACATACCGCATGCTAAAGCAGCACTCCACAATCAAACGTACCAACAAGTATCCCTACCATGTGCGAGGCTTTCGAGGTTAGAAGCTCGGCCTAGAACTTTACAAAGGTCCTCCACTGTTACACACTTCTGCTCATCTAAAAACACCGTTTTTCACTCAAATTTACCATGCACCCACATCTCTTTCCTCATTATATTAACCGCAGGCGGTGCAATGGCGCAGTTACATCGACTACGAGCTCAACAGAGCCGAGTTCGACCGTGTCGAGCAGCTCTTTCCGCGCTGTCTCACCACCACCACCAGTGTGGATCTTTGTCGGACATACGTCTCGTACGTGTGTCGCAGAAACGACGTTGTCATGGGTGGAGAGAAGGCCCGTGGAATCATCATTCTGGCGTTCGAATTCGCTGTTGATAAGGTCGGAATCGATGTTTCTTCTGCTGATTTGTGGCAGGATTTCGTGGACTTCATCCGCTCGTGGACCCCCACCACCAGCTGGGAAACGCAACAGAAAACGGACCTCTTGAGAAAGACTTATAAACGCTTCCTCGGCATTCCCACAGAAAAGATAGAGTCCATGTGGTCTTCCTATACCCGATGGGAAAACGAGACGAATCCTGCTACTGCCAGCAAATTCATTGCTGAAAAGTCCACCGAATTCATGGATGCCCGTTCGTGGAATACTGAGTGGCACAATGTGACTCGTCGGCTGCTCAAACGCGAGATTGTGCCTGTGAGTATTCAGGAAAATGCCGCCTTGGTGAAAGCACAATTGGGCCTCTGGGAGGCGTGGCTAGAATTGGAGAGAAAAAATTCCCTCAATCTCAAGGAGGATTCTTCTGTGCAAAAAAGAGTGGACTACGTCTATCGCCAAGCGGTCACCTCTCTTCCTTTTGTTCCTGAAATCTGGTTTCGCTATAGCAAGTTTCTTCTTTCTTCCAACGAGGAGGCCAATGTGAGTAAATGCATCTCTTTACTTTCTAATGGAGTCCAGTTGAACCCACACAGCTTTCTTCTCGCGTTCCAGCTCTCCGAACTTCACGAGAAGGATCACAACTTCTCTAAAGCCTCTGAAACGCTTGAAAAGCTCATATCCACCCTTATAGCCGACCACACGGTTGTTACCAGCCAGATTGATGCTATCACGAGTAAGGTGGCGCAGGAGGCCCAGCCATCAGTAGTTGAAAAAGAAGCCAAACCCATGGGTGCCGACAGCGATGACGAGGACGAGCCTAAAAATGTCGCACAGCAGGTGGTTCAGCTCTCAGAATTTGATCAGAGAAGGCTCGCAATTCTTCGTCCCGACCAAAAACTTCTCAATAATAAGGTGACACTTGTGTACACCAAACTTATGATGCTTTGCAAGCGGTCTCAGGGTATCAAGGAGTCCAGGGCTGTTTTCAAACAAGCCCGCAAGAACTTCAAGCCGGTGGGATTCGAATTGTACACAGAGAACGCCCTAATGGAGTACTATTCCGACAACAAGAAGACCGCTGACAAGGTCTTCGAGCTCTCTATGAAGACATTCAGTACCAACGGCGAGTTCTTGTTGTCGTACCTCGATTATCTCATTTTGACCAATTCTGTGGAGAGTATCAAGGTGTTTTTCGAGGTTGCAGTGACCAACTTACTCAAGGAGATCTCCACCGACCAAGAGATTGTGAGTTTGGAGGCCGCTGATATCATGGGAAAGGACCAGCGAAACGCCAACATCAAGGAGAACCAGATGTACATACGCAAGATCATCACTCGGTACATTCGCTTTGCTACCAACTATCTCGATTTGGATACCGTGGAGTCGTTAGAGAAACGGTACGAGCAGTTTTTTCCGGAAGACGACCCGCTTTCGTTGTTCAGCGACAGATACAAGGGTTTTACTATCGATGCTGTGCGCGAGTACGACCTTGGGATAGAGGCGGTGGAGGAACCGACTGTGGAATCTCCCAACAAAAAGAGAAAAACTGTCACACCAACGGCGCCCGCCGCTCTAGTTCCAGATAACGGGCCCAGTCTTCCGCAGCACGGATTTGTGGGAAACAGCGTTTATGCGTTGTTGCAGGTGTTACCTAATGCCAGCTACTTTGGGCCGCCTTCTGAGCGTGTGTTCAACACGAGCAAGTTAGTGGAGTTGCTCAGTACGTTGCCAGAGAAAAAGAGCGAATAGTGTAATATAGATGGGTGTGAATGGACGCTTAAAAGTAGGAGAATAAGCTAATGTGCATTTGTAAGTATGAGCCTGGCTCTTCTGAAAAACACCAATATATGCCTATAGCTGAAATAGCTGTATTCAACCCTTAGCTGTCTTCTCTGAATTTTTCGTTGAAGCACACAACGCCTCTTGTTGAAGATTTTGTTTCGCTGCCTTAGGGGCTTCATTTTCTGGTTCGAAGACGTCCAAAATGGGAAGAACGACGCCTTTGCACCTTAGAGCTCAAACGCGCAATATTAGTATACAAGCTCAAAAGAACAGTTTGACCTTTTTCTGGACAGGCAATGGCATCGGAAACGTGTTCCATTGAAAACAGCCTTGTTTCTTTTTGACTACTCTTTTAGAGTATCTAGACATAATTCGAACTTTTGGTATTTTGCAGTTTTTTCGCACAGATCAAAAAAATGTCTTGTCCCCAGAACCGTCATTATTCTCATCCCCCGCTGTAAATTCGAAAACGCCCCCGTTCTCGGCCAAATCTTCAAAACCACACACTTCCACTCTCAGGACTTGCAAAAACCCCTTTCCACATACACATCTCTTTTTTGGGGCAAACCACCGCCTTTCCAGCCCCCTCCACCTTTTGACATTTTCGCAATTTTGGCCCCTCTTTTTTCGCACCCAAACGCTCAAATTCCCAAACCCATTCTGGGTGCAAACCACAAACTACCCCATGCGCACACAGGGCCACTGCTGCCTCTCAAAGGCCCAGAAAACGCGTCAAGCGCTCCTAGGCGTGCTTGTTATCCCACTGTGTCTATTTGCAGTCAACAGCCTCGTTAACTACGCCTTTTACCCGCACTTTTCCCATCGTTTTCCACCCGTGGACGTTGTGGATGTGATTTCTAACCCTTCGGCCCCCACACCTCCAGGCGTGCTGGAGGCCCTCTACGACATCTACTTGGCCCACGAGAACGCCTACTTGACGGAGGTGGACACCACCGTGGCCGCGGCCCCCCTTCTCGAGTGGGGCCTTTCCCACGCCAGGCTCTACTTGGAGGGCGGCCCCTACAGCCTCTCAAACAACACGTTTTCTGCCCAAGAAGCTGCCAGAACCACACCATTGGTGTTGTGGACGCCCACGGCCAATCTAACGATGGCACTGAACCAGGTGGCGGGCTTCCTCCGCTCGCTCTACGCGTCTGCTGGGCTCCCGTCCCAAACGTACCTGGTGAGCACCCTACCGGCCTACCTCGGGTTATTGGCGGTCTCTCGCGTGTGTCTCGTTCTGTTGCAGCCAGCCTTCTTGGTGTCAGCAGGCCTTCTTTACACGCAGTTCAACGAGCCGCGGCTCCGCATGGCCGTCAATGTGACCAGTTTCGTGGTATTATGTTTATCCTCGTTCGCGCTCTTGGTGTTTTACTTCATTCGCATAGTGGTTGACGTCCGCTTGGCCAAGAGGTTCCCGGACCGCTACTTCTACTACGCCACGGTGTTGGACGTCGTTTTCGAGCTCCTCTACGTGCGGTCAACCGTTTATGTGTTG
Source organism: Wilhelminamyces tanticharoeniae (assembly GCA_030558325.1). Taxonomy (NCBI): domain Eukaryota; kingdom Fungi; phylum Ascomycota; class Pichiomycetes; order Serinales; family Metschnikowiaceae; genus Wilhelminamyces; species Wilhelminamyces tanticharoeniae. Next base: position 330,578 of record JAJMSI010000010.1, on the reverse strand, counting down.
GCCATCATTTTGAGCAGGGCGGAGGAGTGTGCGATCGAGAGGGCTGACAAGATCCCCACATCGCTGTCCAGCATCTACTCCGACGGCCCGAGCAGGCAGTACGCGTCGGCGGGAAAGACACCCAGTCTCCACACGCAGAAATCGCCTGCCAACTCGCCGCAGAGCGTCGTTGTCCCACAGTCGCTCGACCCAATGGCTTCTACGAGAACAGACGAACGGGCACCGGTGAACCCGTACCGGCGACTGCCCGTCGTGTTGAGAAGCGTGACGGCACCAGTGTTGCACGCGAGAAGGGACGTGCTGCCAGAGGTGGAAAAGGAGAAGAAGGAGCAGGAGGGGAAGGAGAAGGAGAAGGAGGAGCAGGAGGGCAAGGAGAAGGAGAAGGAGGAGCCCCCCGCAATACCTGCCCCAGCACTGTCCCAGAGCCCGTCAACGAGGGCTTCAGAAGAGGAGTTGCGCTTCATCTAGTCGTCGCCCTCTTTGCTGCTAGTGCGTTTGTTTGGCGAGAGTTTTTATTAAGTAGGGAGAAAAGCCTTTCTTAGGCACTTGTAGCCAGCCCACTAGGTCAGAAGCCGGTTGCGCGGGTGAAGCAGGAGCTTGCTACTGCTTGAGCGGGTCAGGAACTTATAGGAGCGCTCTCTTCTTGGTCTGTTTTTGACCTTCACTTGCTATTCTGGTCAGTAGTGTCCATTTCTGATTTATTCGTTCTCTCGTTTTCCACTCCCCTCTCCCTTCCCTTCCACTATATACATATAAGCTCCAACAGCCTGCTCCCTCTTTCTCTAAATCGCCACTCTGGACTATGCTCAGACATTTTACCTATTTTAAGCCCCTTGTCCATCTTTCACACTCTTTATCTCTTCTCTCAATGAATCTCACACCGCTTTCATCATGTCCTCACCTTTTTCCTCCGTGTTCAAAACGTCCTTGTATCCTCCACCGAGAAGCTGATCATGTCTGACAACGACGGCTTGAACGGCCACGCGTCCACCACCCGAAAGATCTCGAGAAAGTCCTCCGTCAGAAGCGACCGCGGACTGCTCTCCACTATGCGTTCGGGAAGTTTCTCCGCCAACACCTCGGCTCCTGGAGACAACTGGGCCAACCCCTCCATCACCGTCTGTGTCATCAGCTTGTACATGAGAATCTGCACCACGTACTCGAGCAAGTCGAGGTTCAAGGACGCAAAATCCATGCCCTCAGGCCCCCTGGGGACCATCTCCATGACCGCTAGTGCGCCTCCCGGGGGGGAAATCTGCTTCTTCGGCACCACGAGCGGCTGGTCAGCAACCAAGAGGTTGGGATCGTAGTCGTGGCCCGCTGCTAGGCCCTCCTCGGGCTCCAGAACCGCCACGAGCCGTGTTTCTGTGTACATGGCTCTCTTGATCAGCAGCCGGTTGCGCTTGTAGAAGTTGGGCCCCAGCAAGAACTTCTGTGCCGTCACCTCCGGCGTAGTGAGCACCATACGCACCCGCCCATACCGCTGGAGCCAGTTCCGGTGCACGGTGCAGGCCATCCACTGCAGTAGAAGCGCCTCCCCGTACTTGGGCATAGTCACATTACCCACAATGAGAAGCTCGTCGTGAACATGGTCGCGTGACTGCGTCTGCGGCAGAATGAGCTTGAGCTCGTGGAGAATGGTGTCGAACGTGTCCCATGTGTAGCCACTCCGCTCCAAAAGACGAAAGTTCTCAGAGTTCCCAGTGGTGGCCTCGAGATGTGATATGCGCTCCTTCCACGCGCGCGCAACCTCGGCCCCCAGGTCCACGAGCACGTGATTTCGCGGCTTGACCTCGTAGTTGATCATCAGCGAGAGTAACCCGTGCCCTGGGAAAATGTCCACTATGTCGACCGCTCCAGGGTACTTCTTTTTGAGATCTAGCCGGTCCACCACCTGCTGGCAGGCCTCCTGGGAGTTCACGTGCTTGAAGCCGTAGTGGAACTTGGGCTGCACCGCCGCCTTGAAGAACGCCGCGAGCTGCGGATTGAACGACCGGGACGCCATTCTGGGGAAACGGTGTTTTCGGTGCACGCACGAAAAATGGCGATGGCGATGAACCAAAACCGGTGCGCGCACGAAATCTGGTGATGTTCCCCAAACCATATGTCTGTGAACGGCGTGGTGATTACTGGTGGCACGCCTCCATTTGCGCTTCTCAACGGTGAGAGTCTCCGCTATAGCTCGCCCACCGCGCGCCAGCTGCTTCTGATCGAGCTGAAAGATGCCGCAGGCGGCGTGCACATAGCGGCCACTGACGGGACTGTTTTTCTCACCAGCCGCCGTTTTGTGTATGTGACAGCGTCCCAGGGCGACATCAGCACATTTCTGGTGGACCTCGGCTCTGCGGGCCAGCTCCACTTCTCGCATGCTGTCAAACTGCCGTGGTTTGGCGCCAACTACTGGGAGTTTCTCTTCTGCAGTGCGGCGCCCCCGCCTGCGTGCGACGGGTTCCCACGTGACCAGTGGTTTCGGGGCAGTTTGAAGTTCAGCGACGGTGGCATGTTTGATTTCGTGCTCGAGTTTAATGCTGTGCTCAACGATGCTGTGAATAACGGCCATATTGACGAGGAGTTGCCACGGTACAGTGCGTGAGAGCTGTGAATTGGCTGGCAGAGGTGGTAATGCAGCTGGAGGCTTTGTATGGGCTGGAGGGGCTGTGAAGTAGCTGGAGGAGCTTCGTGAAGTAGCTGGTCTACAGTGCATATGTTCATGTATGATTAATGGGTGGTCTTGTAGGGAGTGTAATGAAAGGTGTTTGGGAGGACTCTTTCCAAGATTCTAAGTGACAGACATCTGTGAGGCAATGGGCATCCAAATGACAGTGCTTGAGTGCCCAGAGTCGTTGCAATATTTACAGGTTAACCGAAATCCATGGTCAGTGCAGAGTGCTCCGTCTCCAAATCCACATTAGTATCTAGGCCCCCTCATGCTGCAAGCCCACACCATTCTAAAAATGCTTCCACGCTATAACAACTCACTTCTCTTCAGTCATTACTTCCTTTATCAATTATACTAATACAATCCGCTATAGTACATACCCCACGCCTCTCAAAGGCTCCGCAACTCCTCTTCGTCGTCACTCTCCTCCGTCCCTCGTTACTCAAAATCAAATGGCGTCAGGTCCTCGGTCACGCCCGCAGTGGAAACAGCACCCAGAAGCACCACCGGGCTATCGATATCCTCGCCATGGTCCAATCTATTGAGCTTATCTTCCACTGGCTGCTTCACTGCCGACGGAATCACGAGCGGCTTCAAGTTATATGCCTCATCAAAGGCGCGAAAGTCGACCACCGAGTCCGCGTCTTCGTCAGCCTCCGCCATCTCGCGGTATTTGGCGAGCGCGAGCAGCTCCAACTCCGTGGCGTCCTGGTACACTATGGAGCCCTCCTCGTTGTAGATACGAGCATTGGAGAAAATGAGGTGCACGTCCTCCAAAACCTCCCGAATAGTCGAGTAGTTCTTGGTGGAGTACCGCTTCTTCACTGCGTCCATCGCAAGCGGGTTCTTGATCAAAACGTAATAGTCTGGATACAACTTCTTCAGCGGCTTGACCATGAAAATGTCAATCAACCGCCGGCCGTGTTCGTTTGTGTGGTTCATCAACAGCTCGTATATCATGCCCACGCGAAACTGCAACTTTGTACGCTCTTCCACCGATAAGGGGTCCAGTGGAAGAGTCGGACGGTTACTAGCTTTTCCCTTGGACTTGGGTCTGGACTTGGGCCGCGGCTTGGCTTTGGGAGTGGCCAGCCGCTGCTTTTTACTCACAGGTTCGTCATCACTATCGTCCAATAACGCCCTTCTTTTGGTAGACGCGACAGACCCCGATTTTGAGGCGTTATCGCTGTCAAAGGCGCCATTTTCGTCCTCTAGTTGCTTGCTACGGCCACGGGACCGCAGTTTGCCCTTCTTGGGCCGGAAATCGTACTCATCGTCACTGCCATCCAGAACCATACCGTCGATTTTTCGCAACCACTGTTCCTCTGTCAAGTTATCGTCGTAGGTGGCGGTCTTGCGCTCACGCGTTCCACGCCCATACTCTTGGAGAATGGCCTCATCCAGCTTGTAAAGATCCTCGTAGTTCATTTTGTAGATTTCAGGCAATTCTCCCTCCGAAAACAACCGTGTGGAGTAATCGGCTGCGCGTGTGCTCGCCATCCTCTGATCGTCCAATTTACGGAAAATGTCGATTTCCTCGTCGCTTCTTGCGATCACCTGGTTCAATTCGTCGTCATCCAAGTCGTCGTCGTCCTCAGATGTGCCTTTCTGCTTTCTCTCTTCCTCTTTCTCCAACAACGCCCGCAACAAAGCTTCCTGCTCCTCTGCAGTAGACTTGTTGTCGAACTTACCGGCCTGGATGACCTTTCCGTCGATCTCTAACTTGGCGTGGGCTCTATCAAGAATCATCTCCTCCACAGAGTCCTCTGTGATCAAACGCAAAATCCTCACCTCGTTCTTCTGACCAATTCTATGGGCTCTGTCCTGGGCCTGCAAATCTTGGTGAGGGTTCCAATCAGTGTCAAAGATAATGACCGTATCCGCAGTCTGCAAATTCAAACCTAATCCACCGGCTCTGGTCGACAAGAGGAAACAGAAATATTCCGAGTCAGGCGCATTGAATAACTTCAACAACGTCGTTCTGTCATCTGCCTTCGTGCCACCGTCCAAGCGCATGTACTTCAAGCCCCGGAGTCTCAAAAAGTCCTCCATGATGTCCATAATCTGCGTCATCTGGAAGAAGATCAACACTCTGTGACCCGTGGCCTTGAACTTGGGTAACACCTTGTCTAATAGTTCGAACTTGCCGGCAACACGCCAGATCTGATCGTTGGTTTCAACCATGGGGTTGATCAAGTTCTCGACCTCTTCATACACAAACGGGTGGTTGCAGATCTTCTTCAACTGCATGATCTGGTTGTTGACGTTCTTGATGGCCATGGGCTTGGTGTGATCGTCGGGATCACCCACAAACAAGATGTTGTGCTTCAACATCTGCTGGTAGAGCTTCGATTGTAATGCCGACATTTTGCACTTGACCACCTTCTCCACCTTGTTGGGCAAGTCCTTCTCCACGTCCTTTTTCAAACGCCGCAACAAGAAAGGACGCAACACCTTGTGCAATCTCCGGATCACCAAAAGCGTCTCTTCTTCGCTCAATTCGATCTTATCCTGGCCACCGGTGTTGGCAAAAGGTGTGTTGAACCACTCGTCGAATGATTTGACCGAGTTAAAAATTTTGGGCAACGCAAAGTTCAACAATGCCCATAACTCTGGCAAGTTGTTCTGTAAAGGAGTACCAGTCAAAATCAACCGGTAGTCACTGTGGTAGTTGTGTGTCAACGTCTCCGACAACTTGGACAGTGCATTTTTCATACGATGGCCCTCATCGATAATCATGTGTACCCACTTGATCTTGGCAAGCAACGCCTTGTCCTTAATGATGTACTCGTAGGTGGTGAGCAATATCTGGAAGTTGCCCAGCCGAATATCCTGCTGCAACACCTTTCTCTGCACCGGCGTACCCTTGTAGGTAATTTTCTTGACACTGGGAGCCCATTTCTCAAACTCCAAGTTCCAGTTGGTCAACGTGGACAACGGCACAATCACCAAGTACGGGCCCTGGATCTTCTTGACCTCAATCAAGTATGTAAGCAATGAAAGAGACTGGATTGTCTTTCCCAAACCCATCTCGTCTGCCAAGATACCGTTTAAGTGGTTGTTGAATAACGAGACCATCCACTGCAATCCCTTCAACTGGTACTCCTTCAAGGTGCCACCCACCAAAATGGACGGCTGTTTGGTCACCTCTTCCTTGATGCGGTGGGCCACCTCGTAGTAGTCGATTTTCTCTCTTCTTTCGTCTGCAAGCGCCTCGTCCTCCACCTTCTTGCCGTAGATGCTCTTGGACTCCCTCTGCTGTGTCTCCACTGCCTGAGCCAAAGTGTCCAAGAACTGGTTGGTCTGTTTTAACAAATGCGTGATACGCGTATCCTTGGTGTGGTCCAACAACTTCAAGTACGCTTCCTCGTCGTTGGACTTCAACGCCTGCAAACGCTGCTTGGCCATTCTCTCCAACTTCTTCTGCTCTTCGCGGGCTGTCTGAGTGTGCACACTGTTGATGCGATTGGCGAGCCGGTCAAGCTTCTCTTTGGCGCCCACAAACTTGTCGTGTCCTGCGTTTCGGTGCGACAAGATCTTGTTGAGCACATTCTGGTGCTTGCGGTTCTGTGCCTGAACGAGCGTATAAAGCTGCTGCTGGTAGAGCTCTTGCGTTGTAGTCACACTATCGAGAGACAAGTTGTTGAATTTGGCCAAGAAGTTGGGGTGTGAGTTGGGAAGCAACAGCTTGCTGAACCAAACCTGCGACAAGATCTTGCCCCTGAGCTGCTTCTGGAATGGCAACAACGACAACTGGTTCAAGCGCATTTCAAGCGGTTGCCGCAGCGAATCCTCCTCGGGCAACTTTTCGAGCTGCGCTGTGAGCGCCACTATTTCCTGGTCAATTTGCAAGAGAATTAACGCTTCTCTGTTATTGACAATCTCCTCGATATTGATGCCGTCAGGCATGAGACTGGGGTACTGAAAGCGGCTCTGGGGCGTGTAGAGGGAGCTGAAAGCCACGTCTTTGGCCAGTTCGCTGGCGAAATCCGGCACCTCGAACGTGTCTACCTGGATATTGGGCCTCGTTATAGGCACTATGGTCTTCGAGTTGGCACCCTTATCGGGAACAAGCTCGTGTAATTCCACCGGGACCCGCGGCTCGAGCGGCACTGGAACGGTTTTGGGAGGCTCGGAAGGTTTCTGGGCTGAGGAAGGCGGTATACTGGCCTGTTTCGGCATAGGCACCCTGCCATTCGAGTCAGCAGACGACGCGGTCTCGAGCTGCGCCAAATTGGCGCCCGGCATAGGCGGCTGGGGTGGCATCTGTTGCTGGAACGGCGCTGGCGACTGAGACAGCTGCTGGGGCGGTATGGGGCCCGCGGGAGGAGCGGGAGTGGGCACAGAAGACGGCGCAGAAAAGTCAGAAAATGCCAACCGGTCGTTGACCGCAAACTCAATCACCTGCTGGGGGATCTGGCCCGGGGTCCCGTTGGGCTTGAACAAGTACTTGACAGACTGGGACTGCGCCTTCAAGAGCTGGAGCTGCAGGGCCAGAAACGGCGTTTCTGTAGCAAAGCCCGGGGTTCCTGCGCGTGGGAACCCGGAATTGGCCGGCGTGCCCCCGCCAGCACTCACGCTGGCGCTACTGGGGTTCTGCTGCTGTTGGTAGAGCAGCTGTTGTGGCTGGTTGGGGGCCATCTGCGCGTTCTGGATAGGCGTGCCCAATTGCTGGAGGCCCGGCAGGCCCTGTGGTAAGCCCATATTGGGCTGCATTTGCGCCAAGGTGTTGGCGTTGGCCGCGCCCTGGGGGTTCCTGTTGAAACCCTCAACATTCACGGGATATTGCTGCTGAACAGCGTGCTGAGGGAGGTTTTGAGGTTGCAGTAGGTTCTGTGGGGGCGGTGGAACGCCTCCAGAGGCGTGGCTCTGCTGATTCTGCTGGTTCTGCTGATTCTGTTGCCCCTGCTGCTGTTTCTGCATAAACTGTGCCTGGAGATAGCGGATCACCTTGGTGAGCTGCTGGTACTCAGGAATGCTCGCAGCATTCTCGCCATGCTGCGTTTTGAGCTGGTGCCACCGCTGGTAGAATTTCTGGAACTCCTCGCGGGTGGGCTGTCTGTTCATGATGGGGTTACTAGTGAGACAGTGTGTTTGGAAATTTGGCGGAGGAAGAAGGGGCTATGTGCAGGTGTGGAAACCGAAAGGGCGAACTACTGGTGTACGGGTGTTTTACGGGGGACCTACGGCCACGGTTTACGGGCCCGTCTCAGGGCCGTTTACGACATTAGGCTATGTGGGTGCATACCGGCGCGGTCGTGGAGCAGAGGGCCGCAAGATGGGCGCCTTGCGAGTTGGCTGCAAAATGGAGGTACCAGTGGCTGGGGAAAGGTACTGCATCTAGGTACTAGGCACCAGAAGGTCCAGGGCCAAAGGCACGGAACCAGACAGGCATTCTCAGCCAGGAGGCTCCACCCTGAACCAGGGCGATAGCTATTCGGTAGCACGGCGTTGCGGGTGCCAATGGGGGCGATGGACCGAAGCCCTTGCTCCAGATGTGGATCTTTGGACTAGGGGCTAGTCCTCTTGTGTAGCTTTCACCTCTAGCTGGGCTTCCAGAGCTGGCCGGATCCCCGGGGAGCGTAGTTTATCGCACCAAAGAGCTCTCTTTTGACCGTCTCTCCGCTTGCGTTCTGGGTGCTCTCAGTGATCGCTCCCTTGACCCTCTGCCGCCGACGGCCCTTGGTGGTGTTTTTGGGCTCCAGCGACTTTCTGTAGGCGTACTTGGTGGTATCCACGGACCTCTGGAGGGTCCTCATATCCGCCTCCTCGTGAAAGTCGTCGTTTTGCACGCTGAAATTGTGTACGGCACCGTAAACCTTGAAACTGGCGGTGTCCCGGGCCTCGAAAATCAACCACTCGGCCTCGTTGACGTTCAAAGCGTCGATTCCAAAGCTTTGCGCCCACACACGCGTGACAGAGTCCTCTGTAACGAGTTTCCACGTTTCAGAAGGCGTCTGGCTGGCCAGCTGGCCCATGAACCGCTTGTGGATGCACGGCCGAAGAAGGTACTTCAATCTCAGCGGCATCACGGCCTCCTGTTCCAAATTTGCAGCCGCCTGCTGGTACGAGGACGAGTTTTCGTACTGGATGTCATTTTCGGCTTTGTGGTCGCCGTTTTCGCCAAAATGGGGACCCACGAGATTGGAGTCGAATTTGGTCTTGTAGTTGGGAAACTCCCGTACCTTGGGACTGTGCACCTGAAACCGGCAGCACTCGCCCCACGAGGGCGCCCGGTCGTCCGCCAGCTCGATCTGGACATCGTACGCCAACCGGGTCCCGGAGATGTTGTTCATGGCACCCAAGTGCTCGTCTATAAAACGAATGGCTTCGCGAGCATTGGTGGCCACCATGGAGGTTCCTTTCTTCACGAAATCAAACTCGTGCAACGTGTAGCTTGGGATGTAGAGCGTGAGCACCACCTTGGAGTCCGCAGTTCGAAGAGTGTCGTCGACAAACGCTTTGTTGAACCACCGTTTGAGGTTTCCTATTCCCCTAACAAAGGCAGTGTGGTCTAGTATGAGGTTCACGTGCCGCGTCCCTGCGCCATTGGAAGCCGCATCATCGGTTCTTAATGCCAGTGGGGCCGCCACTGCGGCATCCGCGAGCTCATCGCGCAGATGGCGCCCTTCTTGGGCCTTCATACTGTATTAGTAGGTGGCTTTGCTGCACATCTCATCCCCACCCAAATTTGTAATCAGAGGCACGTGACCTGTCAAACCTGCCAAGCGCCCCAATTGGGCCTAGATGAACTACACAGACACTGTGAAATGCCCAAGTCAGCCCCTAGGGCCCCCTCTTGCTGGTCCCTCTGCTGCGCTGGCACAAGTTGGTGTTCGGGTGTTTCTCCACCTCAGTTCTACATCAGTTGTCTACGGCTTCTTTCGGTGCTGTGTATTCGCTAGCTGCTATAGCAAAGGAAAGCTATGTTGTTAGTAACTTGTCGTCACATATTGTCCCGCAGTGTTGTCTGATCAGATAGTAGTCAAGAGTTGTATTCATCGAGCTTGCGCCCTAACATTAGAGATGCCAGAAAAAACATATAAGAAACAAAACTTCATCCTGTAGACCGCCGCTGCTTGGAAAAATATGCACATACCTGCTAGCGAATGCTGCCGCCGAAAGGCGACCTGCGCCGTTTTTGGTTTTCTTATGGTTTTCTCTTTTCTTCTCTCCTTTAGATAGCTAGGAAAACTTTCATCTTTATAGCGAAAAGTTTTCTGATCTTGCGCACGACCCGCCTAGCTGCGAATGTGCCGCTTTAGGGCTGCGAAAACGCCATTTACGAGCCCACGGAGCTGTCCAGCTCGCTCAGGCTGGTGAAAGGACGCCGATAAGGCCGCATGTCGCGGGTGGTGGAAAAGTATTCAAAATCACTGTCGTCTTCGTCAGAGACTGTGCTTTGGGCAAACTCTTGTACCCGAGACTGGCTTTCGAGAAAAGTGTTGGTCTCGGCCTGAAGCTGCTGAAGCCGCTGCTCATCCCTGGCTAAATCATTGTTAAGCTCCTCCTGCTTGGACACAAGGGCTTGCTTCCAGTCGCGGAAACGGCTCTCCTGGTTTTGTACCTTCTTGAAGAACGCTTTTTTCAACTCCATCTTCTTGTACTCTAACAACGGGTCATCCTCGGAAAGGTACTCCACGGACTGGAAAGGCACCTTGTGGTAGCTCATGAGCTCCTCGTAACCCTGAGAGACAACCAGAGCCTTGCTTTCCTTTGGCAGGTCCTTGGAAGCGAGGCTGGCCCTAGCTGCCAAGCATTCACTGCGGAAAAGGTCGTAGTGCGCTTCGGTAGATGCAATCAAGTCCAACATGTGGTCTTCCACGAGCACCAGACGTAAAGCCAAAAAGTCACAATGGTCCTCGTTTTCCACCTCTGCAAGGCCCCATCGGTACTTGCGGCCACGGACCTTCTTTCCCATGGCGTCCTCAAAGATGGCGTTGGACCCCATCACCGCGAAAGGAGCAATGTCGGTGATCTTCTTGGCCAAAGCAGTATCAGCAATAAGGTGGCACACTTGGATTTCCTCTTTCTGTAAGGTTTGACGGATGCTCTTTTTAAGGTCCTCCACTTCTTCCTTGTTGAGCGAGTCGCACTTGCCGATAACGGGAATGAAGTTAACCCTTTTGGAGAGTTCGCGCATGGACTCGATGTCCAACGGCGTTAACGCATCCTCGCTGGGGGAAAGAAAGTAGAGACACACGTGTACCCTCAGATCCACTCTCGCAGTCCGGTCCGGCTGCTCGCTCTGAAACACGTAGGCGCGAAACTGCTCATCCAAATACCGCGTCAAAGGGAGCCAGGCTAGGTGGTTGTCCAAGGTAATTCCGTATTGCGGCGTATCCACACAAGTGAGAGTGAGGGGAAACCCATTCTCCACAAGAAGATATCTCGCCACACGCACGTCTTTCTGGTCGTCCTCTGGCGGGTCCAATGAGGTGTGGAAAAGTGTATCTAAGAAAGTGGTTTTTCCCGTTCCCGCAGCACCCGCCACCATGATGCAGAAGCTACCTCCAGTCCTCCTGCAGTACTCCTGGCTTTGGGAAGGCAAAAAAGAGAGCCCCGCAAAAGGGGAGTACGGTTCCGTGGGAATCAAGTAGCCATTGTTGGCCAGGATCTTTCCCAGGGCCGGCGTGGAGGGAACAGGGACTGGTCCTGGTGGTTTAGTGTGCTGTCTGTTTGTTGTCAAGTGGCTCTCAAGAAGGTTTTTAGCAGCTATTTTACCTTTCGAGAGGTCCTTGGGGGCTCTGGATTGCACAAAGATCGGCCTGGTACTTTTGGTGCCGTTTTTGGGAGACTCAACCAAGTATTTGGCAGCATCACTGGATGCCTCGTCCTCCCCAATGCGGCCACCATCAGAGCTTCCAGAAGGTCTAGCCGTGTTTCCAGAAGCCTCACGGCCTTCGGAAGAATCTTCATTACACGCCTTTACCACAACTCCCTTAGTCGTCTCAACTGCATCGACGGAGCTGATGGGACCAAAATGGGGCAATTTCGGAGTTCCACTGTCACAGAAAGAAAAACCACCCACACTGGGTGCCCCAGAAGCATCAGAGAGCCCGGAAGGTGGATTGAGACTGTGTTTTGGTGGCCCATTGCCACCGTCTTTGGAGTCGTTTTTTGGCCCAAGACTGCCAATTTGGGGCCAAACTAGGTCATCCAAGGGACCGGCAGACTCCAGAGATGCCGTGCTTGGCAAAGAAAGGGCCATTTTGGCTGTTTTGCTCATTTTTGCTTGTTGGTGGCTGCTAATATTGGCTAGTGAGGGACGGGGTTTTGGCAGCCACAAAGGCGCTGGATAGGAGAGGTGCCGATAGGAGAGGTTTTGATTGTGAAGGTGCGCACCAGAGACCTGTCTCATGAGGAAAGGCGTAGGTGTTTCCTTGGGCAGGAAGACGAGCCGAATGTGGGCTTAAGAAGAAAATTTACCATTGGAGCATCTTCTAAGAGATGGTACCTGGTTTTCAGCTCCCGAAACGCTTTTTTTCGCCGACTTTTGGCACTCTTTTATCGATCCCACTTTCACCACCTTATCCCCATACGCCCCCTCTTATTCGCCCGTTCCACTTGCCACCACCTCGCTTCACTGCAAAGATCTTGTTTGCAACACGCAGTAATGGTAATTTCCTTGTGGGCCCTGCGTCTTCGCTTACGCACGTAACATACCCCTATGAGACGATTCCACATTAAAAGACACCAATCTTCGCTACCACTGCTGTATACCCGCCCAAAACTAGTAAAAGCATACAAAAGAGACCCTTCTACCCCAATTCGGCACTGAGAGCCCCTCAGAGGGGGATATGTTAGGGAAGCGTTAGGGAAGCGTTAGGGAAGCGCTTTTTGCACCCACAGCCAGCCTCTTTGTCAGCAGGGCTGCTGTAGGCCCACAAACTTGCAGCCACAGCCGTCATTTCATTTGCAGCCAGCCTATGCTGCTGCAGACCCCCACCGCCCCGCCATATACCCATTGTTGCACTGTCCTTTGCAGCCATCTACAATAGGGCATAAGGTTGACCTGCACATAGACCATATGCAGGTGCCCGTATTAGGGTCGCAAAAAATCCCGATCGGGTCACTTCCCAAACAAACAGCCTAATGCCCGTCCCGCCCTTATATCTGTCCTTCTTCCTCTTATTGTCTTTCCACAATATACCAGCGTCTTTTCTGAGAGCCACGAAGCCTCTGAAAACTGAAAATTGGTCCTTTCACTGCAATACTAGGAACCTCCAGTCTTTTAGAGAGGCCCTCATTGATAGCACCTAGGACGCTCTAGGCCCCAAAACTAGACCCTTTGGTTGTCACTAGCAGCGAGAAAAGCGCCAAAAAAGGGGCCCCTGCCCGCCAATTTCCAGACAGTTGGCCAGCCACGCTGCAACCGCCTCTTTCGGCCTTCGCCGGTGCTTTCGAACTGGATCTTGCAGCCTCTCCAATGGCGCCTATGAATATAAATAAGCTGCTTCCGCGGCTCCACCGCTCTGTGGACGACATCGGAATTATACCCCCGGTTTCTGAACCGCCAGAGAGACGTGCCAGGCTGACGCTGCCGATGAAAAACAGGCGACCGCTTTCGGGTCTTTTTGACGACACGGGGCTGATTCTGTCGGCCTCCACAGCGTCCTTTTCGCACGAGCAGCTTAAGAAGATCTCCAATCTGCCGCTTCTGAAACGGCTCCATGTGAGCGGGATCTCGTCGCAGAAATATGTGATCCCTATCCCGTTTACGCTCCAGCTTCCGCCCAAACTCAGCCCCAAAAATGTGGCCAAAGAGCGCCTGCGCCTGACTCTGCCGCTCAGGACCCAGAATGGCAACTCCCTGCCCCTCAGAAGTGCCTCTCCGACCAGAAAGAGTGCTCCCAGAGCCTCCCCTAAGCGCACGAGAAGACTCGTCTACACGGGCCTGGGATACGAAAAAATCGACACTCTGTCCGATAGTGATGAGCTGAGTGAGGCTGCTCCCGCCAGTCCCCTGCCAACCAGAACAGCTCCGCCCCCAGTGGCCAGCAACAAAACCAGATCTGCCAAGTTGGCGGTCAAGAACCAGCTCATTTGCGACGACGAGTTGAGCATCATTGAAGAAGCCTCCGTCACAGACCTTCTGCGGCAGAACAGTGCTGTCTCCACCAATTTGAGACGGATGCCACTGAGAAAGCCACCACTGGGCCCGATCCCCATCCCCAGGGACCAAAAAGAGTTCCTTTCTCAAGCTCCAGGAGCTCACCAACGGCCGTTGTTGCCTCAAAAGCCGCTTGTGATCGTGCAGAGCCCTCCTATGGCACCAATAGAGACCCTTAGTCGCGATCAATCGCCTCTTAGGCCGGTCCCTCGCGGTCTCACGGGCGAAGTTCTGCGGGCGCAGGTTGCTGTTCCTCTGCCGCAAGTTCTGCCAGGCAGAATGGCCCCAAAAATGGTCGAGGAACTGGAAGAGAGACGTTTCAACCCCTCTTCTTCTCTTCCGCTCAACAAGGGCCCCACTACAGCAAAACTGGTGGCCCTGGGGCTGTCTACTCTGGAATTTTCGCTGTCACTGGAATCTTCGCAGCTGCTGGACTCCTCGCAGCTGCTGTCTCCCCGTCTGGTCAGACTCAATCTCGAGTTTGTTCCTCCTCCTCAGCATCATCCAGAAGACCCTATTGTGTTTGTGCTCGACCCTGGCTCCAATAGAGCCGTTGTGGCCCTGCCTTCTGCCATGGCAATGCCGCGCACCCACACAGTGGAAAATTTACGTTTGTTCAATGCCCAGGCCCTCAAAATTGACAAAAGAAGCTTCTCAGATGAGCTGCATGTTCTGAGTGTGTCGCTGTTCCTGTCAGTGGGCGATGTTATGCTGTTCAACCTTAAAGGAAATCCCCTGATGGTTTCCAGAGGAAGACCAAGAGATGCCAGTGGTGCATCCCGAGACCTGGATTTTCTGGAAGGACTGTGGAATCTGGTCCAGAAGAGTGTGGACATTACCATTGCCGACAGTCTCTCGGTGGACCTGCCCATAAGCGCTCTTCTTGGATACAGTGCCACCTTGAAGCTGTTGCCCCCACTTCCTGACCAAGAGGGACTGGAGGCTACATTTGTGCTTCCCGAGGCCCAGCTGAGATCCACTAGTGAAACCAAAGCGGTCTCTAAGGCGTCCATTTCGAAATCACCGGTAGGCAATAGCAGTTTCGAGGAGACGGAGAAGGAAAAAACCGGGTCTTATGCGGTTTTAAAGGAACCCAGCCCGGTTTCTTCCGATTCGCAGGACGATTCGGGTGAAAACAGTTTGGTATCTTCCGGTTCTGGCATCTCCTTGAAAGAGCTCTCTCCGGTTTCATCGGGGTCAAGAAAGTCCTTGAAGGAGCTTACGCCGGTTACATCCAGGTCTATTTCTTCCAAGAAGTCTCTTGGGGCACAGAAAAAAGCCCCAGCTCTCTATTCAAATGCATCGGAGGCAACTCTTTCGGAAGTGGGATCTGAAACGGCACCTCTCAACTTATCTCGTGGTTCATCACAAAAGGAGAGGCCCCAGTTGAAGTCCACTGAGTCTAGTTTGAGTGAGCCCGTTTTGGAAGAGTCCAGGCCCAATACACCGGCCCTCAGCAAGGCTAGCACGTGCCTGTCTGCGTCCAGCTCGTTTGAAACTGCCAGCGCTTCTTCTCCCGCACCTTCCACCACCTCTTTACAAGAAAGTGATAATGAAGGAGCTGGTCAGCGGTTCAGCTTCCCCAACTCTGCTTTGAATGTCACCAACAGTCGCAAATTGGACCGCTCCACCAGCATCAAATCGCATGCTCGGTCCCGCAGCTTCCATCTGGGCGTGATAGAGATTCCGGACTTGGATAATGATGATCTATACGCTCCTCAAGGGCCCTATGCTGCTCTGTCATACTCGTACGGTCTGAGATCTTCTGTCGGTCACGAAAGGGAAGAAGAGAAGAAGGAAGAGGAAGAAGAGCTTCTGGAAGGCTCTTCAATTGATTCGCCAGCTCTCGAACCCATTGGTGTGCCTTCACGTGCTGCTCACGATAGTCTCAGAGAGCACTTCCGGTCGATGCACACGGATGACGATTCCGATACTGATATCGAGTCTGCATTTATGCCTCCGATGACAAAGTCCATGTCTGTACCTTTATTGGACACCGCAAGACCTGGAAATAACAGAAAGATGCTGGAGCTTCCGCCGTTGCCGAGGCAAATGTCGGCTCATCGCCGCAGAAAGCTGATGTTTGGAATCCAGTTTGACGCTGAAGAAGCAATCAAGAGCCATTCCAGACTGCGTTCTATGGACCTCGGCATGCTCGAACGGGAGTTGAGCCGTGGAGGCCAGAAAAATCAAGGACCGGAGGAGGAACCCGCCAGGAAGCAGGGACCCAGCAGAGTTTCCTCAGGAGAGAGACAGATCCATAAAGAGGTTTCTTCTCGAAAGGAAGTTGTTCCTATTCCCAGGAGGGCTTACTCGTCTGAGAGAGAGTTCAACAAACCTCGTGAAAGACCCTTTTCGTTTGGTAAAGATGTTCCAGCTCTCCCCAAAACTGGTCCCACTGAGAAGACAGTCTCTGCTGCCCTTCCGGAGTCCCTTGACGTTGCAGAACCGCCATCATCTGTCTCTTACCAGGTGGATTTTACTGAAGCCTCGCCACACGACGATGCTCACGCGTTTACCCCTGCCCATCACACTGTCAGCGACATAAGAAGGCATCACGAGGACATTAGCAGCAGTCTCCGGCTGCTCAAGATCAAGGATGGAGCTAGGGTGGCTCCTAGCAGGAGAAAGTCGGCTTCCAACGTGTCTGTTTCGTCCTACCAATCCTCCAGGTCCAACAAGGACACCGCCAGCACCAGTGCCTCGGAAAGTGGGAGTGTGGTGATCGACTTGACCAAGGAAAACTACGACGTGTGCATCATGGAGAGACAGAACTCCACTCTTTCGTACCGACTGGTCACAGAAAGAGTGAGCGATGGGCGTGAGGTCGAAGTGGTCTTAGTGGACGAAGAGGACGAAGAAAGAGACGACCTCATGAGCATCTACTCCAAGTATAACCTGAACTGGGTTCTGAGGCAGAACCTGGTGCTTCTGCAGGCTTCCAGTGCTGCTTCCTACGACAGCGGTGTTGCCTCTGAGGCGCAATTGTCTGTCAAGAAGCCACAGGCTGCCACTTTGGAGAAGTATCAGCAGATTCAGGCACTCCGTGTACCAGCCGTTAATCGCGGAAGTGGATCCAGTGCTTCCTCGGGGTCGCTGGTGAGCTCCAACTACAATCTGAGACGCATAATGCCGCCTTTGCAGAAGGCAAAGACGATGACGAGCCAGAGAAGGCCCCATCAGGAGCAGAAGGCCCTGCAGAAAGGCCAGAAGGAGACAGGGGTGGGAGAATCCAACTATTTCGACTACGCCGGCGAGAGCTACAATTTCAGCTCGTTTATGAAGCAGCGTGCGGTGTCGAGACCCGTTTAATAGCATCGCAGTCAGTATGATTGTTAATACAGAGTAATAGAGGGCGTAGAGAAGGGCAGGGGAAAGGAGGCCCCGGATGCAGAGAGAGTTTGGAGACTTTGAGAGAACGAAAATGGTTATGAGGTGAAAGGTGGGAGGGTGTTTGGGTGATATTGAGGAGTTCTCGACCTTTATGGGGTTTTGACAGAGTCATAGACAATCTACTGACACTTTCAAAATCGATGTTTGGCGTTTTAGAGAACGCAAAATCACTGATATAAACATAAAGGCCAAAACCAGACGGGTTCTTCAAGTCAATTCCGGCCCTAAGTGAGCTTTGATCCGATGCATTGGCTAAATATGCGATACGTGCTGAAATGATTGAATAAGAAATGGTGCAAGAGGCCACAAATTGGCTGCAAAAACGCGACCTCACAAGTTGATAACCAAAAAGGCCATTTCGGTGCCACCAATACAGTCGTTGTTGGTCAAAGAGAAGGTATGGGTGCTGTTGAGGCAGGCTCTCCAGTTGTCCCTGCCCTCAAACAACCAGTGGCTGTCCTTGATTGAGAAACCTGTGGTGGCAGCCGGGCTTCCAAAAGGAGCGACGTTGCCAAACTCACCAGTTTGACGGTCCAAGTTAATGCCTCTTCCATCCTAGTTGCTTAAAGAGCCGTCCTTATGCAACGTCAAAACGAGGTCCCTTCCCGCATTACCTCCAACAGAGACAACATGGGGGTGAGCGACGACCTTTCTGATAGCGGTGTTATGGAACCGGGTGCCGGGGGCGACGGAAATGAGGGCAAATTTGCCATTGTAGGAAACGGTGGGGGTTTGGGCAACATAAGTACCGTTCTTAGCTGGAGCAGTGAGGTTTCTTGCAGCACTGGCCTTCGCAGTGTAAGTGGCCTTAGCGTACGAGGCCTTGGAGGTGTTCTTGGGGCCAGCCGAGGAGGAGGCGGTCTTGGTCTTTGTAACGAAAGTGGTGGACGTGATGGCGGTCTGGGTGGCCACGGGTATTAGTTGGCAGCATTCTGCTCACCAACAACCTACAAAGCCACACCGATACCGTCACCAACAGACAACATGCCGTTGTCAACAGCAAAAAACCTGCTTGCCTTTGAAGGGCAAGTAGTCGTCGGAAAGAGCGATGCCATGGGAGGCGATGTCGCCCACAACAACCAGGTTGTTGTGGTCTACCAAAGAGCCGGCGTCATTCAAGATAAACTGAATGGTGTTGGAACCTGAAGGACCCACAGAAACAGCTCCATTATTGGCGTTGAGGGAGGCATACTGGTACTCAGAGCCAGAGTGGATGGTCACCACGCTGAAGTCCTAGCAGCAGCAGCGAAGGCGATGAGAGTCAGAATGGAGAAGGCAGAAGTGAACTTCACAGTGGAGTGTGGTGTGATTGAGAAGCGGGTACAAGGAACCCGGGCTCTTTTATACTTTTTGCAGCCCCAAGTGCCACGAAATAGTAGCTTCTGGGCTTTTGCATCTATTTCTCATTCCTGCATGGTGAGTTGCCTCGTTTAGAATTACGAGATAAGGTGCTCGCATGGGCCCTTTTACCCCCAAAAAGTCCCAAAAGGCGGAAATCGAGCTCAGTTGCCCCATATGCCTCCCGCAGCCCCCAATTTCCCAGTACTCCCCTCAGAACTCTCTCTTTTTCCCCAGCTGGACCTCATAATCGCCCACCATGTTACAGCACTGCATACAGTCCAGACCCAGCACCGCCTAAGACAGACACCCAATGACGTAACGTTTTTCCAGACGATCCCACCACACCACTGACGTATGCAGAGAAGCTTCGCCTCTACACTGGGATTCCCCTTTGGGCGACGTATTCATCCTGGCGTGCTATTCATACCAAATGTGTCTTAGATCTGTGGCTGGCATGAAATTGTAGTGACTGCGGCACATAGCCAGCCAAGAGCTGTGCAAGCACAATTGCAAAGGCTTCTTTGTCACCTGCAGACATAGGCCCTCTCTGAATGGTTAGTCACTGGCGCTGTGGAAATCTCCAACTCCTGTCGTTTTTGGCTTTCTGTCGCAATTTACGAGGACGCTCGTAGAATGCGATATTGAAATAGACAATGTCCTTTCCAGAGGCACTGCCGTGAATTCTAGTTCCTTTCATCCCGTTTTATCATGATTCTGTTAATGAGTACCCTATATCCCGTAGTGCCCATTTCGCCATCTTCCGTGTAACATTCGTCTCTTCATAGGATCGATGTTCACCGCAAAAAAGGGCTATTTGCTTCCTTAATCGTCCCCAAATTCACCGCCGTCTTGAAATCAGACCCCTTGTCGTGATAAGGAGACAACATACGCACCGGATAACCGCTTTCCACCACTTTTTCGGTCTGAGGTGTGATTTCCTGCTGCTCCACAAGGCTGTCTTCATCTTCGGCCTCCGCCTCCTCGTTAACAGACGTAAAAGACGTGATAGACCGTGTAGATGGTGCCCTGCTGATGCTTCCACTCTTGCTCAATATTGAAGACTGCCCTGAGCTGTTACTGCGGTAGAACGTAACCGTTTTATTGAGGGTTTCGATCTTGTTGGTGGCAAACTTGTTGTCGATAACCGCCTTCTTGGGCTGCTTATTGTAGGAGTTGGACCGGTAGAACCCTTCCCTGGTTGGCAAGCTCTTTTTGCCGTAATCTTGCTCCTCAAAATCGAAATCCTCGGGCATTTGGTTGATCTCATCGAGCACATCATCAAAATTGAAGTTCTCGTGGCCATCGTCACCTGTGACCGTCACCTTGTCTGCTCCTTCAGCCGTCTTGAATGCAATTGTTTCGTCATTATTTGACCACGAATAACGCTTGACATCATCAGAGGAGCCCACCTTGAGCCTGGCTATCGGATCCTTTATCGATGTACTGGAAATCAGCTTCTGGGTGTCGTCTTCTGGTTTCAATTCAGGACTAGCAGATTGGCTATTTTCCTCGTCGAGTTTCGCTAGCGTGGCCATCATGTTGGATATCGAGTTTCTCTTGTTCTTCTCCTCGGGGCCCCCTAAATTGGCCTCTATGGTAGCAA
Organism: Wilhelminamyces tanticharoeniae; assembly: GCA_030558325.1. Taxonomy (NCBI): domain Eukaryota; kingdom Fungi; phylum Ascomycota; class Pichiomycetes; order Serinales; family Metschnikowiaceae; genus Wilhelminamyces; species Wilhelminamyces tanticharoeniae. Next base: position 310,469 of record JAJMSI010000010.1, on the reverse strand, counting down.
GACTCGACATCATATCGACGACAGACTTCCTTTTCTCCTGATCTGGTTCTTTTTTGCCCTCCACAGAGCTCTCGCGAGCCTCAATGTTGGCTAAAAGGCTCATTATGCCCAAAACAGACTTACGCTTTACCTCAGATGCTTCCTCCAGTTTTGGGGCCTCGGAAGACTGCGCTGATATGGTGGACTCCAAGGACCCTAAAAGGTTCATCATTTCGTGTATCGACAGCCTATTAGTGTTCGTGGCAGCCGTGGATTTAGAGCTTATGGACCGGTTTTCAGGGTTCGAGCTCTCAGTCCCAGAAATAATGCCTAAACCAGTAGCAGTGGCATTGCTGTCGGTAGATTCATCCTCCTCGCCCGCAAATGGCAGGGTTTTGTTTGTGAAAGTGAAATCGTCGAATTCGGCCAAGGTCTTGCAAATTTTGGCTTCCAAATCCTCACTCAAAGAGCTGTGAAAGCTCTTCACAGCGCGCATTTTGAACACTTCTTGCTCACTTCTCCGAGGGCGCCAACCTGTCCCGTCTGAGCTCTTGGCCACGTTTCTGTGAATAAAGACCTTGTTCTGAGCGCTATCTGCCTCATGGGGACGGTTCCTTTCCTCCAAAGGCCGCATTCTGTGCCGCAAATTCTGACCAATTGTGAGACCATTGATAATAGGCAGGTTCAAATCATAGAGCTGGAGCTGCTCAGCCGTCGACAATTCTGGCGTTTTTCCACCGGCATCAACGCTCGACGCAGAATGAACAGCAGATGGCAGCTTGCTGAATTCAAAGTAGTTTTCGAGGATGTCATCTTCGTTGACTGAGCCATTATCGTCGGAAAAGCCCTCGTCGGGAGAAACGGGGCCCTGGATCAGGAGATGGTAGGATTTGTTGTACTTCCTGTAATTCTTCAAGGCGTCTTCTGGAAGGTGATGCTGCGATGCTTGTCTGGAAGCATCTGTGTGAAAGTTGAAATCTTCCTCAGTGGTCGGAAGCAGCACGATGTCGCCATCAGAAGAGCCGAGGCCCATGCCATCAGCACGCGACGAGCCGGTCTCTTCGCGAGGAAAGGAATAGACCGAGTTGGCGGAGGGTGTTACAGGTAGTGCTGTGGCTAAATTAGAGACTTCTGGAGCCCCCAAAGGGCCTTCTTTTTGTAGTTCACCTCCAAAGGGGTGAGGAAGGCGTTCGTCTTTCTTTTGCTCCGATTCCGCATTCTTCTGCTCCGCCAAAGCATTGAGCTCTTGGAACAACTCGCGGCTGTCCCCGTGGCCAAACGACGCGTCATCAGGGGCACCGTCGGCATGCAAATAGTCGTTATCGTTATCATCGTCGAAAAGGTTGCTGTTCTCGAAGTCGTTGTCATCGAAGGCGTCGTCGTCATCCAAGCCGTTGTTCTCAAAATCGTAGTCGGAGAACTCGTCCACTTCGTAGCCCAAGTCGCGCTCGTTGAAGGTGTTGGTTTGGGCCACATCGCTCTGTGGTTTGACCTTTTTGTAGTACTTCACCGAGGTGTTTCTGCCGCCTTTTCGGTCCTGAATAAATGAGAACTGCGACGAGGTATCGGAATTGACGTCCTCATCATCCTCGGAAACAGAGACGAGCTCTTGTGCCAGGTCCGGCTGGGCTCTGAACGATACCAGTTTGTTGCGAGGGGGCGGTGTTTTCGCACTCTCAGGACCACTTTTGGCTCCATCAGAGACGTTTTTTGCGCCTTCATGGTCGCTTTTTGTGCTTTCCGAGCCCTCTTTCAGGTACTTCACTGCGTGGTCCTCGGATATGGTCGGAGAATCGAACATATAAGCAGACCTCGGCCCGTGGCCCACGGTCGCCGGCGACAGAAGGCTTGCGAAGCCCAGCAGAAGCGAACCGTGCAGGCCCAGCTGGTGAGTGGCCACCGTCAAATACGGTTTCGTCATATTCACCAATGAGGGAGACAGCGACAGTAGCTGTTTTCTCTGAGGCAGTAAGACCGGTCCTTCGCCGCTCCCCTCGTCCTGAGAACGGTACAAATCGAGACTGGGCGCCCTAAACAGCGCTTGGAGATCCGAGATGTTTGATATCAGCTGGCTGGCCTTGGTATGGGTCCTGTGCGAGGGCTTCTTGGGGGTCCCCACAGCCAGGCCCAAGCTGTCCATAGTGGCCACACTGACCGACGATCTGGAATGCCCGCTCGAAAAGAGGTTTTTGATTGGCGTCAAAAGCTTCTTGGGCGAGCTGAGGGTGGGACTGGCATTCTGCTTGGGCGTATGGTAGGGCGTACTATGCATTACTGGCGAAGTAGTAGGAGTCGTTTTTGAGGGGGCCTCGTCCGATATGTCCGAGGTAAGCGACTCGTTGCGCCGATGGGCCTTTATAAACGACCGCATGAGGCGAAAGAGGCCTTTTCTGGGCTATAAAGGGGCCTTTTGGGTTGTGGCAGTTGGCCGCTGGTCAGATAGGGCCATTTATAGAAACCGGTTGCGAACGCTTATATGCCGTACTGCTTATTGGGTAAGCTGGCGACACATAAAATAGCACTCTAGGCGTTGTAGTGCCGTTGCGACGTGCTGCTTGGGCCCGTAGGCTACCGAGTAACGATATATCCCGAAAGGGCGCCATAAAGGCCTATTTTGGCGGTTTTATGGTGAGCCTTTCCGAATGCGGCTGCGAAAGTGCCTTTTTGGGCCTGCAACAGCCATTTCCGGGTCCACAGAACGAAAATGGCTTCAAAAGACAGCGATATTCTGCTACACATGTCTTCTTGGTGCCTATGGCTGTTTTGGGCTTTAAGGGGCCCGGTTTAGGCACAAATGGGCTACTGCGCAGGCTCAAAAGGGGCACGACATGGCCCAAAACGGGGTTAGGCCCTGACAACGTAAACGGTGTAGTGTCTGGCAGAAACACCTTTCTTTGTGGCGCTGCACGCTGCACAGCCGCTGTTTCACCTGGCACAGCCGAGCCGGCGCCCGTATGGGCCAGCAGCTCAGAAACCCAGGAGCACCGGGATCTTAGGGCTGAAGCCCTAAACATTCGCACATCACGTGCGCGGGCGCTGCCACCTGGTTGTCCGGTGCCCGCACGCCTGCTTACCTAAGCCACAAGAACGTCCCAGTGCGCGCCTGCGATATGAAAAAAAAGTGAAAAACCGTAGTTCACTTACGACCACCACTACTATACGTTCATCATGTTGATTCCCAGAGAGGACAGAAAGAAGATCCACCAGTACCTCTTCCAGGGTATGTAGCTGCCGACACACGGAGCTAGAGCAGGAAGCAGAGCGCCCTCGAAAGCAGAAACGAGACACCCACCTACCACCAAAAGGGCCTCCCAATGACATGTACCGAAACGACCACCAGTATTGCAAGTGTTTGTCGGCCACCAGACCGTCTAGTTCGCCCTTCCCTGCTCTCTGCCATTCCCCAAACCAAATACTAACGCCACAGAGGGTGTTGTTGTCGCTAAGAAGGACTTCGACCAGCCCAAGCACGAAGAGATCGACACCAGAAACTTGTTCGTCATCAAAGCCTTACAGTCGTTGACCTCCAAGGGTTACGTCAAGACCCAGTTCTCGTGGCAGTACTACTACTACACCCTTACTGATGAGGGTGTGGAGTTCTTGAGAACTGAGTTGAACATCCCCGAGGGTATCTTGCCTTTGACCAGATTGAAGGGCACTCCTGCTGAGAGACCCAGATTTGGTGCTAGAGGCCTCAGAAGAGCCGACCCCACTGACGGCTACAGAAGAAGAGCCAGAGACTAAACGGCTCGCTGGTTTTGTTAGGCTACATATAATAAAAATCGCTGTATAGTAGCGTGCGTAGGAGGGAAGACAGGCGGATGAGGAAAGCACCCCAGAACCCTTTTTTGCCCCTCTCTCCCCTGAAAGAACACCGCATGGCAAGAGGTGTGTTTCCGCACGCTGCTCCCTAGTGGTGACTGGTGCTAAAATTGGCACCTACTCGCGCTTCCCTTAGAAGAGCACAGCCATACTGTTTACCAAACTTCCGCCGCAATGCCCCTCTCCTCTGCAAAAGCACCCCCTCATGTTCTCCCTCTTACGTAAACAGCCAGCGCCATTACGAGCCTGAGCACTTCTATTGCGAGCCTCTCTGCCTCCTTTAGACCGGCATACAGCCCACAGGCCAATCCCAGCCCACAGGCCAATCCCAGCCCACAGGCCAATCCCAGCCCAAGCCATTTTTGGCCCGTCCCCGAACCGCTCCTACCGCCACAAGCACAAACGCATCGTACAGGGCAAACAGAAGGCCGAACCCCCGCCCCTCACATCCTCTCGCACTACTCTCCTCCCTCGTCCTTGTCACATTCACTCGGACCCGTCGTGCTCCAACCAGCCCACTCCACTAGTCGTGTTTCTCCACGCCACTGGCACCTCCATCCACGTTTGCCCACTTCGCCTCTGCTCAAACAGGCCATGCAGCGCGGCAACGACTTGCCCATGTACCCCACGCCCGGCCAGGCTGCCTACGTGGTGGGCAGCCCCCCGGGCTCGAGAAAGGCCTCTTCCTCCTCCTATAAACAGTCCAGCTCGTCTTCCTCACACCGCGCCGGCTCCTCGCAGGGCTACCAGCAGAAGCCCAGCGCCGGCTACCACCAGCCGCTGCCGCACAGCCAGTCGTTCCCGCAGCATTCGCGTCATTACCAGCAGCCACAGCACGCCTCCCTGGGGCAGTACCAGCAGCCCCAAACCGCCTCGTCAGGCCAGTACTACGCGCAGCACCAGCACTATGCGCAGCAGCCGTCGCCACCGGTGCAGTATTCCCAGACACAGTACCAGCCGCAGCCGGCTCCGCAGGCGCCGCAGCAGCAGGCGTACTCGCAGTACCAGCAGCAGCAGGAGTACCAGCAGCAGCAGCAGCCGCAGAGGAGCTACACGCCACAGCAGCAGTACTCCACCAGCCCCACCACGGCCAGCCATGCCCACAAGAAGCCGCCTCCGGCGATGGCCCACCACAGGCTGCGCGAGAACTTGCTGATTCCCGAGCCGCAGCACACAAAGGTGCCCGCCAAACAGAAGTTGGAAAACGAGTTGAGGCTGGTGTTCGAGAAGGTGGACACCAACAGGTCCGGCCGCATCTCCGCCAAGGAGTTGTCGCTGGCGTTGCTCAACTTCGACCACACGCGGTTCCAGGACTCTACCATTTTCCTCATGATCAAGCTCTTCAGCACCGCGGGCGCCGCAGGCTCCGGTGCGCTGACGTCGTTGAACTTCGACCAGTTTGTTTCGCTCTGGAAGTACTTGTCCGCGTACAAGAAGCTCTTCCTCGCGGCCGACACAAACAAGTCCGGCGACATCTCGTTCGGCGAGCTCCAGCAAATCATCGAGCAGATCGGATACAAGCTCAACATTGACTTGGTGTTGCACTTGTTCCAGAAGTTCTCCCACAAGGACCCCGATACCAGCTACGACGGCGCGACCGTGGGCAAGTTGAAGTTCGACGCCTTCATCGAGTTGTTGGTGTACTTGCGCAAGTTGACCGACGTGTTCAAGAAGTACGACAAGGACTTGTCGGGCGTTGCTACCATCAACTTTCTGGACTTTTTGTTCGAAGTGAGCAGCTTGAACTAGCCACCGCCCGGGACTGTACTAGTAGGACCATTGTACTATACCCAACACCGCTGGGACACATACATAGAGAAACGCGTCTGTTGCAGACACTAATGAACACCAAGAGGAGATTTGTACCAGTGCATATTTGGCCATTTGGGTAAGAGGTGAACAAGCGCGGTTTCTAAGAAAATGGGCCAGAAAGAGCAAATGAACCAAAAGTAGCTGGGAAACTACAGTGAAATCAACGACGCATGGTTTGAGGTTTCTTCAGCAGGAGGTGTCCTATGACCCGTTTTGTTCCGCTACGAGGGGCAGCACTTCAAATGTATTCAAAATCCTTGAACTCTGTTTGCACCCATTCACACATTATTCTGCTCACTTGTGTAGCCCACACTTCACAAGCTGTGCCTAAATGGAAAGTCGCTTGGGCGTCCGTGTCCACGCACCCTTGACCCGCATATTGATCTTGCCGAAGCAGCTGGTGTGCAGAATGTGCAGAAAGTAGTCGGTCTTCTCTAGGCCACCGGTGTCAACCTCAGTGAAAATCGAAAAGATCGAGATGGGCTCCCAGACGTGTTCGTCCTTGCCCGGTTTTCTTCTTTTGCGCAGGCGCAGACTCGCAAGGGGCGCCGTTCCATTTTGGAGCATTTTCTGGTACTTGTGGTACACTTTGAACTCATCCTCTGTGCTCTTCACGACGGAAAGGTGCACCTTGTTGGGGTCGCTGTAGGCGTTCGTCAGCAAGTCAAGACGAGCCTTGCATTTTTTCAAGATCTCCTCGTCAGAGACGTAGCGGAACACCTTTCCCGTTAGCGGTCCAGGGAAACAGAGTGGGTGGGAAGAAATGCCTGACACCTCTTCGTGTACCAGCTGCTGGGCCATACTGGAGGACCGTCTGGGGTGCTTCTGGAAGCTGTACGAATCCAAGAAGTCGGTTTCCTCGACATTGGGACCAATACCGGTCCCGTTGGAGGTGTTCCAGTGGGAAGCGGCGTCATTTTGGCTGAAGTCCAGCAGGTAGCTGTGCAAACTGGGGTCATTGGAGCGAAAAAGGACGTTGTCTCCCTGCTTGTGAGAGGGCACATTTCCGTTCATATAGGACCCTACCCCCAAGGAATGCAGTCTGGTACTGAGCTGGGGCTCGAAAAAGGTGGCCTGGAGGCTGCCGTTGTCCAACGCAAGGGGCCGGAAGGAGTTGTAGGACTCGGGACCAGCAGACCACGACTTGTCCAGCAAGACGGAGGAGGTGGTGGGCACACTCTGGAAGCTGCTGCAGCTACTAGCGGTGGCAGTAGTAGGGATCCGGAGGCTCATGAAATCCTCACCGCCAGTGTAGTCTGCCATGAGCATGTGCCTCATCATCTCGTCCAGATAGGCGCCTTCTAGGGAGTCCACGTCGTTTTCGGGCTTGGTCTGCTGAAACAGCATGGCGGGGTTGTTTTCTAGGTGAGTAGGCTACTTCAGAGGCTTCAGGATAAAGGGGTTATGGATGGGTTGTCAGTGTTTTGTGGTTTGCACCCAGCAGACTTTTCTGCTAAGCAGACATCCTCTGCGCAGCAGTTTCCTTCCGGAAGCAGGGCATATAGGTGGCCAACGGCTTAGAAATCACGCGGCCTATGAGATTATGTACGGGTCTCGGACTTTTCGGCCTCGGGCGTGCTCCGAAAGGCGTCTTATCGGCTGTTGGGTGCAAAAAGGCAGGCGCAGTAGCGAGCTGCACGCAGGAACTGCTGTTTCGGGAGAAGAGGAGCGGCGACGGTTTGTTCTGGGCCCGGCGAGAGGCGCGTGTGACGTAGCCAAGTTGGGCAGCTAGGTGTGTGCAACAGTGGTGCGGAGGAGCCCCGCCAGGTGCGGCCGATGGTGGTTTGGGTGTTCCGCTAAAAAGGGTTAGGCTTTTCCAGTGCGGTTTTTCCCTAAAGTTTCCCGCTAAACCGGCCGTTTTCGCGCCAGGGCCCTTTTTCCAGCGACTTTTTCCGCCTAGCTGGGTGCCTTCTCGCCTCGCGCTCCCGCTATTTTGGGTTTTTCCCTGCGCGTCCTCTCGCCAGACCGTTACCCTTACCCCAGATTTCCACTCCACCAGCCGCAAAAACCCCACACCAAATTCCGCCTTTCCACCATCTCCTAATGCCGCCCATGTACCTACCACCAATCGTCCCCCCCACACACGCTTCCTTCTTTCGTCTTCCAATTTCCATCGTCCGTTCCTCTCTTGCCCCACCTCCCAAAACCCTCCCTATATGCAGCACGCCGGTAGCGGCGTGAAAAATGAGTCAAGATCCCACCCACTAGCCAGTCAGCACACCGCCAAAATGCGCTTCCAGGCAGTGCTGCGGCTCCCCCGAGTGGCCCTCCGTGCCACCAGATGGAGCTCATCCGTCGCCCCTGCTGTCGCCCCCACCCGTGCCCCCCAGTGGCCCGAGATCCTGCCGGAGGACGTGGGCCCAGATGGCCTTCCTGACTACCTAAAGCTCATTCTCACGTCCAGAGTCTACGACGTGGTGGACCGTGGCGGACTGCCGCTAACACACGCGGTCAATCTCTCGCAAAAGTGCAACGCCAACGTCTTCCTCAAAAGAGAGGACCTTCTCCCTGTGTTCTCATTCAAGCTCAGAGGCGCCTACAACATGGTGGCCAATTTGCAGTCGCACTCGCAGACGCCCATAGCGGGCGTGATCGCATGCTCTGCTGGAAACCACGCCCAGGGCGTGGCCTACCTGGCGGCGCGCTTGGGCATTCCGTCCACCATCGTGATGCCCACCGCCACCCCATCCATAAAGTACACCAACGTTTCCCGTTTGGGCTCCCAGGTGGTGCTCCACGGCGACGACTTCGAACTGGCCAAGCTGGAGTGTGACCGCTTGAGTGCCCTCCACAACCTCACCAACATCCCGCCCTTCGACCACCCCTACGTGGTGGCAGGCCAGGGAACAGTCGCCCTAGAAATCACACGCCAGCTCCGTCTCGATCAGCTCGACGCCCTCTTCGTTCCCGTGGGCGGCGGTGGCCTCATTGCGGGAATCGCCGTCTATTTGAAGAAGGTGGCGCCCCATGTGAAGATCATCGGTGTGGAAACCTACGACGCCGATGCGCTCTACCAGTCCCTCAAGCTGCGCAAACAGCACCAGCTCGGCCTGGTGGGCGTTTTTGCGGACGGAACGGCTGTCCGCGTGCTTGGCAACGAAACCTGGCGTCTCTGCAGCGAGCTTGTGGACGACGTGGTGCGTGTTCTGACCGACGAGTTGTGTGCGGCCATCAAGGACGTTTTCGAGGACACCCGGCTGATTTTGGAGCCTTCAGGCGCCCTCTCGGTGGCAGGCCTCAAGAAGTATATAGCCAACAACCCTGATATCGACCACAAAAATCGCACCTACATCCCCATTCTCCTGGGCGCGAACATGAACTTCGACCGCTTGCGTTTCGTGTCCGAGAGAGCCGTTCTTGGTGAGGGCAAGGAGGTGTCCATGGTGGTGACCATCCCAGAGAGGGCGGGCGAGTTTGCGCGTTTGCAGCATATCATCCAGCCCAGGGCCATCACCGAGTTCTCGTACCGCTACAACTCCGATGGGCCCGCCAACATCTTCGTTTCCTTCAACGTCACGAACAAGGAAAAGGAGCTTGCGCACATTACCGAGACCATGACAAACGCAGACCACCAGTACGAGGTCATAGATATTTCTGATAACGAGCTTGCGAAGACCCACGGCCGTTACTTGGTGGGCGGAAAACCGGCCCAAACCGGGCCCTCTAAGATCGACCACGAGCGACTCTTCCAATTTGAGTTCCCTGAAAGACCCGGCGCGTTGACAACCTTCTTGCAAAAAATGAAGGATAACTGGGATATTACGTTGTTCCACTACAGAAACCACGGAAACGACGTGGGCAAGATTTTGTGTGGGTTCGTGCTTCCGGAGAACTCGTCAGATGAGGATTTCCAGGAGTTCTTGCGCCGCTTGGGCTACAAGTTTGTGGACGAGACGGATAATGTGGTGTACCAAAAGTTTTTGCAGAAGCAGTAGGGGAATAGATGATCGAGTTTGGAAAGGGGACATGTAGGAGACGGTTGAGGTACAGGCCACGTGGATTTTGTAGCAGGGAGCATTTGCGGCATACGGGCGGAGAACGGTGTCTGGGTGTAGTTTTGGGCTTGCAGGGTGAAATAGAAGTGTTTTTCAGTAGAATTTTGCAGCAATTCCTCGCAAACCTCCTCAACTGCCATTGCAGCAGTGTCGTGGTTGTTGAAAGCAGAAGACGTGTAACGGCCAGTTTGCGCAAAAGCGCATGAAAGTAGATACTCTAGAAACTCGACCAGACGTGCTTCCTTAGGCAATAGCCCACAACTAACCCTTGCGAAAAATTTCTGCCTAGATCCAACCTTTCGCCCTCAGCCCACTCCTAGGCTCTCCTTCTCTTTCCTCGCTTGCCCTGTCCTCAATTCCCTTCCTCTTTGTACATGGATTTCCACATATATACATTAAGACCGCCGCAAAAACGCCTGATACGCCTCATTATTGATGTGCACGCGTCCCAGAGCCTTCATCTGCTTCTTTCCCTCCTTCTGGCGCAGCAACAACTTCTTGCGTCGCGAGATATCTGCTGCGTGCAACTTCTGGGTGACATCCTTGCGCTTGGCCTTGATGGTCTCTCGGGCCACCACCTTGCTGCCCACCTTGGCCTGGATGGCCACCTCGAAAAGCTGAAAGCGTAGGTACTCCTTGAACCGTGACACCAGGTCCTTGCCCCGGCTGAGAACCTGCAGTCTATGCATGATTTGCGTCAACGCATCCTGGGCCTCGCCGTTGACACAGAGCTCCATTTTGACGATATCCGACTTCCTGTAGCCCGCGTCCTCGTAGTCCAACGAAGCGTATCCCTTGGTGCAGCCCTTGAGTCTGCCGAAGAAGTCCTCCACGAGCTCCGCCAACGGGATCTCGTACTTGAGAAGAACCTGGCCGGTGGTGAGGTACTCCAACTCCTTCTGAACGCCCCTGCTGTTCTCACATAGCGACATAACAACGCCCACGTATTCGTCCGGGATGGTCATGATGGCGTCCACGTAGGGCTCGAAAAACGCCTCCACGTTGGCGCGCGAGTCTGCGGCCGGAAACTCGTCCGGATTGGCCACTGTCTGCTCTCTGCCGTCGCGATAGACCACTTTATATGGCACGGTGGGGGCAGTAAGAATGATCTTGGCGCCGTACTCCTTCTCGAGCCTCTCCTTGAACACCAGCGCGTGAAGAGATCCAAGAAAGCCCAAACGCCAGCCTAGCCCGAGCGCGTTGGACGTCTCCTTTTCTAGCGTCACCAGCCTATCGTTGAGCACGAGCAGCTCCATGTGGTCGTCCATCTGCTTGAACTCGCCGCCGTCGGCAGGGAAGGCGCCCACGAAGACCATCGGCTTGGGCTCCTCGAAGCCCGGAAGCGGCTCAAGGCCCTCGTGGTGGCCGTACTGGAAGAAGGTGTCGCCAATCATGGCCTCTCTGGGGTTCCTCATGCCGGGTATGATGTAGCCCACCTGGCCCGCCCGGAGCTCGTCCATGGGCATTTTGTCGGGGTACATGATGCCCACCTCCTTGACCTCGTACTTGCGGTCAGAGTGGGCGGAGAGCAAGCGCATGCCCTTGCGTATGGCCCCGTCCACCACGTGCACTAGCATCACCACACCCACGTAGGGGTCGTGCCACAGGTCCACCAAAAGCATCTTGAGGGGCCTAGTTTTGTCGCCTGTAGGTGCTGGAATGCTTTTGATGACGGCAGGGATGATGTCGGCCACATTGAGGCCCGTTTTGGCGCTCACAGGAATGCAGTCTTCACGGGGGAGCTCGAACGTGGACTCCACCTGGTCCATGGCCCGCGGGATGTCCGCGGCGTCCAAGTCGATTTTGTTGATTATGGGAAGAAGCTTCAACCCCATGCTGTAGGCTAGATAGAAGTTGGCCACCGTCTGCGCCTGGACGCCCTGGGCAGCGTCCACTAGCAAAAGGGCCCCTCCACAGGAGGCGTACGACCGCAGAACCTCGGCCCGGAAGTCCACGTGACCGGGAGTGTCCACGAGATGAAGAAGGTAGTCGACGCCGTTTTCGTCCTTGTAGAACATGGAGCAGGTCTGGGCCTTGACGGTGATGCCTCTTTCGCGCTCCACATCGAGCTTATCGAGCACCTGTTTGTTGGATCCAGGCTGAATGACGCCCGTGAGCTCAAGGAGCCGGTCCAGAAGTGTGGACTTGCCGTGGTCCACATGGGCCACGATGCTGAAATTGCGATAGTTTTCGATGGGGATTCGGGCGATGCGCTCTTGTACCTTCAGTATGTGGTTGTCTCTGTCGAGCGCAATTCGTTTGTCCTCCACCGTGGCTGTTTTGCGCATGGAGCCGAGGGTCTGGGACCCACAGAGGCCTCTTCGGAGAGAAAAGGGCCCCTTTCGGAGCAAATATGGCCCTCGTACAGCCCGTATGGAGATCATGGCAGAGGATTTTTCAGCTGGCGCGATTTTGTTTTTCAGTGGATTTGCACCCACAGCGAAGGACAGCTTAAATGGGGTGAACGAAAGTAGGAGAGAATGTGCTCTTCGGCAGACGGGGGGCCTTGTTGAGGTAATTAGATGTGCACGGAAAGGTTGGGGGCAAGTTGGATCTGTTTCAGCTGGCTTTGCCTTTATCTCCGTGATGTTTCGTAGGCTCACTTTAGAGCCTTCATAGTGTCCTTTCCAGACACAATAGAAGGACCTTTGGAACAGCACCTCCTCGTCGGACCCCGAGTTTCACGTTTTCAGCAAGTGCCGCAAAGCCGTATTCTTAACCTATTCCCTTTATCACTTATTGTCCTGCAATCCCTATCATCCCTTCGCACTCTTGATCATTTTACGCCTTCTGTTACACCGTTTTCAGCGGCTTGCCTCAGTCATCACTTAGTGTTTTCTATCAACCACTCCACCTAAGCACTTTTTGCAAACTCCTCCACAAACTCCACAAGCAACTCCACGCTCTTCACGCTCACTGCATTATAGATAGAAGCACGCATTCCGCCCACAGAACGGTGCCCCTTCAACCCCGACAAGCCCCTGGCAGCAGCCTCCTTGATAAACCTGGCCTCAAGATCCTCGCTGGGAAGCGTGAACACCACATTCATTTTGGAACGGGCACTCTTGCTTGCCACAGGCAAACGGTAGAGGTCAGGGTATTTCTCCAACGCCGCATATAAGATGCTGGCCTTGTGCTCGTTGGTCTTCTGAATGGCCTCAATTCCGCCCTCCGAAAGCACCTTCTCCGTGACGAGCTTCAAGATATGGCACGTGAAGATTGGAATGGTGTTATAGGCAGAATTGTTCTGCACCACCGTAGGGTAGTGAAAGGCGATGGGCGCCAAGGGAATGCCGAGCTCTTTCAACTGCGATTCGGGAGCCTGCTCCAAAAGGCTCTTTTTGATGATGTAGATGGTGAGTCCCGCCAAACCGATGTTCTTCTGGGCGCCAGCCATGATGAGCCCGTATTTGCTCACGTCCACCTTTTTCGACAAGATGTTGGACGACATGTCCGCGACCAACTCAACACCTTCAGGCAAATACTCCGGGCCTGGAATCCCACAGAACTCCGTTCCGTTGACGGTCTCGTTGTCACAGACGTAGAGATACGCGGCGTCCTTCTTCACAGGTTTCCAGTCCGAGTAGGGCGGGATTTCCGCGAACTTGGCGCTCTTGGTGTCGACCACCACGTCCACATCGAAGCCCAAGCGGGACGCCTCTTCTGCGGACTTCTTGGACCACGAGCCCGTGACGGCGTAAGCAGCATGGCCCTTTTTTCCTGTTTTCAACGCATTGTGGGCAAACAAGTTGTACACTATGGACGAGAAACCCGTGGTGCCACCTCCCTGCATGAAGAATACCTCGTGGGTATCCGGAATGGCGAGGAGTTTCGTCAAGTTGGCTTTGGTGTCGTCTATAACCTGGATGGCAAGCTTGGAACGGTGGGAGATTTCACCCACGCCCAAATTCTGGCCATCGAATTTGAGCAAGTCAAGAGCAGCCTGCTGAAGCACGCTGGTGGGAAGAAGCGCGGGGCCGGCGCCAAAGTAGTTGGGCTCTTCACGTTCGAGGGACATTGGTGGGGGAAGAATGGGTGGTAGATTGCGAAAATTGAAGTCTGACTCACAGGTGCGAAAACGAGTGAAGGAGAGGAGGTGAAGCCAGGGGAGAAAGCAGGAGAAAAAATGCCGTGCGTACTTGCTGGTGGTTGCCAATGGTTGGACTCTGGTGAGGAGCGCGATATTTGGTAGTTAGGGTATTTCTTCGCTCTCCTTCTCGCTGTCTATGGGCTATTTGAGACAGCCCCTCAGGGTGGCTAGCTCTCACTCACTCTATGCCAGTTGTCTGTTTTCCTTAGACCACAATTCGGCCCATATTATGCCTACGTCTGTTGTCAACAAACCTGTGCCACGTGGCCTTACCTGCCAAACCCACACTTTTCTATTCGCTGCTCTATAACAAACGCTTGTCCCACACATTTTTTTGCACCCGTCACTTGGGCCAGACCACTTCCATGGTAGAGCCCCAAATGCCTCCCACATCACGGGTGTGCCCACATCTCGCATTCTAATTCATTTTGGGCCCTTTCCGCCTCATATTTCGCCCTCCCGCACCGCACTGATGTAGTAGATCACCTCCACCTCGTCCTGCTCGTCCAACAAGCAGTGCAAAACACACGCCTCCTGGTGAGTGAGCAAGAGAATCACCGTCTTGCACGTTGCCACAATCTTCAGCGCCATCTTCCAGTCGCGGAGCTTGACTGTGATCTCTTTATCCTCACTTTCGTCTTCCTCGTCCACCACTCCATCCTGTGCCTGCGGAAGCAGGCCCTCCTGGTTGCGGGCCCTCCGCACCTCCAACTTGTCGTTCCAGCCGATGGTTACGTTGTACTTGCCCTCTTCCTCGAGAACAAAGCCCAAAAACCCGCCTCTTCGTCTGGACGCCCTTATAGTCACGAGATCGTTGCTGGACGCCTTCTTAAACTTCTCTAACCGCCTGTACGTGGCCGAGAACTCGCTGGGGAGCTTGACCATGAGGTCCACGTCAGCAATCTCTGGCTCCCGCAAGTGGAGCGCATCCTGTAAGTTTTTGAGAATCTTCACGGGAATGCGAAATGTGTGGTTGATGGTGTTGGTGTTGGCGTTAACACTAGCATAATAGAGGGCCAAAGACGCGGTTCTTCCACTGGACGTGCTGGAGCCATTGGCGCCCGAGGAGTCTTTCCGCTGGAGGCGGATGTTAAGTCCGTCGCTGTTGGCCCTGTCGAAGTTGCGGAGCGTCTGGAGGAGCAACTCCACGTTGATTTCTAGCAGAATGGTGTCCTCACGGAGACTCAGGATTTCCACCAGATCGAAAAGACCTGCGAGAGGGAGCTTGCACCACACCTGGGGCTCCTGTACCACCGCTGAACCGTCCACCAGAATCACAAGGAGCTGGCTGGGGGTGAACCGTAGAACCACGTATTTTCGGAGAGGACTGATGAGCGATAGGGTACTTCGGAGCGTCTCGGTGCTGCGTGTTCGTAGCTTGAGTTTCATCTGTGGAGTCAGGTGTGTGAATAAGGCTTTGAATTAGTGTGTATGTGCACTCTTGGGGTGGAAATGAGAATCCCTGGTTCAAGATGAAGGTGTGTTGTGGGGTGAAGTAGTTTTGTTTAAGAGTGGAGTGACATCGTTTTTCACGCGATAAGAGTGATGCGAAGAGATGAAATGTAGCCCCAACGAGACAGACTTCAAGGGCCGTAAATGGCTCGGGGGGGTTGGAAATGACTTTCTCGGGGCCAACGTGGCCACCTAGGATTCCGAAACGGTATTCTTCTACGCCTTCTGTAATCCTTCTCTATGTACGTACATTATGCTGACTATATTACACATCTCTCCACACCCTCTCCAAACCGTCTCCAAATCATCCCCCCTCTCACTGCGCCTTCAAAACAATAACCACAGAGTCTCCCCTGAGAAACAACTTGGAGATAAACCGCTCCTTCAGAACCTTCTTGATGGTCTTCCCCTTGCTGTTCTTCACCGGCTCGGTCCAGAATTCTTTCACACTCTCCAAGATCATATTCGCATGTCTGTCAAAAGACCTTACTTTCGCCACCAACTTGTGGTTGTTCCTACACGAAATGATCACCGGCGTGTTGTTGTTCACTGCATTCTGAAGAAGAGACATGGGCCCGTGCGCAAACTCAAACTCCTCCAACTTCTGGAGCTCGAGCTCCGTTAACTCCGACCTTGCTCTGTCTATAAGTTCGCTGCTTGTTAGTTTGCTGTTATGGATGTTCGTTCTTTGCACATACGCCATATTATACCTATACTATCGCTATATACTCCATCTTCTTCTTCGCACTGTACACTTCTTGTGCCGCGCACGCCCATAATGTATGCTATGACTATAGTACAAACTATATGACGTTTACGCCTTCTGGTGCTGGCTGAGGGGCGCTGCCAAGCCGCTGCCGCGCTTGATGATATTCTCCACTCTGTCGCGAAGCACCTTGGAGCCGCACTCCACTGTGAGCTGAGAGTAGTCGATCTTGGCATGGTTCTTGCCTATAGTGATAACGGCCCTGTTTCCGTCCAACACCTGTAAGGAGTCGCCGAACTGCGCCCGGAGCAACTTGGAGATGCGCTGGATGCGGCTGGAAATTTCACTATTGGCGTGGGCAGGTTTTTTGGCGTCTGAATCCGCCTCTGCCATTTCTACATCGCCATTCTCCTTCTTCACATGATTGCAGCTCTTTGAAGAGAGCTTCACTGATGCAGGCGACGAGTCGATGGAGTAGAGAATGGCCACCACACTGTCCGCGAGCGAATCCGCCATCAAGTTGTCGTTAATCCACTCCACAGTCACATGCAAGCTGGTCTGCAGCTTGGTTCTGTCGATCATCACGTCTATCATGTCCATGATCGCACACTCCCACTCGTCCTCATCGTCATTGACTATCTCAATGTAGCCGAACATCTGCTCCAAGTGCCATCTGACAAGTGAGATATCCGCCAACACCTTGAGGTTGATCTTAGACTTGACAATGGAAGTGGAAAGCTGCGTGAATTCGTGAAGGTCCTGGAGCTGAAGGAGATTCAAGTCGAAGTCCTTGGAGATGAGAACTCCTGAAAGCGCCTGGCCCGTGTTGAACGTGTGACCTGTGTCCTTGGCGGGCTCTTCTGTGGAGGCAACCAGGTCTGTAGATGCAGTGACTCCGTTTTCTTTCTTCTCTTCTTCCTTAACTCCATTTTCTTCTTTCTCGTCCTTTTGTTCTTTCACTTCCTCCTTCTTCTCCTCCTCCTTTTCTTCCACCTCCTCAACCTCAGGAAGCTCCTCCAGTTCGGCCTCTTCTCTCTCAATCTTCTCCTGTATCTGCTGCTTCAACATGTGGATCTGCTCCTCTGCCAACGAGCCCATGACCTTAGCAGCTTTGGAGCCCTTGATGCCAATCAATAGCTCGTCACAATTGCGTGGATTGAACACCTTCACCTCCAGCTCGGTGCCCTTTCTGGAAGCGTATCTGCTCATCAACGCCGATTTGAGCCTACCCATGGGATTGCCGTCACCGTGGACTAAAATGATCTTCAGGGGGTTAACTTTCTCGATGAAGCCGGCGTTCTGCTGGAAGTCAACGTGGGCCGCAAACGAGATCTCATCGATAGACATTCGTCTCGGAATCGTGACCTCTGGGTTGGCAATGGACGGAAAAGCATGAGGTTCGTTAAGTAAATCCTTGGCCATGGTTCCCTCTACCGAGTAACCGGTCATAATGACGGAATTCTTGGGATCGGGGGCCCATCTCTCGAGAAGCTGGCGAGAAACACCGCTCTGGAGCATTCCGGGCGACGCCACGACCACACAGGGACCCATATCGTGGATTTTCTCGAGGTTTTTGATCGACAGAATGTGCTTGAACTGGAACGGGTTGCGGTCTTCCAGCAGCATGGCGCTGAGACGAATACTGTCACTCATGATGCTGGTGTAGGTCTGGTAGACGGCCATGCACTTTCTGGCAAGATTCGAGGCGAAGTAGACGTTGATGTGTTGCACGTCCTTGTTCTGCAGCCAGTACTCCTCCAAGATCAACAAAAGCTCCTGGGCCCTACCCAAGGCGAAGACCGGCATGAGAACACGACCACCCTTGAGAACTGTCAGATGGATGATGTTCATCATTCTGGCCTCCTTCTCGAGGCGGGGCTCGTGCGAGGCGGTTCCAAAGGTGGACTCTGTGATGAGAATGTCGGGTCTGACGGGCGGCACCTCGGCCACCTTCAAGTGACGGTCCTCCTCGCGCGAGTAGTCACCTGTGAAGAGCGTTTTGAGGCCACCAATCTCCACAAAGTACATGCACGCGCCGAGAACGTGACCCGCGTGGTAGGCAGTGAAGCGAATGCCATCTATTTCCATCGTCAGGTGAAAATCGACTGTCTCTATGCGGTCAAACGATCTCATCAAGTCGTCGTCCGTGTACAAGTTGGCGGAGGCGGTGCCGCCGTCGCGATTGCCGCCGTTTTGACGGCCCTCGTCGCCGCCACCAGTGATGGAGGTGACACGCACGAAATCCGACAACAACCAACGGTAGATGGCCTTGGTGGCGTGTGTCATGAAAACACGGCCCTGAAAGTTGGTGTGCTGCATAACGTAAGGGAGGGAGGCAGCGTGGTCCAAGTGGAAGTGGCTGATAAGAAGGATGTCCACCTTGGAGAGGTCGTACTCGTCGTAGAAGGGAAGGGAGCCGAGGCCCAGAAGACCGGGGTGGACGCCCGCATCTAGCATCACCACCTTGTTCTTGTACTCGATGATGTGGCACGAGCGGCCCACCTCGTTGCACCCGCCGAGGCCAAAGAACCTGAAGTTCTCTGAGGTGTCAGGCAGACTGTCGGACATCTTATATGGGGGTTCTGGTCTGTAAGGGGGGGTGTTGACGTGTTTTCTAGGGGCTGTTTAGGCTGTTTTCTGTGCCCTGGGGTGGGTCTTAAGACGAGATGTGGTGGTGATAGGTGAAAAAAGGTAGTTTTGGAAGGTGCGAATCTGAGAACAAATTGAGAGGAAGCGAAATGCGAGCCAAAATGAGTGCGAATAGAAGTCGACATCTGAGCACCTTCATCTTGTGGAACTCTGCAAACGGCCACTTGCACTGTATTTCACCCGCTTGTTCTCTGAGTGCACCACTGCCACACGAAAGAAGCATAGGCCCCCATCGAATTGGTATCGAGATCTACCGACGCCTCTTCCTTCTCAATACTTTTCCCCCACTCAACCCCCACACCAATTGTCATGAAGGTGGTGTCCGATTCGGCAGTACGGGAGCACCTCTTCCTTCTCCTCAAAAGTCCTGATTCCATTTTCACGCTTCAAAAGAGCTTCGCTGGCGCCATCTGCTCCTATCTAGAGAACCCCCACACTGTTCCCCCACGCACAGTGCATGTCTCCACCACCCCCCATTGCGATACCACGCATTTGTTCATGCCCTGTGTGGCTCCCGAAACTGTGGGATTGAAGTTAGTTTCAGGCGGTCCGGCTAACAGTGCAAAGGGTCTTGGTTTTCAGGGCTGTGTGGTTGTTTTAGACCACGAAACGGGCGCTACAAAAGGTATTTTAGATGCGAAAACCATCACTGCCTTCAGAACAGCCTTGGCGTCCAGCTTGGGATTATCTAAGGTGTTTGGGAAAAACGTTCCTATGATGCCGGAGATCACCGTCTTTGGTGTGGGTCTCCAGGCCTACTGGCACATCTATCTTGCATTGACCCTTTATCCGCAGATAGAGCGTGTCAACGTCGTAAACAGGACACTTAAAAACGCTGAAAAGTTGGTTTCTGAGCTTGAAGAGCCATTTTCAGACCGCCCTTTGCGTTTCTGCTGCTTTCTGTTAGAGGATAATGAGGTGGAGGAACGCGTGAGAAACAGCTCTGTTGTTTTCGGTTGCTCTCCCTCGACTGAGCCAGTGATAAAGGCGTCCTATATTAACAGGGACCCTTCACAACGGCAATTTTTCTCCCTCATTGGCTCCTATAAACCGCACATGATCGAGCTCGATGCGAAATTTGTCATGGAACATTGCAAATCCACGAAAGTCCTTGTGGACTCGCCAGACCACGTCTTTGCTGAGGCCGGGGAGGTGATTCAAGCCCAAGTGGACAATAGCCGTCTGGTTCCGGTGGCCAGCTTGTGGAAAGGAGAATTGGTGGAACTGGGGTACGTTTCTGAGGAAAACGTGGTTGTGCAGAAATTGGTGGGGCTTTCTATCATGGACTTGGCGATGGCGAAGATAGTTTTGGATGCCGGGGTGGGGACAGAGGTACCGTTTTGATGAGAGAAGAGAAGAAGGAGATAAAAATAGGCTGATTTCAGCGGAACTTGAAGCTTGTGTGGAGAGGACTTCACTAGGCTCTCAATGGCTGCAAAGTAGGGAGCTTAGCTGGGTTCACGACGACGGAGAGTACTTGTACAGGTTATGATATAGATTTGATTAATATATGATCTCTTCTGGTGTGCTTTTCGATGTGTCTACTAGCGACTTACAATTTTTGCACTAAGAGGGGGCTTCTCTAGGTGTCGCAAAAGTCGTTTTTGGGTGCAAATTCTCAGTTTTCTTCACAAACTCACCCAATGGCACACTACAGGGAAAAGAGTAGTACGGGGAAGTTAACGACCTTGTTTGGACGAGAGTATACAGGCAATTCTTATCTCTGTGTGTCACCTTTTCTACGCTTCCCTCCTCAGGCTCTGCCTCTATTAAACATATACTACACACCCACACGCAAGATGTTCTGGCGCTGGTGCCTGAACCGAATCACCTCGTGGCGCTCGAGAATATAGAGCGCCTTATCCAATGCACCCACACTGGCCTTTCCAGAGTCCACGATTTCCCTTCGCAAAGTTCTGTAGGCGGTGGACCAGCCAATGGGCAAGCGGCGTCTCAACTCCTGCTCCACCCTCTTGATCTCTGCACTCATCTCGCCGGTAGTGATCAAGCCGCCACTGGAAACGCCCTGGTCGACGGCGTCCATGGTAGAGGCCGTGAACAACCGGATAGCCTCCTCCACGTGCTCCTCGGTGGCCACTGGCGACAAAGTCAACTTGGCAAGCGACTCCGTGATACGGATAATGGCCTCGAGCTGTCTCACGGTGATGGGAATCAGCGACCGCTCGTTCATGTCGGTCTCGTTGATCTGCAAACGGCGTCTGATGGACACGAAATGCGACGACAACCGCTCTGAGGCCTCGGCACTCAAACGGGGCGCACACTTGAGCTTCGCATACTGGATGTACCGCTTCATGACGGCGATGGGGATCTCACCCTCCACGTTCTGCTGGGCGGCTGCGTTGCCTGTGTGGATGTTCATCACGTGCTGGGCGATGGACATGTCGCGTGACTCGTTGTGGTCGTCCTTGACGATGAAAATCATGTCGAAACGCGACAAGATGGTGGTCTGGAAGTCGATGTTCTCGCCGGGGCTCTTCAAGTCGTCGTAGCGACCATAGATGGGGTTGGCGGCTGCCAAAACCGAAGTTCTGGAGTTGAGGACAGTGGTGATGCCTGCCTTCGCAATAGAAATGGTCTGCTGCTCCATGGCCTCGTGGATGGCCACCCTGTCCTCGTCACGCATCTTGTCAAACTCGTCGATGCACACCACTCCGCCATCCGCGAGAACCATAGCACCGCCCTCGAGGTAGAAGTCCCTAGTCTGGGGGTCTCTCTGCACCAGGGCCGTCAAACCGGCCGCGGAGGAGCCCTTTCCGGAAGTGTACACCGAGATGGGCAGCACCTTCTCCACGAACTTAAGCAACTGTGACTTGGCAGTTCCGGGGTCTCCGAGCAAAAGCACGTTGATGTCGCCCCTCAAGCGCATTCTGTCGGGGAGGATCTTCTTGGACCCCAGCATCAACAAGCACGTGATGGCCTTCTTGATGTCGTCGTTGCCGTAGATGGACGGCGCGATAGAGCGCGCAAACACCTCGTACAAGTTGGGCACCCGCAGCAACTTCAAGAACTCCTCCTCCTCCTCCTCCGTGAACGTGAGGCCCTGGGCCTGGCCGTCCACGTCGCTCTGGATGCCAAGAACACGGAGGTAGGGGTTGCGGATGGCCACGGTGCTGACGTTGTTGCTGGCGCGCTGCTTGGCCTGGTAGATGGAGTAGATGCCCACGATGGTGACCCTGGTTCCTGGAACGACCTGGTTGGTCATGTAGCGGTCCGCCTGGAGAATGATGTGGCGCGGCATCTCGCCCACCGGCACCATGTCGGGTGCCTCCTGCAACTTCAACACCTGCTGGTCCACGAAAACGGACTTGTCGTGCACCACAGCATAGGGGTCGGGGGGGCACTTCTGCTGGGTGGCGGCGTCGTCGAAGTTGTGCGAGCCCTGGCACCGGTTGGGGAGGTTGAGGGGCCCGAACCCGGCGCCCACGCGCATTCTCATGCTGTGTTTGCAGGTTCGGCACAAGATCTGCACCTGGGTGGCCCGCGAGCTGAGCACAGACGCCAGGATGATGATTCCACGCACCCGCACGATCTTGGAGATGTGGTCCAGGTCCAAGTCGCGGATGGAAGTTCTGCTGGCGTCCAGGTAGAGAATCAACTGGCAGCTGGGGAAGTCCGTGGGCACGTCCTCCGTCGAGAGGTAGGCTATTCTCTTGGCGATGTCTGTGATGGCACTCTCGAAGAGGGGGATCATCTCCGCGGGGTCATCCGCAAGCTTCTTGTTAAGCTCCTCGTTGAATCCGATGAGGTGCTCCAGATTGACCTTGAGAAAGTAGTTCTTGATGAGGAGGTTCTCGCGGAGCTGGTCTCGGTAGATAAACTGGGTGTCGAGCCTGAACTCGAGAATGAACGTGCGGAACGCCTTGGTGATCTCGTTGAAGGAGTCATCCTGCGGTGCCTCGCCGGGAAGCACCTGCGCACCGTAGATCTCGGCACGTTCGAAAGACATGGGCGCGGTGTTGTGTGCTTTGGGGGAACGTGATAAGAAGAGACACGGGTATATATGGGTTTTTCCATTAGCTTTCCCAATGCGGGTAAATGACGCGTCGTGTGTGCAGGAGGGAAGACATTCGGGGACACCCTCCAGGGCGGCCAAATGGGGCCGAAATGCGCCGAAAGTCGGCAGGCCTATATAGGTGGTGCCGGTTATGCTGCTGGCCAACTTGGGGGGCGCTGACAGCGTTTTGGGATTTTTGAGATGACGTCTCTAGGTAGTGGGTTTTATGTGAAAAACGCGTGAAAATGGAGAAATTAACGATAAGCGCGAATGGGGTTTTACTGAGGTTGCGAAATGCACTAGTGAAAGTTACCGTAGAGAAGGAGCAACAACCGACAAGGAAAGAGAGGCGCGTGGCCAATAAACCTCTGCATATGGCATATTGATGACCGGGAAGGCAGGAAGAAGGATCAAATCTGCAGTTTTTGGGCCAGCAAACAGTTCTTTCGGGCCTAGTAGCCTGAGCTACCGTGCTACACAAAATGCTTATATGAGCCTTTAGCAGCTTTGTAGCGTGCTAAATGTCCTTAAGAACACGTCCTGAGAGTACTCACGCGCATCAGGGGCAGCTTTTTGCCTTCACGGTCCCAAAAAGCCTCAGGTCCACACCTCTTTTCCCATCAGCACTTCACCCACTCGTCCGTTTGGCCCCAAAGTCCGGCCAGCACCTTCCCATCCATGCATCTACCGTTGTGTGATCCAGCTCCCTCCAATCTTTCCTTACCACGCCACCCTTCCCCCTTGAATTGTTGCAGCTAGACTCCTCCTACATTTTCCCCTGTTTTCGCGAATTTGCAGCCCAAATAAACGACTAAACATACCCCAAATGACACCCGGACAAATCGTGGGGGCGGCCATTGGGGCCATTTTGGGGCTCGTTCTCGTGATAATAGCCGCAGTGGTGATTTTGGCCTTTTGTGTGACCAAGTCCTTCTCTTCTACTGCAATTTTTCGGCTCCATGAGCTTACTTGCGGCCTAGACTGCCCCAGACCCAACAAGCCACACCAGAAAGACTGCGAGACCGAGGTGGGCTTCGAACCGTCGGGACCCCTTTCGGAAATCTCCAACTTGGCCATGAAGAGCGCTCCCGAGGAAGGTGTGGAAAGTGACTTGGGAATAACTCCTACCTGGGCTCCCTCAGAAACGGTTACTGAGTCAATCAGCGGAAGACTCTTTCCCAGCCTCCTTTTTCTTAAGAGTCAAGCCTCTGCCAATTCCAACCACGAAATCCCCTCCAGCTCGGAGTACGACTCTTTTTCCAGAACTTTGTGGGTGCAGAAGCTCTTGGAGAAGTCCAGCCCGGGCGAAACGGTCATCTATAAGGCCCGCGATCCCTACTCCAGCAACGTAATTTCCGTGGGAGGAATCGTGGTGGCAGTGAGACCATTTCATGGCAAAAACAGGCACGAGTTTTCTTCGTTGCACACGGGAGATTTGCTCAGAATCTTCAAGTTTTTCGTCAAGGAGGACTCTCCCGCCGTCGAAAAATCGCTCCACATTCATCCTTCAAAAGAAACCAAGGATGACAACGGCGTGGGGGAGCCAGATAGCTCTGCACCAGCTTTAGAGTTTGTGGACTCGGACTCCTTCTCTTACCCCAATTTGTACTGCACGGGTCTTGTTCTCAGCACCTACTTGGAGTACAATGTTGCAAGTGGCAACATGTCGTTGAGAATGCGCGACAACTCTCCCGAGGAGCTCGAAATGGTGGGCGACTTCCCTTTGTCGGTTGTGTCGCTAGAAACTACCGTTTTGAAGTCCGTGGGGCCAGTAGAGGGCTCAACTGGGTTCGGCGATTTTGCGTAGGAGCTCGTCCATTGGCTAGTGATACATATTATACAGCTACTATAGTACATGCAAGGTGAAAAGGGAAGGACATCGTCTAGGGAGGTAGCGGTGACCCTTATTGAAGGGGGAAGAAGAAAGTAGTGGGGTCGTTCCCTTACTGATTCACCATGGAAGCCACACCATGGGGCATCGTTTCTAGGGTAACACTTTTCAGCTCTGCAATCTGCCCAAATTACCTTTTCCACTCTCTCACCGTTTCAGATACATTTTCCAGTTGTCCAAGGCCTTGACGGCGTCCTGCCAGTTCTGGTACAACACATCGTTCTCCTTCCTGAGCTTCTCCAAGGCCTTGGTATCCGTCTGGTCGGCAAGCACGTCATTGGAAGTCTCCAAGAAGCTCACAATACTCGCGATGTAGTGGTAGTTCTTGTAAACGTTGTTCATGAACGGGTTCGCAATGTAGGAGAAAGACTTGAATTCGCCGTCCAAGTTGGCAGGGCGATTGAGGATATCCTGCAAGTTGATCTCGTCCGAGGGATTGGGCAACGACTCCACCGTCAACGCGCGGTGGTTCAGGTTCGACAATTGTGCGTTGAGGCTGTTGAAGTACCGATTTACTGCGGAGAGAAACACCGAGAATTGCGTGTTTTCATGCACCTGGTTCTCCACGAGTTCTGTGAGCTGCGAGGCGACTTCCTCGTACTCTTTGACCATTACGGGACGTATCTGGGCCAAGGAAGTATCTGGAAGGGCGTTATCTACTGTGGGGTTGTTGTTGTGGATGGCGTTGGTGTGAGCATCGTCATTTCTGGGCCTGGAAATGTCCAGCAGCATCGGGCGCCCGTAGACCACTGTGTTCAGCAACTTCCGGTCGTCAAGGAGCTTGTCCTTGAGGCTGGAGATCTCCACGTTCTTTTTTTTCAACTCCACCTGGTGCTTTGTTTTGATGGCAGAGGCCCATGTTTTGAGCCGATTGAGGTCCTGGGTCTGGGCCTTGTTTGTGGTGGAGAGCTGTACAACACGCTGCTGGAGCTGGATGTGGTCCACCTGGATGGACCTGTTGATTTTGGCTTCTGCCTGGGCGAGCTTGTTCTCCAAAGAGGCCACTTTTCGGTTGAGGTCTTCGAGGGCGGCGTCTTTCTGGGCCACCACCTTGTTGAACTGCTGGTTCTGGGCCCTGTTTCTGTCAATGGCCTCGAGAAGGGAGTAGAGGATGTTGATGGTGTTCTTGTCGTTGTTGTACACGGTTTCGGACACCGCGAGGGACGCGTCGGGGCCTGCAATTGCCTTGTAGTCGATGGTGTTGAAGAGGAGCTTTTCCAGCACGTAGCCCTTTGCGAGTAGTGTGGAGTTGACGAGGTCGGCTGCGTCGCGGATGGAGTCCACGTCGAGGTACGCGTCGGGCATGGTGTGGGGTTTGTGTGGTGTAATGACGGAAGCGTCAATAGCGCGAACACGGAAAATAGGGTACGGAAATTGGGAGTTTAGGGGGAACGCTGGGGAAAAACGCGGAAAATAGCGAGAAGCCCGGAAAAATTAGCGAGGAATATGGTGTCTGGCGGCGGGTTCTCGCTGATTTAGCGACGGGAGAAAATTTAGGGACGGTTTTTGCGCCCCGGGGGAGAGATACGCTCCTACGCTGCCCATGCCCCAGTATTCTTCCACCCCAAAGAGATGCTCCTCCCGGCCCACACTGTTCCACCTTTTTCGCAAAATTTTCTGGTTGCGCATGATGACGGCCCTACGTACCTCTCGGGTCTTCCTCGGCACTCAGCCCGCATATAACATGCCACCACGGTAGTACTGGCATCGGCAGTTTTAGCTTTTCAGCCGTTTGCCCCTGCGCGCGCCCAGAAAAGCCCCTAAAAACCCGCGTGGTTTCCGAACGGCCGTGGTCGCATTTTTGGGCTCTAAACACTTAAATACTGTGCCTCTTCCCCCTAAACCAGGTCAAAACCTCACGCTCCTCCTTCAAACCACTATGTCGCGTGCAGAGTCTTCGGCCATAGGCCAGAAGCGGCCTTCAGCACAGATACACCTCCGCGACCTACACCAGCTGCCCGTGAGCCCATTTACTGACGCCGACAGCATCTCCAGCAGAGGCTCAGGAGGGGCCCCCTCGCAGCACCCAACGCGGCCCTCCAGAGCCCTGCGCGGA
This sequence comes from Wilhelminamyces tanticharoeniae, assembly GCA_030558325.1. Lineage (NCBI taxonomy): Eukaryota > Fungi > Ascomycota > Pichiomycetes > Serinales > Metschnikowiaceae > Wilhelminamyces > Wilhelminamyces tanticharoeniae. Next base: position 284,002 of record JAJMSI010000010.1, on the reverse strand, counting down.
CTCTCGTGGTACTTTGGGCTTTTCGCTTCCAAGGCCCGCAAATACGGCTCCTTCGTGGGGCCCGGAATCATGGTCAGTGTGGCGTACATGGACCCCGGTAACTACGCCACGGGCATCACCGCCGGAGCTTCAAACAAGTTCTCGCTCTTATTCATTGTGTTTCTCTCCAACTTGATCGCCATCTTCCTCCAGACGCTCTGCATCAAGCTTGGCTCCGTCACTGGCTACGACTTGGCGCGGTGTTGTCGTGAATTCCTCCCCAAGTGGCTCAATTACGTGCTCTGGGTGCTCGCCGAGTGCGCCATCGTGGCTACGGACGTGGCCGAGGTCATTGGGTCGGCCATCGCGCTCAACATCTTGATCAGGGTGCCGTTGCCGGCGGGCGTGGCCATCACCATAGTAGACGTTTTGTTCGTGCTCATGGCCTACAAGAACGACACCTCTTCCACCAGGTTGGTGCGCATGTTCGAGTACGCGGTGGGAGTTATGGTTTTAGCCGTCACCATCTGCTTTGCGGTCGAGTTGTCCGCCATTCCACACAGCATGGAGCAGACGAGAGAGATCTTCCGTGGCTTTGTTCCCAGCAGCCAGATGTTTCTGGGCCTGGGCTTGACCATCGCCACGTCCATTATCGGATCCACGGTGATGATCCACTCGCTTTTCTTGGGTCTGGGCTTGGTGCAGCCGCGGTTGCGCGAGTACGACGTCAAGAACGGCCACGTGCGCTTGGAGGAACTCGCCGAAGACGAGGATCTCAGCGAGAAGTCGGACGACGAGCAAAAACGCCTTTTGGAACTCAAGGAGTCCGTCTACTTCTACAACCTGTACCGGCCTTCGTACCACGCTATCAAGTACTCTTTGCGGTACCTGATTCTCGAGTTGTCGTTGACCCTCTTCACGTTTGCCCTTTTCGTCAACGCTGCCATTTTGATTGTGTCCGGCTCCACATTGTACGGCACCGAGGAGGCCCAGAACGCCGACTTGTACACCATCCACGACTTGCTTTCGCGGTCTTTGGGGGGCGCTGTGGGCACCGTCTTCATGTTGGCGTTGTTGTTCAGTGGCCAGAGTGCCGGTATAGTGTGCACCATTGCGGGGCAGATGGTGTCTGAGGGCCACATCAAGTGGACTTTGAAGCCGTGGTTGCGGCGCTTGGTCACCAGAGGCATTGCTATCGTGCCGTGCTTGATCATTTCGCTCTGCATTGGACGCAACGGTTTGGGAGTAGCGTTGAACATTTCGCAGGTGATTATTTCCATCTTGTTGCCGCCGTTGCTGGCGCCATTGATCTACTTCACTTGCAGCAAGAAGATCATGCGGGTAGCGAAGCCAGAGAGCGAGTCCACGAGTGTGGAGAGAACAGAGGAGAACCAAAGTGGCGAAGTGGACACCCAGAGCCAGAATGATGCCCAGGAGGCGCCCTCTTCGGAGAAGTTCCACCACATGGCCAACAACTGGCTCACTACGGTGGTGGCGGCACTCATCTGGTTGTTCATTTCGGTGTTGAACGTGTATGCCATAGTGCAGATGGCCATGGACGGTGTGAGTGGATAGGGGCGCCGATGAGAAAATTGTTGACTGCAGAGGCATCTAAATAGACTAACATATGAAGGGAAAAGAGACGTTCTTCGTAACCTGTGATTGCCATGATTGGGCCCACCATCGGGTGGATTGGTCAGTACGGGCACGGGACTGGTATAGGCCCGAGGAACCCATATGGCAATATAGGGTAGTCAGAAATGAAGGCAGCCACGTAGGCTATACAGTACAACCTCAGGAGACTCAAGAGCAGCATCCACACACAACCACGGAGCCCCTCTTAGCTATGTTCAGGCCACTTCCCCAGCTTTACTGTAGGCGCAACGTTCCCTAGGAGTAGCTCCTGCACACACCCCTTCCTGCACCGGCACCTGCCCCCACTGGGATCCTCACAAATCCGCTTCTTCCCATAAGCCCTCCACCTACCAGGCCAAATCCGCACGCCCGTCCAAGACCAGCAGGCCCGTCTGCCCCAATTGCAGGGTCCGCCACACCTCGCCGTTTTCCGTCTTTTTCCCGCTCTCGGTGCGCTTGTTAGAGCCCGTTTTGCGCAGCACTGTTGAGGGCGTCACCTTCTCCCTAGCAGCCGCTGTTGTCGCCCCCCAGAGCGCCGCCTGGAAGCCACAATTCCACCGCCTTTGCACCACTGCTACTGCCAGCAACTAGGCCGTGTTTCTCAGGTGCAATTTCGGCCCGATTCCTGCGCTTTCTGTAGCCAGGCCTGTCTTTGATGCCTTCCAACATCTTGAAAAAGCTCCACATCACCAAGCTGACGCACTCTCCCGCTCCCGCCGCTGAAAGCACTATGGATTTCCACGCCCAGGGCCAGCCCACGGGACAGCCCACGAACCAGCCCACGGACCAGCAGAGCCACTTCGCGGGCAGACAGCCGTTCCCAGACGCGGCCCACACCCCAGACGCCATTGAGCGGTCGCTCCTCCCCGAGCGGCTGACGGTGTCCAAGGGCAAGTACACGTTGACGGACTTCCACATTATGCGCACGCTCGGAACCGGCTCGTTCGGCCGCGTGCACTTGGTGCGCTCCGTGCACAACGGCCGCTACTACGCCATCAAGGTGTTGAAGAAACACCAGGTGGTCAAGATGAAGCAGGTGGAGCACACCAACGACGAGCGCCGCATGTTAAAACTCGTGGAGCACCCGTTCTTGATCCGCATGTGGGGCACGTACCAGGACTCCAAGAACCTCTTCATGGTGATGGACTACATCGAGGGCGGCGAGCTCTTCTCGCTTCTCCGCAAGTCGCAGCGCTTCCCCAATCCCGTGGCCAAGTTCTACGCGGCCGAGGTGACGCTTGCCATAGAATACTTGCACAGCCACAACATCATCTACCGTGACTTGAAGCCCGAGAACATCTTGTTGGACCGCAACGGCCACATCAAGATCACGGACTTTGGCTTCGCGAAGGAGGTCAGCACCGTCACCTGGACCTTGTGCGGAACGCCGGACTACATTGCGCCCGAGGTGATCACCACCAAGCCCTACAACAAGTCTGTCGACTGGTGGTCGCTCGGTGTGTTGATCTACGAGATGTTGGCGGGCTACACGCCCTTCTACGACACCACGCCCATGAAGACGTACGAGAAGATCTTGTCTGGCAAGATCCACTTTCCCAGCTTCATGAGTCCGGAGGTGATCGACTTATTGTCGCGCTTGATCACCGCGGACTTGACTAGACGCTTGGGCAACTTGTTGAACGGTCCCGCTGACATCAGAAACCATCCCTGGTTTGCGGAGGTGGTGTGGGAGAAGTTGTTGGCGAAAGACATCGAAACGCCTTACGAGCCGCCCATCACAGCGGGCGTGGGTGACTCCTCGTTGTTCGACCACTACCCCGAGGAGCACTTGGACTACGGCTCTGTGGGCGAGGACCCCTATGCGCTGTACTTCACGGACTTCTAGTGGTTTCTCGGTGCGCGGTCACCGGGACGCTTTGTAGCTTTTTATCGATATGTTAGAGAGGACGTAGTACTGTCCGTGAGGACAGGAGGAGGACTTGAGAGAGGGACGAAAAGAGCGAAAGCCGAAGAGTGGGAGCAAGCCGTGAGGTGAGTCGCCTGGGCAGATGAAGTGGGGTGGAAGAGGAGTCTATGATGCTCATGCGTGGATGTGGTGCTTTTTGCAGCAGTCCGTCGATGGCAGCTGTAGAGGTATGGGGCTAGTGAGGTTTTGTAGCGGGTCTTATTCGCAGTCTTGGTGGACACCCCTTCTTAGCTACAACCAGCCTGACCGCAGCCTCCTAGCTACAGAATGGCAGCTAGTATACCTAATATTCCACCGTTACTGTTATCTGTAACCCGGAGACGGTGCCTTTTCAATTGCACGCCACGACCGTCCCAGCGCCATCCCGCAGTGGCATTTATTACCAGTCTCGCTAGCATCAACACCGTCCAGTATATACCCAACTTTTCGTCAACCCGCGTGCGTGCAAGTTTCTCCGTAGCTGTCATTCTAGCTGTTCGTCTAGTCCACTGCAGCAGAGCTAACATGCACCGTTTCCGCACAGTAGACACTGCGCACACAGAGCCCATTATAGATACAATTCCACACCATTCTCCCTTTTCCTCCATTTTCGTCTGTCCGCTTCTCTCTACGCCCGGAACACCTTCTTGCACTCCAAACACACGTAGAACAAAATCATCGACGTATCCTTTCTCTTCTGCTGCGACTGGAAGAACACGCAGTCGTGGTTGCCGCAGTTCGGGCACTCCTTGTCGGAGCGCGGCAACGTAGGGTCCGAGCCGATGTCCTGCACCACGCCCGCGGTCTCGCCGATGTTGGTGATCAACTCGTGGCGGTACACCTTGGGGTTCTCCGCCAACTCGGTGTAGTCGCAGTTACGGCACGAGTACAAGAGCCTGGCGTTGTCCTTGTCCTCGCGGGGGTACAACATGTTGTTGCACTCTGCGCAGAATCTGAAGGAGGCCATGGTCAGCAGGCGGATTCGACCCTCTTGGTTGTGTAGTAGTTGGTGTACCACTGGGTCGTGCGCGCGCGCCTTTTCACTATGAAAAGTTTTCGCGGATAAATGCACTCTACAAGCACCAGGTGTCTCCAGAACCCGCCTAAATGTCCTTGTTGCGTCACACTGCGAGACCGGCCCTCAGGGCCAGCACCAGAGCGTTTTCCAGAACCGCGGTGCGCCTTAATGCCGCGGTTTCCGCGCCCGTGGACCCCAAAATCGCCGCCATTGTGGACCAGATCTCGACCTTGACCTTGTTGGAGACGTCCTCGTTGGTGTCCGAGTTGAAGACCAGATTGAACATCGCGGACATCGCGTTCCCCGCCGCCGGTGCTGCTCCGGCTGCTGCCGCCGCGCCTGTCGAGGAGGAGGTCAAGGAGGTTGTGGAGGAGAAGACCATTTTCTCCGTCAAGTTGGAGTCATTCGACGCCAAGTCCAAGCCCAAGATCATCAAGGAGGTCAAGGGCCTCATGGGCTTGTCATTGGTGGACTCCAAGAAGTTCGTGGAGGCCGCTCCCAAGGTGTTGAAGGACAATGTGGCCAAGGAGGACGCCGACAAGATCAAGGCCACTTTGGAGGCCTTGGGCGCCAAGATCGTGTTGGAGTAGGCCAGTGGCCCCCTCTCATCGACATACTTCCTGTACATATACGCTACGTTTCGAAATTGTAATGCTGGGAGATTAAACGCGGAGTGCATTGGTTCCCACAATGCTATGGTGGACCGGTTCGGCGATTGAAATGCTGGGTGGACTACTTAGCCCCATCGAGAAACACGTCGTCGTAAGTACGACCGGAGAACGTCGGCGTGCTTCCCAGCGGCGCCAAGAACGCGGTCCTGGGCTTGCGAGACGTTGGGGCCCCGTTTGGAACTTGCGAGGCCCTATTTTGGGCGAAAAATGAGTCGCTTGCACCCGTAATGCCTCTTTTTTGCAAGTGACTAGCGCTAGTGAAACCTTCCGATGCCCTTTGGGGCGTTCTCGCGTCGTTGTGGGCTCTTGCTGCGCTCAAAAGCGTGGAATTTGCAGAAAACCCCAGGCTTCTTCTGTCCAGTGCCTTTTCTGACGCCATGTGCCGCACCTCACGAGAAGCATAGTCGTTGGCTAAGGGTGCGTCGAAGCTGGACCGGAAGAGTGGCTTAGGTCGGCCCTGCCGCTGTGCGGACCGTGTAGGTGTGTTTGAAGCAGGTGGTACTATGGAAACCATTTTCTCCACCAAGGCCGCTGTGGTATCGATATCGTCCTCAAATTCACTACCATCGTCATCCTCGTAGTCGAGCCGAGGCCCTGGCCCACTTTGGCCGAGATTGAGGCTCTCTAGTACCGGCAACGGCTCTTCGTAGGGCCCGTTTAGGCTCTGTGTGGACGCTGAGGGCGACAAGTTGGAGATCCGGTCTTGGAAGATGCCGAGCCTGTTCTGTCCAGCGACGGAGGACTCCACAAGCGCCTGTATGTGGCGCACAAGCGCCTGCACCTTGAGCACTGTGTTGTTGTTGGGAGAAAAGGTGTTTTGGCTGACCAATTCGTGAACTACCGCAGCCGCAGCAGCCAAAACCCCACTTAGGGCGCTTTTATGAGCTCCTGGAAGGGTCGTGGAGCCATCCAATAGCCTCTCTGAGCTTTCTAGAACGGATATAAGTGCGGTATATGGATCATCTTCAGCAGTATGATAGGGCCACCCAGGGGCGCCCAAAAGGCTATTTCTGGGGGTGGAGTGAAGGCCCACGTTTCTTGTAGTGCCCAGAGAGGCCGTATACGTGAGATTAGGTCGGTGGCTGTTCATAAAGGGTGTATTTAGTGGAACCGGTGGCCCAGTATGGGGCCAGTAGGTGAACTGATAAGAGAAAAAAGATTCCACAGAGCATATAACATAAATCGGTGCAGAAAAGAGCCCACCAAAAGACACCAAATAGTGTTTTTTAGGCTTCAAAGCACGAAAAAACACATCCTCGTGTCTTCTCTTGCATATAATGGCACCATGCTCGTTCGCAGTTCTCTCGAAGACCTCGGTTTGGACCACCAGCGGTTTTCCCACAAAAAGGACATCAAGCCGTGGCTTCTGAAACAGCTCGAAAGCAAGAAAAACATCGGCATCAGCATCGAGAGGTCAGACTCCATTAAGGTCATTTTTCGGTGCAAGCCGCTTTTGTCCCGGGAGGCCGAAACCGACCCGCCCAGGAGACACACCACATGTCCCTTCAAAATACGAGCCAACTACCTGATACGCAACAAAACGTGGTCTTTGGTGGCAATAAACGATTCACACAACCATGAATTGGGCGAGGGCCCACAAGGAGCCACGGAAACCCCAGAACCTGGCACTTTTACCTTCATAGGCGACTCCCTAGGGGACACCATCTCCGTGGGAGAAGGCATGGCTATGGAAAGCAGCATGGTCAGAAATACTGGTGGCGTTTTGGAGGACCTCCCTGCGAACGAAAGACGCAATTCTGGCGTATCTAGTGCTTTTCAGGGCATAATCAATACCAACTATTCACCAGAGGGACTTGAAAATGACCACGAAGAGGCCCCGGTGGAGGAGACGAGAATCTCCACGAAAAGGCCTGCCAAAATCTCTTTTGTGGTACAGAAGAAGCCGGCTCTAGGCCCCTCGTTTTCGTCTCCCACCAGCGATATGGAGCAAAAAGACAGCATTCTGGTGATACATGGGCTTCATGTTCGTGTGCGAGACGAAGTGAGGGCCATAGTGGAACGGTGCATCGTGCAGAACACTGACATATGCGAGGAAGAGCGTCTGGAACTACTCAAAGGCTTTGTTTCGCAGGTCCTTAGCGACTACAAGGCCGTGGAGGACCCAGAAAAGACACCCAAAGGGCTACTAGGGTGGATGGAGCCCACTCCTACAGGTGCCAGTCTTATTCCTCTCTCACCACTTCTCAACGACTCAGATACAGAAGCAAAGCTCACTCGCAGCGGCAGTAGCGACCACCTCCCCGTAGACCCTCCTTTGATGGCTCCCATGCTCAAAAGGACGCCCAAGTCGAAATCTATTCTCAACGAGGATTCCTACGACCATGATAACAGCGAAAGAATTGGTTCGCTCGCTTTAAGTACGTCGTCAGGCCTACTGGGTTTCATGGTGCCATTGCAGAAACAATCGCAGCTGCTTCCTTCCTTCAATATGATCCAGAACCAGCTTCCGCTTTCCCCTAACTCGTTCATCAGCACCAGCAATCACATAGGGCCTTCGGCGTTCATTACATCTTCAGCTAACACCTATAGCACCACGCTTAATCCTTCACATTTGCTCAAAAAGAGCAATCGAAAAAGCGGCCTATTCAGCAACACCCCTGGCCATCAACAGACATCCGGTGCGCTCTTCAATTTGGGCGAAATGAAGAGCACCTCGTCCGCAACATCGTCGGGTGCTAACGGCTTCTTATTCCCGGGCCATAGTAGCACTGGAACCGCCACCGCTGGCTCAACCTTTAACTTCCTGTTAACTGCTGGCTTGGGGCCTACCAATGGGGGAATTTCGTCACCTACAAGCAATACTATCAACGGTATGGGTGCTACGAATAGTAGTTCTGGAAGAGATGGGATATCGTCTATGAGTGGGGCTATTTCTAGTAATACAGCGGGAGGGGGAAGTGGTGCCAATGGACTCAATAGTCTCATTCTCAATGATTCAGGGTGGTGAGAATAGTTAGCGAGGAATCCTGGTTGGCGAATGAGATGAGAAGTGGAGACCTTCGTGGGAAGAAAATGGGACTGGAATGGCTTTATGATAGCAATTTTGCTGACATTTGCAGCCTATTACCCAGTAACATGTCCTGTGGTGTTTTTTCGCAGACAGAATATTGACTGCAACTTTACTGGAATACCCTGAAAAGGTTTGGACAGAGGCTGCAGGCAGCCTGATTTGGATTGGTCTTGAGACCGTAATTAGAGAATACACGTATTCGTTGGGAAGAGCAGGTTATCAAAGGGGTCTGAAAATCAAATTCTGGAGAGGGCACACTCATAGGCAATGATGGCAGGGAGCGCATTCTGAAATGAGCTCACTTGAACCTCTTCAATATTCCCTTTTGGATCCTTCTACTCTCTCATTCTCTCACATCTATGATTCTTCCCTTCATTTCTTATTCTATTTTCTTCCCTTTCTCGCTCTTCCCTTTCTCGCTCTTCCCTTTCTCGCTCTTCCCTTCTACACTCATTGCACCTGTACCTCAGGCGATTGCGAAACACAAATTTCAGTGGCAACTACACCATGGCATCAAGCAGGCCTTTTTCGGCTGCAAAGGGCCTCAAAATGGCCCAATTGGAGGGCTCGACACTTATAATCCCATCAATTTCCATAGGAAACATACCCCAGTTGGCGGTGGATCTCTTCATACACACTTTTGGGCTCTCTCACTTTGGGACCTTGGAAGACGTGTATTTACATCCATTTTCGTCCCCTGTCGACACTGCTACTGACTCTGCTTTTCAGGAGGGTGTGGCTGGTGCATTGGAGGTTTTGCACAGTGCTCTGGCGAATTTGACGGTGATCCAGCAGCGGTCGCCTGTGATTTCTACCTTCACCAAGAAACAGGTCCTGGAGGTTATTGTTCCTTTCATCAAAGAGGCCAAATTTGGCAAGGTGGTGGTTTTGGACTCCTCTGATGCCGGTCTTGTGGAGCACGTGACCCCAGGCGCCATAGACCTCTACACGAATGAGGACCTTTTGAACCGGTCCTTGGAGTCCTTGAAGCTCCAGGAAAAGCAGTTTCTGCTCTCCGAGCACCCTTATAGCCACTCACAGTATGCCAGGGCCTTAGTGGAATCGCTTAATGGCCCCAGAGATGCGGCGGGTGCCGTGAACCTCAATGTTTTGGTGGCGTTTGTCTATGAGGGCGACAATTTCTACGACGGCCACATGTTGGCGAGAAGAGTGGCAGAAATACTCGATTTGGGCCCTGTGAAGGTGTGGGTTCAGCCAGTCAGCTGGCTGGGAGCCTACGGCGATAAGCCTGTCCCGAGGGCAATGGAAGAGGGCCTTTTCGGCTGAAGTAGGTTGTTTCTTGTTCTATACACTAGGGGCGCTTCTTAGTAGTTTAATGCATACTCGATGGAGGCGGTGTAGCCGTAAACACCCATTCCGGCCACCACCGCCACCGCCTTATCCGACAAATAAGAGTGGTGTCTGAAGGGCTCCCTTTGGTGGACGTTAGAAATGTGAACCTCGATAAAGGGGATGGCTGTGGCAAGAAGAGCATCCCTTATGGCCACAGATGTGTGAGTGTATGCTCCAGCATTGATTACCACAAAACCCACGCCTTCTCCTTTGGCCTGCTGGATTCTGTCGACGATGAAACCCTCTGTATTGCTCTGGTAGGTATAAAGAACGGAGCCATTTTCTTTAGCGTCCACCTGGGCATGGGCAGCGGCCTCTATATCTGCAAGCAGGGTTGTTCCGTACTTTTCAGGCTCGCGGGTGCCCAAAAGGTTCAAATTGGGGCCATTAATGAGTAATACCTTCTTGACCATGTCGAAATATGGGTGTGTGTAAAAAGGACGTAGGATGGGGATTGAGGTGGCGGAAAGTGGATTTTAGGGTATTTGGGAACAAAGAAGTTCTCAGAAGCTCGAAAAGAGACCAAGAGGGGTCTTTGTGCGTTTGGTGGGGTTTGGTGGGTTCCCCGGAGTAGGCGTTTTTTTCGCGATAAGAATTTCAGCCACCAGGAATAAGTGAAAAGAGGGCGTTCAGGATTTTCAAAGAGGAGGGATTTACATGAGGACAGAGTTAGTAGAAGGAGCAAGAGAACTTGGGGGAAAGAAGGGGTTGCAATTTTGGTTGCAATTTTGGAGTGTTGGCGATAGCCCACTATCTCTAATAAAGCAAAAGGATGTAAAATCTGGTGGTAGCCAGAGAAAAATTGGTAGAACTCGGAAAGGCACCGAGCTGGCGATATTTCATGTTACTCAAGATGATAACGGCCTCATGGCGTGCCAGTGGATAAGGCTCGAGAATAGGCTAATTTTTAATGGCTTTGAGAAGGCTGAAAAATGAAGGCTGAGAAAGCACCCAAATCAAAGGCCCTGAGAAGAACATAAAACTAGCGCCTTTCAAAAAACACTGAAAGCTCCCCCTCAGCAGCTAGTATTCTATTGCGAGTACAGTGCCCATGAGCCCTTGCTAATTCTCTCTATACATAAAGGACACACATGCTATTACACTAAACTCTCCTCCCCAGTCTTCCCTACACGCTTAGTGATGCCACAAGCCCATACCCGGTATACCCAAACTTAGTCCCACAATCCGTCAACAAATCCACCCTGAGCCCCATCGCCATATATCCCCAACCTAAAGGTTACATTGCTTCGCAGGCCTAATACCCGCCAATGATGATTAATCTCAAAAAGTATTTAAGAGGCTTAAAACGCCGCACTGGTTTCCAGAGACCACTCCAAATGACCGTCCATAAACACACAGAGGCAGCGAAAAATGCCCCCCGGCCCGATTTCGACCACAAAAGCGCCTGGCAATACACCCAGGGACCCTCTCCGTCGTGGAATCTCGGACTGGGCGCCTCTGATGACCTGTGGAAGGGCCACAAAAAGGTGGAAATCGACCCCTATGCTGATAACAGACAGCCTGTTTCCAACTACAAGTTGTTGACCTCCGCTATTGTGCCAAGACCTATAGGCTTTTTGAGCACTCAGAGCCTTTCCGGAAACGTCAATTTGGCGCCCTTCTCCTTCTTTAATGTGGTCAATGCGGACCCTCCGATGTTTGCCATAGGGATAGCTTCTTCTCCCGCCACCGCCAAGGACACGCTAAGAAACGTGTTGGACACAGGGGAATTGACTATTAACATTGTTTCTGAGTGGTTTGCCGAGGCCATGAACCTCGCTTCCGTGAACGCACCTGCTGGCGTTGACGAGTTCAAGTTGACTGGGTTGACGCCTTTGCCCTCTTCCAAGGTGAAGCCGCCGCATGTGGCGGAGTCGGCCTTTTCCGTGGAGGCCAAATTGGTGCACCACCACGAGTGGACGTCTCGTGTGGTCGAGGGAAAGGTCACCGGCACGCTCATTCTTGTGGAGGGCGTGAATTTCCACGCTAGAGAAGATGTGTTCAATGAGGACGGTGGTGTGCTAGACATCGCGAAGTTGAAGCCTGTGGCGCGTTTGGGCGGGTCGCTTTATGGCAGGGTCGAGAATGGTTATGATCTTGCGAGGCCCGACTTCCAGAACGACGTGTTGCTGAAGGAGGAGGGCCGTCTGTTGGTGGAAGACAAATGACGGAGAGAGGAAGATTAGAGAGAATCCTGGCGAAGGACTTAAAGTGGTCATAGATATGTACTGGTTTGAAATGATGGTATACGGAGACTGCGAGTGTAGGATGTTGAACCGCTTATTGCCGAGGAGGAGTGGAATGTAGAGATTCGGTGAGATTGGGGGTCTGCCTGCGAATAATACCGTTAGAACCCATTCGACACCCATTTTGAAGCCGAAAAGCAATGTTTTCGCAATAGCGTCACTTGTTCAACTGTTGAATGGAAGTACCATGATGGGAGCAAGAGATACAGGTCACTTATAGTTCTGCTAGGCACACCCACTTGCCCCCAAGCCTTCTCCAAACTAACACCCTAAGAAGACCTTTCCCTACTCAACCCCTCTGGTTCATTATTCGCCCTGCTACACACTGTGTTTTCCCATTTTTCATCTACCTGTGCTAATGTACATACTATACAAGGCCATCATCAGCTCTTTTAAAACCCTTCTAGTCCGGTCCCCGCAACAACGGAAACCCCGACATTCCGACCGCCCGGATGTCGTGGTGGTGGCCCTGTCCGGGACCATGTAAAAACCCACAGGGACACTCTTCCACGATTATGTCCATAGGATCTGCCACCTCCAGTGGTTGCAATCTCACTACACTCTGCTGGATCTCTATAGGGCCCTCCACTGGCGCAGGAGTAACTGTCCCGTTATGGTGAACTAAGGTCCCTTGACCATTGACACTATGGGAAGCGGCACTTTGGGCCCAGCCAACTGCCACGGGTGCCTGAAGTTTGCGTCTTTTGGAGTCGTGGGCCTGATGCCCATCTGATAAGGTGTGGAGCGGCATTATGGGTGCAAAAAGACAGGAAAAAGCGTGAAACCAGGAAGACCAGTATATAAGCGGTGTATGCTCCACCAGAGGAAGGCTGTGCGGCAAAAGGCGCTAAAGTCGCCGCAACGGTGTGGGGAAGACGGAGATGGTTTTTGCAGGCCCGTTCTTTTTAAGCCTCAGCTGCCGCATTCGGTAAGGTCGCTGCGATCACGTGATCGCTATATGCAGATTCTAATGTGACCCATATCTGCGCCTGCCAGAATGCAAGCCGTCTAAATTTCAGAACAGCATACCTTATAAAGGCCCTTTTGCAGTTTCACGACACGCCGACAGGAGGAAACACCTACAATATGGGCATCAAAACTATGTTCAAGAAGAAGGAGCCCACGGAGGCGGAGCTCGTGGAGGACCTAAACAGACTCGGTGTCAGTACCAGATCCGGCAAGGGAGGCCGTGAGGAGAAGTTTGGTGCTTTTAGACAGTATGCACAGGAAAGACAAGCCCAGAGACCCGGGTTTTCGCCTGTAAATCCCTATGCTGGCGTCAATATGGAGGGTGGCTCGAACCCCTATACCGAAAGCAACCAGGGTGGCGCAAACGGCAATCCCTACGGGGCCCAGGGGGGCCAAAACAGCAACCCCTATGGCTCCAGTGGCTCTAGTTCCAATACCTATGCTAACAGTGGGCTGAGTAACCCCTACTCTAAGCAGACTGGAGGCAGAAACAGCCCCTATGTCCAGAATAGCGGTCAAACCAGTCCCTATGGCAGTCAAAACGGCCTGGGAAACACTGAAAACGGTGCATACAACAGACAAAGTGGCTCTGGAAACGGTCCCCAAGGTCCAAACCAGGCCAATCCTTACGCCAACGCACGTCAGCGGCCTGCGGCTCTGCAGAGCCTGTCGCTGGCGTCCAACCCTTACTCTCTGGCTACGCGCACGAGTACCAGAAGGGATGCGGACGAGGAATCGGTGCTTGACTTAAATGAGTTGCCTATGGACCAGATGCATCTGAGGACCAGAAGACCCAAAAAGCCGGCCTACGACACGCAGTCGCTCGATCTCAACGAGTTGCCCCCTGACGAGGACGACTTGAACGTCGAAATCGAGGATTTGCCGGAGGAGGAGGAGCTCAACTCTGAGGACGAGGAGGTGGAGGCAATCAAGCAGGACATTCGATTCGTCAAGCAGGAGTCCGTCGCGCTGACGAGAAATACCTTGAGAATGGCCCAGGAGGCCGACGCCTCGGGAACAAACACCTTGGGAATGTTGGGATCGCAGTCGGAGCGCTTATACAACGCGGAGTCCAACTTGTTGCTTGCGGATACACAGACGAAGATTGCCGAGGAGAAGGTGCGAGAGTTGAAGCGGTTGAACCGGTCCATTTTCATTCCTGCCACCTCCGGAAACCCTTTCAACAAGAAGTCGCGGTTGCGCCAGCAGGAGTCCAAGATTAAGACCGAGAAGGCCCAGGAGAAGTATCTTCGTGACTCTAATCGCAAGGAGATGTATGCCAGTGAACAGAGAATCCGCCAGGGCATTACTCAGAACGCCTCCAACAACGATACTTCTCGGAAATACCAGGGCCAGCGCAATTTAGCGGCTGCTCAGCGGTACCAATTTGAAAACGACTCTGAGGACGATGAAATGGAGAAGGAGTTGGCCAGCAACTTGGACCAGATTGCACAGTACTCCAAGAAGCTTCGCAGCACCGCCCAGACCATGGGCCAGGAGGTGGATAGCCAGAACAAGCGTTTGAACCAGATTGAGGAGAAAGCCGACAAGTTGGATATTAATGTGCATTTGAATAACACGCGGTTGAGCAACATCCGGTGAGCGGCGAGGTTTTGGAAGACAGGACAGAGATTGAGGGTATATGGAGGAGTTATTGGAGGTAATTTGAGGTAATACATGAAGAGATGTCCTGATCCAATAGGTTGCTAATTAAATGGGATTGGCTTGCTTGAAGAGCTCTGAAGCCTGACTGGTATGTTGGCGTTTAACAAGGCCCAAGTGGGCCAAGGATACCATTTTCTACAATTATGGGGAATAGGATACTTTGGTGAACATTTTACGATTGTCGCTCAATCTTCTGTTCGTACGGGCCCTTTTCGGCAACTGTCCGCCAGTTCGTGATTTACTCGCTCATGCCCCATTCCGTGACCTAAGCTTCTCGCTAAGGAAAGTTTCTTTGCAACCAACGCTGCACACTCCAGAAGTACGTACTTTTCGCAAGTTTTGACATTCCGTGGGTGGAAGTGTAGCCCCACATTTGCTGGAGACTCCTATGACGTCATAGTCTTGAATCCATACGGCACTGTAATACCCCCCCTTTCGCGTCCACTACAAATAACAAAGCTTCAAAGGAGCGAGCGAGAGCACTAACTTTTGCAGTTGACGGCGTATTGGTGCTTAGGTCCATTTACAGCCCATCTGGGACGACCTGGAGTGGGGCTGATAAGCAACCTAAATGACCCCTGGGGCCCTTGAACAATACGGCTCAGATCAGGGTCACGGCGTAGTTGGGAGACAACTCCTTTACAGAAACAAGAATGTGCCGTGCAGGCACCAAAATGTCTACATGGTGATTACCTTGGCAGCGGTCAGCATATATAAGGTGGGGTTGAATGTAGGAGAATTAGCACAAGTAGGGCACAAGAACACATCTAACAGAAAGTGCAGAATAGGCCAATTCGACGTTCGAAGCGACAATCGGCATTGGTTGTTTGGGTTTGCGCATTGGTCTGTTGCAGATAACTGTTTGTTGCGTGTGTGATTAAATCGCAACTTAGGCTGATCTGAGAAGGTGAAAACGTACCTGCGATTAAGAAATCCAATTGTTACATTTTCGAACATTGCACTGAGTAGTGGAATTACACAGCTAGAGCAGATTGCGTCCTGGAGCTCTGATACAGTTCTGATCGCCTCCTGATAGACTTCTTTTTGGTGGTACTGGCTTACCCCTGAATGAGCTAGGGGCTGACATCCACAGGGAGCCTGATTCGCTGAATATTGCCATACCCCGCTGGTTCCCTCCACACCGAGGCACTTTGCTGACTCGATAATAGCCATTGACACAACACTGGCCCTCTTACCTGCTTCGTGCTGAGCACTACCACTTACTCCCCTCACCATGGAGGTCCACGCCAACCTGCACCATAACCTCCAGATCAAGGAGGGCTTCCTCGTGGGAAGAGCCCTTCTCAATTTCACGTCCATTTTCGTCTCGCTCGGGGTGTTCCTATTTGGCTTCGAACAGGGTCTCATGTCGTCTCTCTTGACAAACACCTACTTCAAGGAGTACTACCGGAACCCGACTCCCGCAGAAATAGGCACCATGATCGCCATTTTGGAGATCGGTGCCTTGTTCTCGTCGTTCGTGGCGGGCAAAGTCGGCGACAAGATCGGTCGCAGGAGGACCATTCGCCACGGGTCCTTTATTTTCGTGGTCGGCGGCCTTGTGCAGACGTTTTCCGTCAACATCCTCAACTTGGGCGTGGGCCGACTCATCAGCGGCGTGGCCATCGGCTTCTTGACCACCATAATTCCGTGCTACCAGCTGGAAATCAGCCCGCCGGACGACAGGGGCTTCTACGCCTGTTTGGAATTCACGGGAAACATCGTGGGCTACGCAACGTCCATCTGGGTGGACTACGGCTTCTCCTTCTTGCAGAACAACTACTCGTGGCGCAGCCCGTTGTTCGTGCAGTGCGTGGTGGGTCTTTTGCTCTACTTGGGCTCCTTCATCATCGTGGAGACGCCGCGCTGGTTGCTAGACCACAACCACGACATTGAGGGCATGATAGTCATCAGCGACTTGTACGCGGATGGCGATGTGGAGGACGAGAAGGCCAAGGACGAGTACCGTCTGATCAAGGAGAACATCTTGATTGCCCGAATTGAAGGCGGCGAACGCTCCTACCGCTACATGCTCACCAAGTACGCGAAAAGAGTGTCCGTGGCGTGCTTTCTGCAGATGTTCGCCCAGCTCAATGGTATCAACATCGTCTCCTACTACGCGCCCATGATCTTCGAGAGCGCGGGCTGGATAGGCCGCCAGGCTATCTTGATGACGGGCCTTAACGCCCTCGTTTACGTGGCCAGCACCATCCCTCCCTGGTACTTGGTGGACGGGTGGGGCAGAAAGCCGCTATTGCTCTCAGGATCCGTTCTCATGGGTATCCCCCTTCTCATCATCGCGTATTCGCTCTACTTGGACAACTCCTATACTGCCAATACGGTGGTAGTTTGCGTTATCGTGTTTAACGCCAGTTTTGGCTTGAGTTGGGGCCCCATTCCGTGGATGATGAACGAGGTGTTGCCCAACTCGGTGCGCTCCAAGGGCGCTGCCTTGTCGACCGCCACTAACTGGTTGTTTAACTTCCTTGTTGGCGAGTTGACGCCCATCTTGTTGGACGTGATCAAGTGGAAAACCTACTTGATCCCCGCTGTATCGTGCATCCTCTCCTTCTTCTGCGTGCACTTGTTGTTTCCCGAAACCAAGGGCTTGAGCTTGGAGGACATGGGCTCGGTTTTCGACGACAACTCGTCCATTTTCTCCTTCCACTCCAACGCCAGCAGCGGAAACAATTACGGCGCTACCGAAGATAGAAGACCCGACGCATCCAATGACGTTTTCCACCAGTCAGCGGCATCCATTGCCAGAAACCCGGCCTCTATGAGAGGCGAGCCTGATGGACTTATCACAGGCGTTCCTCCCACATTGGCCCCCCAAACATCCATCGCAAGGCCTGTTAAGCCAGATCCTACGCCGGTGGAGGGCTCCGACCCTGGATTTGGGCCTACGGACTCTAACGTGCCGCCGCAGGAAATCGAACCTCCGTCCTTCGAAGAGATCTTCCAGTTCAAGCTCAATGAGTTGGAGCAGCCGCTGGTTTTCTCCAGAGGTCTCAATAAGGTGTTTGGAGTGCTCAACGTCCAGATCTTCAGCGGGGGCGAAAACCGGAGAAACGCCAGCAACAAGGCCAAAATCACTGGCAACGACGAGGAGAGCCAGTTGCTTTCTCAAAGCTAAGATTTTTGCTTCTTTATTCTTTCCTAGAGTTGATATATGTATTACACACCAGAGATCACTAAGAAATAAACCCAAACCATATACAAAACCAATTCCGTACCTTATCCACCTAGCCGCCGCCCACGCCCTCGGGACGCTCGACTTCCTTCTGAATTACTACCGTTCTGCTCAAAAGCTCTCTCAAATCCGGACTAACCTTGATCACCTTCTTGGACGTGCCCTCAGAAGAACTCTCTGTGGGTGTATACACGTCTGCATTGAGCTTCTTCACAGAGTTCTCCCTGTCGATGATGTTGATCATCCTCCTAAATCGGAGAAACAATAACTCCGATCTCACTAGCAAGTCGTCGAGGTTCATGTTCATGGACAAGTCGTTCATGTACTTCAACACCTCGTCGAAGCGGCGCAAGTTCTGCTTGATAATCCGCTCGTTGTCACTGAGCACAGACAACGCAAAAAACAAGTGGAACTGGCTCGAGTACACATCCGTCCACAACACCTCCCATAAGAGCATGCACTGGTCCCACTCAAACTCGCGTTTAAACCACACCAACAACATCCTGAAAAAGAAGAACAAGTCCGTCGACTCGCACACCTCAAGGTGCTTAAATAGATTGGGCAACATGAACTGCACCAATTCGTTTAGCGTTAACATCTGCTTTTTCATGCCCGACTGGTCTCTCACAAAGTTGCGCTCCATTCTGTCCATGAACTTCGTGAAGGCCCAGAACGCCAACGACTCGTCCTGGAACTTCACGTACAAGGGGGACAACAAGTCAGTCATACCCTGAACATAGCCCAAATTGACGTTGTACTCGTTGTAGGTCAACAAGATCTCGCGCATTTTGAAGAGGTGCGGGTTTCTGATGTTGGCAATGTCAAACTCGTCTTCCTCGTCGTCAGGAGTCTCGGGACTGGACTCTCTCCACGGCCCGTCATCTTCCGCAACGGAAGTCTGGCGCTTTTTAGGGCTGTTCTGGAAAAGAGGTAATTGGCGGTCCGTGCGGTTAATATCCTTCTCGATACGCACCTTCTGGTCCTTCCAGAAATCCGTTTCCCTCTTAGCCTCGTCGTCAACCCAAAGAAGCTTGAGCTCCTCATATGCAGTCTGGTAGCTCTCTCTGAGTGTCTCTCTTTCTTCTGCGGAGGAATCCCAAGGAAATACCTCCAACAAAAAGAGCCAGGCCTCGGCCCTGATGGCGTCACTCAACCCACCGTGGAAGATACGGTCTTTAACTTCATTGGTGGTTTTCGTCAATCTTCCGGAATGGTCGAAAAATCCCTCCCATTCGACCTTGGAGATCTCCTTCCTGCGAGAAGTTATGCTGACCTCATGCGGTGTCAAAATTTCCGAGTTCAGGTCCACACCCAACTCCTTCTTAATCTTCTTGTAGATATCATCGTCCAACATGAACTTCTTCTGCGACTGCTCGGCTTCCTCCTTGACCTGTGCTGCCCACTTGGCCAAGTAGACCCTAGCACTGTCGAACTCGTCACTGAGTTGCTTGATTTCAGGCTTAGCAATGATCTGTTTGAGTGTAGGGGGCGCATGCTCCTCCACGATATCGACAACTTGGTTCTTTGTGCGGGCTCCAATGGTGGCCACTGTTTCCAAAACACGCCATTTGGCGTTGGCGATGATCTTGGACATTTCTGGCATCTTGAAGTTCTCGATCGCATTCTTAGGGGGCTCTGAGTTCCTTCTCATGGGCGCAAAATTGCGCAAATCGCTACTCTCGGGGCTGATCAAGTATACAGACTTCTCGATGGTGGATTTTTCCACGTGGATGAACTTTCCCAAGATGCCCATGAAGTCCTGGCCGCCCCAGTAGACCTCACCGTCCTCTCCAAAGGGGTCAAAGCGCTGGTTGCGCACTTTCTGGCGGCTGATGGTGGACGCAGACTCGTCATCGTGGAAGAACACAATGGGGAGTTTCTCTCCATCCTTGGTGTTGATCACAAGCGAGCCAAACCACCAGCCAAGCGACGGTCTCCTTACCTGGATCAGATAAATGAACGATAACGGGACGCTAAAGGCGTAACCAGAAAGCAAGGAAACCGGCGGTTTTGGCACCACATAGTAGAGAGGTCTGTTCTGAAGGGCCTGCGAGGAGTTTTTGTTGCCGCCGCCGAGCTTGAGGGCGTCCAAATCGTTGGATAACTCGTCGCTCATGTCCATGGATTCGTAGGTCTTCAAGTCCTTGGAGCCCAACTGGTTTTCGGGCGTGAAGGACAAAAGGATGTCCTTGTTGGTGAAGGTCGCTTGGTCTCTGCGAGAGAGTGTGAGGAAGCCAGCAATGTTGTCTTTCTTGGAGGTGGTTGGGTGCAAGTAGACCTTTGATTTGGCGTAAAGCAACTCCACCTCGTTGGAGGAGATGCTTTTTCGCTGGCTTCTGGAAGACATAATGGGGTGCTATATGCCGTGAAAAGAGCTTTTATGGGAAGGGGACGGTTGGGGAAACGCCCGCTTATATAGGCTAGAAGGGGGTAAGGAGTCCAGAATAAGCGGTTAAATAGCAAAGTACGCAGGAGCGAAAACGGTGGCAAAAGGCTGCAAATGGAGGCAGGGAAAGGCTGAGAAAAAGGGGTAGTTTTCCACTAAGATGGCCTGGGGGTATTTAGTTGTGCTAGAAGAAGGCCCCAAGGTGAAAACCGGATAACTTATGTGAAAGGGAGCGAACGATTGGGTGGGTAGGCGCCTAAGGGGAAAACCTGGGGATGCGAAAAAAGAAGGAAGGAATAGAGGAAGTGCTGGCAATAAAAGGGGAGAGGGAGCAAATCAAAAATGGGAAAAGTGGAGATGGAGGCCATTGACTATGATGTTTTCGCTCTCTGTCACTGGTCTCTGTTCTGTCCTTCTCCACACTGCGTCCCCAAGCATAGGGTCTCTGATAAGCTCCTCTCCTCTGTATATTGGCTCTTCTCTCCCATCTATGGTCTTCTCAAGCCCCTCTCTTCTGTCTCGCATTATTTCCTCATGCCTACAGCCTACGCTTCCTCTCGGTCTTCTCTTCTCTCTATACTGTTTTCTTCTTACAAATACAACGACCCGGCGGAAACAATGTCCCTGTGCACCAACTCCATGCCCTTCTCCATCTTCTCCTCCAACGCCGCGTTTCCAATGGTTTTCGCAGCGGTCACCATCTGTCTCAACATCTCCTCCAAGCGCTTGAACATCCTGATCAAAGAGCCCTCGTAGACATCCGTCATCTTGCAAATCTGCGTAAATGTGGCACCCTTGCACCACGCATACGTCACCTCCATGAGCTCGGGACGGAAACTCTCCACATAGTCCTTTTCCACCACCTCAAGCTTGCACTCGCGATAAACCTTTGCAAGACGGCCTGCCATGTCCTGCATCAGCTTGAGGGGCTCCGCCAACTCGGGCTTGAGCTTTGGCACCTCCTTGGCCCGCTCCTGGAATACAAAACACGACAAAAGGGCAGCTGCCTGCTCGCAACTGAGGTCGTTGAAAGTACCGTTGAAAATGAGCTCCGTGAGGAGCAACTCGTCTCCGGTGCTGATTTCGCAGGCAACCCTGCCCTTGAGCTCAATAATGTCGTTCTGTGTAGTGAACCCGAGCCTTCTGAGCACTCTTTTGCGGTGCCGGAGATCGTCAAGCTGGATGACAGCCTGGGTCTCGAGAATCTTTTCCCTTAGAGCCTTGATTTTGTCCTCAATGGCCACTTTTTCAACGTAAGCCCCGTATAACTCTTCCAAACGAACCAGCCCGTGCAAGGGATTTCCGGTCACCTTGGCCTCCAAAACGTCGATTTTGCGCAACAACAGCTTGAACTCAGGATCGTCGATTTTCATGGCCTCCACAGGATCCATCAAGGGGATGCCCTCAGGGAGCCTCTTGGGAAGGTCCCGCATGGTCTTCAACAAACTGCGTTTTGCAGCCAGGCTCTTGAACTCCTCGGGAACACGCAACCGGACACTGCTGATCGCGGAAATGGCATCAAGCGTGACCGGAATGTACTCAGCCCGGCTCTTCTCCTCACCAAGAGCGGGTCTGATGCCCTCAGGAAGAATGGGGTTGAAGGGCTTGATGAGGTTGACCGGCAGGTCCACAAACATGGTGTACACGAACACGGTGACAATGTACAGCTCGTGGTCCGTGAACTCCTGGGCTCCTTTCGAAGTTCTCTTGGTGAAGGAAGTGACCATTCCCCAGCCGTAGTTGTGGGAGCCCACCTCGACGGAAACCACTCTTCCTGGCTGCAAAAACGGCAAGATGTGGCCCGGGTGGCTGATCACCTTACGCTTGTCGGCCCGGTAGCCGTCCAACTGCTTCTTCAAGTCATAGTACTCTTTGACCGCGGGCTCCTCCTCCAACTGCGTGCTGTTGGCCTGGAGGGTCAAGGTCTGGAGCTCCTTCTCCATCGCAGGCACAGCCAGCGCATTCTGGAACTGGAAGAAAGAGCTCTCGAGCATAAATTCCGGCAGAATGCCCTCCACACGCATCAAGTTCAAGATCATGTTGTAGCCCAAGTGGAAGGCCAGGTCCAAGCGGTCCGCCTGGCCCTTGACCATGCCCTTGGCCACCTGGGGCTCCATCTTCTCGTCGATCATCATGATGACAATTCCGCGGTCGTCCAAGCCTCTTCTTCCTGCTCTTCCCGACATCTGGATGTACTCGCCTCCGGAGACCCAGCGGAAGCCCTTTCCGTCCCACTTTCTGACGGAGGTGAAAACGACGGTTTTCGCAGGCATATTGAGGCCGATCGAGAAGGTCTCTGTGGCAAACAACACTTTGAGAAGGCCCTCCTGGAAAAGAATCTCGATAATCTCCTTGAGAATGGGAAGCAAGCCCGAGTGGTGGATTCCGATACCGCGGCGCAACAAGGGGAGAATGTTCTTGATCTGGGGAAGCTCCTTGTCGGCGTCTGGGAGAATGCTCACGGCGTTGGTGAAAATCTTGGTGAGCGCCTCCCGCTCATCGTCGGTGTTGAAGTCGAGCTTGGACATCTTCAACGCCAACAGCTCGCAGTCCCTCTTGGAGAAGGAGAACACAATCACGGGGTTGTACCTCTTCATGTAGATCATTTTGACGATCTTGTAGATGTCGGACTTGCCGTCCTTGTTGCCGCCCTTATAGGTCTCGCCCTTCTTTCCGCGGGCCTTGTCACTGGCAGGGTCGTCGCCGGCGCCGTTGGAGATGGACGCCATGGCCTTCTGGAAGTTCTCCTCGCGGAAGGTGCTCTTCTCGTCGACCACAAGGTGGATGCCATCGCCAGCAGCAGGAAACAAGTAGTGCTGCAACGGTGTGGGCCTGAAGTCCGTGTACACGACGTGGCAGGGCTGCGCGTGGATCTTGACGATCCACTCTGCAAACTGCATGGCGTTCGGGATGGTGGCCAGGAGAAACACGTAGTGCACCTTGTCGGGGAGAAGAATGATGGTCTCCTCCCAGACCACGCCTCGCAGCTTGTCCCGCATGTAGTGGACCTCGTCGAAAATGACCCACGCCACCTCTCTCATGACCTCTGAGCCGCGGTACAACATGGAGCGCAAAATCTCCGTGGTCATCACCAAGCAGCCTGCATCGGGGTTGATGGTCACGTCTCCGGTCATCAAGCCCACGTCGCCAAACTCCGCGAGCAACTCACGGTACTTCTGGTTACTCAAGGCCTTGATGGGCGACGTGTAGATGACTCGCTGCTTCTCTCTGAGCGACTGTGCAATGGCGTACTCGGCAACCACCGTCTTTCCTGCGGACGTGTGGGCGGAGACCAACACAGACTCGTTTCGGTCGATGCACGAGATGGACGTATCCTGGAAGGGGTCGAGAACAAAGGGGTACGTTCTGGCCTCGTTCTGTCTTCTGTGCTCGCCAATGGGCGTGTATGGGTAGTCTGGGGGAACGGCCACCTGGTGTCTCACCTGGTGGCGCAACTTGAGCTGTCCCTCGTTCTCAGAGGTTGCAGTCTGGCCCAAGAGGCCGGCGGAAGGCGCTATCTCGCGCGAGGCCTCGATTTCCACGGCATCGAAGACCACAGGGTTGATTTCCTTCTTGGCGGGGGCCTTCTTTTTGGAGCTCTTCTGGTCGTCGGAAAAGGCCCGTTTTTTGGCCTCTTGCGCCGCCTCTTTTTTTGGGGGTTCTTCTTTTGCCTCTTCGGCCACTATGGGAGCGGGAGCCGTCACGGGCGCCTCAGAAAAGACGTCAAAGAGGTCGTCTTCCATGGCTGGGGAGGTGAAGATTTCGCGATGGATGGGATGCGAAAACCGTTTGGTTTTTAGTTTTTCGCGATGGCGAGAATGCACCGGCGTAATGAAGAACGTCTATATATGTGCGGGTTGGGGGATGTTCGGGAAGAATTCGTGGATGTGTGAGCATGTTCGGGGCTTTCTCTTGCGTCTGGCCAAAATTCAGCAGTTTTGGGACACTCTGGCGGCAAGTACATTGAGAAACTCAATACTGTGAAAAGAGACCATTCTGTGGCCAAATCTTCCCCGAAAGGACCTGAAAGTGAGTAGCTCCTTCCTTGGCACTTCAGGATGCCACTTGCTCGCTGCCAGCATAGCTCCTCTTTTCCTGCGTCAGAATGATGCCTCTTATGACAGATTGTGTCCCACAGGGATTTCGCACCCGTACATCTATACCCTGCATACAAGTCCTTCCTCACCACATACTGGCCTTTGCACCCATTCACGTTTCCTTTTCTTCCGTCCTTTGAGCTTGAGAGCAGCGGCCTGATTGCCACCCAGAGTCTTCGCTTTAGAATTGTTCTCTGTCGTGGAATTTCTTCCCTTACTCATTACTTGTGTGCTCTTTGTCACCACTCCCTTTTCTCCTGTGTCTGTAAATGCAAATTTCCGTATTTCTTCTTACTTGCTCATTCAAATTTTCCGTATTCCTTCTTCCTACACCTCCATCTTTATTTGTATGCATTCGTTATTCGTCAGTAATAAATAGTCTATGCGAGGAGCCTGTCCTGGTTCTGCAACGCCTTAAGCGTGCGCCACTTCTCTCTATCGTACTCGCCAATAACCGCGCTCGGCACCGAGCTGACACGCGACCTGTCAGAACTGGGTCCTGTCTCAAGATCCCAAAAGTCAAGGGCGTCAATTTGTGGAATCGTAAGGGACGCATTGTGACTGTGGACAGCCGACCTGGGAACCGCCAAAGGCTGTTTGGCCGAGTTTGAGGTCGATTGGCGAGTGAGAAGCAGCCTAAGGGCTTTCTTAGGCAGGTTGGACCTGGAAGATGCCAGTCCCACTGAAAAAGCCACCAGGATCACCGAACCTGAGTGCTTGTGAGAATAGTCTGTGCTAGATCTGGTATCTCTTTTTCTGAACATGCTTCCGAGCCTTTTGGGGCTGTGTTCCATGCGGAAAAACTTCCTTATAGGCAGCAGGTTGGTGGAGACTGGTCGCTCATTCGTGGGCGTAATGTAGTGGGTGAGCTGGATCGGTTCTGGGACCTCCAGAGGAATTGAAGATTGTACCAGCAGTTTCCTGAATGTGTGCAAAGAAGGTGCACTATAAGAGCGGGCCAGCAAGCTGCACAGGGGTCTTCTAGTTTCGTCGTTTTCACCAAAACTGTGGAAATCGCTTAGAGCATCGATATTGTCACTTCTGTTATCTTGAGAAGGCACCAAAAAGGCACCCTGAAGGTTCCCATCGCTCACAAGCCGGGTGATTCCGGGAATGTTTAAATTCACACCCGAACGCACCCGGTGTTCCTGCCAGGTTTGTTGGTTCTGATCCCAATCATGAAGAGAGATATGGTTCACAGGCAGCGAGGGGCTGCTGATTTCCAGCACGTTCCAAACGGGACGTGATTGAGCCATTTTCTCGAGGCCATCCAACGTCTCTCCGTAAACCACCGGCTGCTTGTGTTGGGCCTGTTTCTCGTATATAACATCAAAATTGTAGATTCCCTTTTTCTTTCTAGGTTCGTCTCTCACCAAGGCGGTATCCTGGTCAAAATCGGCGAAATTGAGGTCCTCCTCGGGCTGCAAAGTGCCAAATTCGTCTGCATATGGAAGATGGAGCTCATCAGAGTCATCCAGCTCTTCAGGAGCCTCATTAAGGTGAGATTCGGGTGTTTCTATGGCATCGTCCTCGCCAACGGGGCTCAAAAAAGGAAACTTCCGGGGTCCTTCCGGAACTGGGGTATCATTGGGGGCCTTGTAGATAAACGGCTGCGAAAAAGACTGTATTTCTTCCGAGTGGGTGGGTATTTGGGCCATTGAGGGCGACAACGGGCGCGTGAAGGCTGTGTTTTTCGGGCTTTGGTGGATTTCAGTAATTCTGGGGGTGCTGGGTATAGCAGGCTCCGATTCTCTGCGTTTTTCCCTTTCCACGCTTTCAAGCTGCTGGCGTTTGAGCTCCATAATAGGACTCACGCCGGTGCGTAAAACAGGGGGAAGAAGCAGTGGGTTGACAGACTGGAGAAATACCTTTTCATCATTGATGGACTTCCACCTCTGCTCTTTTTTGATCTTTTTGTGTCCGAGAACGCCTGTAGATTTGCTTCGTTTTACTGCGTTAGAAGGACCCTCTTCACAGTTAACATGCACAATAGAGACCCTCCTTCCTCCCGTTGGGACCTCAGAGAGCCCATTATCGGGTCCTTGGGGCAGCACCACAGAGAGAGGAGCCAGGTTTCTTCTGCCGTAGGAGGCTTTGAAGCTGAACTCCTGGTCCTCCTTTATGCTTGAGTATGCCAGGGGTTTCTCACTGTGGAGAGTCAGAACAGACTCAAAAGCACTTGTGGGTGTTCTGGGGCTTGTCACCGTGCTGGTGTTTCCCCTCCAGAGACTAGGAACGCTTTTGGAGCCCTTCAACTCGTGGGCTCGAACCGATGGCCTCTTGAACGAGTCCGTGGAGAGCCTGCCGGGAGCAAAGAGCCCCAAGCCCGTTCCTCTTCTTGTTCTGGGACCGTTCTCGTCGCTCTCGCTGTTGCTGAGGGAGTGCAAATGGGCACTGGAGTCCATCCAGTTGGCGTCGTTGTGGGCCCCAGAGTCCATCCAGGTCGCATCATTATAGTGCTCCATGTTGTGGTCTATGGACCTTTTGATGATATCTTCCACCTCAGGAGAGTCGGGAAGATCGAGCACCAGCGCTGTTCTGGAGCTGTAGGGTCCCACGAGCGTCTTTTCTGAAACCTTCTTGGAGACCGACTGCGGGTCGGACGGGGTCTTGCGAAGAGTGAGTTGCGATTCGTACAGCGACGCGTGGTAGAGCTGCTGTTCTGCATCTTTGGGGGGCGCGGGTGCCGGGTATAATGCTGTGGAGATGCTGAGGAGAACCATGTCTATGACCAAAAGGGCGGGGATAATGACATCCGCGTACGGAACACGGGTCATGTCGAGGTCCTGGTGGATTAGGGCCACCACTAGGATCACTCCCGTAGCGCCGTGGAAGGCTAGGAGCGGCAACGACACCGAAAACTGGGTCCATCGGGGAGACCCTGCGAGCCGTAGAAGGAGTTGTAAGACCGTTCCAGCAGCAGCCAGGAAGGCCCCTATGGCAAATAGAAGAACCCTGAGCTCGTTATGAGAGGCTTCGGACACCGCAGATACGGCTCCCGCCGCAGCACAGCAGAGGAAGGCTGCCACGAGCAGTAGGAGGTGCATCATGTCTCCAGTGTGAATCAGCGACTCGGCTAGTTATAAGGGCGTGGGGCAGCCGGCAGAAGCACAGAATGCAACTGTAGTCGTTAGAATCTGTTACGGTGTGCAGAAAGGCCCTGAAGAATGGGTGCAATATCGGTAGACGACGGTTGACGAGTGTTGACGAGCGATGGCGGTAAATAAGGTGAGATTTTTCCGATACACTCGCAAGCAAGCGTGTGCACAACAATAGGAAGCGACAGCTGCAACCTGCAACGCCTGTGGATTTGGCCACTTCTATGGGGCTGATGGGAGGGGGTAAACATGTTTATGTATTGCTGCAATAGGCAATCTGCGACCAAAACAGAGATATATGCAGGACGGGTTCCTGGGGCCAAACAAGCCAATTTCTGGCGGCCGTTTTTCTGTGGATTGGGAGGGGCACAGGGCGGGGCACGAGTTCAGGGATGCCTGGGGCCTCTGGTGCGCTGCAGGCTGGTTCTGGGGCAAAAAGCAGTGTTGGGACGTGCTGCAAAACGGGGTGGGGGACGGGTGCAATAATGCTGCGAAAAGAGTACATGTGGGGGGAAGAAAATACGACCGGTGGGAGAATGTACCATCACGCCTGTATTACGACGAGGCGTTCTGGGACGCTGTTCAAATATCCACAGTATTTGGAGTAAAGGGGCGCCTGGTCTGGAAGCGCGGTGGTGTGGGGTATTTGCACTTCTTAACCTTTATGTGGGGATCTAGTCTGCTGCACCCTTGCACTTTATTCCCAAAAATGTGTGCGCGATAAACGGCTTTTAGCGTGGGAGAGCCCACAGAATGAGCGTAGCAAAGCCACCGATGTTCTCACTTGCGTCTTTAGATCAGTTTTTGAGCCGGAACAGAGGGGTTTGGTCAAGTGCGCTCGGTACCACCCCCTTCGACGAATAAGTGTACTTTGAGCCCTTACCATTCCCTCTCCCAAATTGGGCTTCAAACAGGTCCTAGCCGTATTGGTGCAGCCTCCAATTCTTGCGAGATGAATGGGCGAGAGTGCGAAGGCGTGCCATTTGAGTGACTGTTTGTGGGGATGCTTATGCTTGTTGTTAGCCGTCCCCTTTCAGTTCTCCTCGTATCTCTTCAGAATCGGCAACTTCTTCAGGTTCTGAATGCCTGAAATTGGCATAGAAATATGTCACCCTTGCCTCGGGCCACATCACACCTCTCCCAGACGCTTACTTCAAAAGGACAGTTCGAAGCTCAACAAATAGTGCTTGCTCTTTGAGAAGGGAAAGTAGTCGCATTGCTCAAAAACAGTTTTTTTGCTGGTTCCATCTTTTGCACCCATTTATGCACTCGTTTTACTACTACATTTCATTCTTAACCCACAGCCTACGTTCCTCCTCAAATAAAACTTTCTAATCGCATATCCCACTAAAACTTGTAGTCGCCAGACACCCATCTGGTGACCATATCCAACGCATTTTCGGGCTGGTTGTAAGGCACCATGTGGCCAGCCTCGAAGACTCTCAAGAAGGTGAAGTGCTTGTAGTTCTTCACCTCACCAGCGTGTGTCTTGCCGACCTTCCAGTCACGAACGGGCGCAGCCTCAAACTTCTCGTGGCCAGACCAGGGCAATCTGTCAGTGAAAGCCTGGTTACCGAGCCAATTGCAGATGAAGTCCTTGTCACCAGCGTAGATCAACACAGGAACATCAGCCTCCAACAAGTCAATCACCGCCTTGTAGTAAGGCTTCATCCAGTCGCCGGCCAACAAGAAGTTTCTGTTGATGTCGAAGTTGCACGACTCGAACTTCTCCACCTCCACGCCTAACTTGGCCCTCACCTCGGGCAAGTTCAAGTAGTCGTCAATGTACTGCAAGTCGTCGTAGCACAAATTGCTGTCGCCACACATCTCACGGATGTCGTACACGTTTCTGCCGGTTCTCTGGTAGGGGCCCATCTGGCCGTTGTTACAGTAGATAGTGGCAGGAACACACGACCAGATGGAGTTGCTGTCGTAGCACGACTGGATCAACGACAAGCATCTGGGGATGGAGTCGCTCATCACCTGGCACTGGTCCGGCTCCACGACGGCGTCGGCACCACCGCCACCACAGGCCATGGGCTGGAAGTACTCGTACTGGGTCAAGGGGTCGGTCAAGCCGTTACCAATCAACACCGAGGTCAAGTTGAAGGAGCGGTCCTCGTGGCTCAAGATCTCGGTGGAGAAGACGGGGATGTAATGGCCTGCGTACGACTCACCGGCGATGTGGAACTTGCCGTTGTTGTACTTGGGGAACTGCTTGAAGAACAACTCCAAGAACGCGTACACGTCCTTGCCGGCAGCGATGGTGTTGGAGACGGACTCTCTCTCACTGTAGGAGAAACCAGCGCCAATGGGCTGGTCCAAGAAGATCACGTTGGCGTTGTTGTTCCACGAGAAGGGGTTGCGGACGGGCTTCAAGTCGGCGCCAATGGAAGAAGGGCCCAACTCGAAGAACAAGCCGGTCATGGACGAGCATCCGGGGCCACCATTCAACCACAAGATGGTGGGGTCGTTCTTGGGGTCGCCTCTGGACTCGAAGAACCAGTAGAAAAAGTGCTTGTCCTCGTCCACAATGTCCAAGTAGCCGGAGTACTGCTTGACGTCGTCAACACCGAGGTCGCCGGGGGTGGCCTTAGCACGCAACTTGTGGTTGGGCAACTTCTTGTCGGAAATGTGGTAGTCGAAGGTCACCTTGTGCTTGTTGCGAATTTTCTTGACAATGGAGTCAAACTTCATATTTGCCACCGTCTCAGGGTACTTGGTGAACATCTCGGTCCAGAGGCTCCTGGTCTCGTCGGAAATCACCTCAGCGGGCTCCTTCAAGTACTTGGCGATGGTGTCCACCACATTGTTGTGGGTGAAGTCCAAGTGCTGCGAAACGTGAGTGTACTGGGCTGATAACCGGTCGAAGTCAAAGCCCAAACGCTGCTGAACAGAGTCCACATAAGAGTGGAACAACTGGGGGACGCGAAGGGCATCAGTAGACGCCAAGATGGCAGCAGCCGCAATTGGCACGGAAAGCTTCATGGCGAATCTCTCTGTAGCGTCTGCTTATCTGGGGAAGGGAAATGCCAGGGACTGGGTTGCTTTTATACCCTGCTGATAGGAGCGCACACGACTGGCACGGCACGGTATGCAGGCATGTGCTCTGCCGAATTGGGCCCAGTTGCGGCCGTTTTGGGCCATTGGGCATGATGCTGCGCCGTGTGCAGGAAACCCTTGCTGGCGGTGGGCAGTGCTATTCTGTGGCTTACGCACGGCGTATTTCGTGGTACAGGTTTGTACCACCCCGTTGCTGGTGCTATATGGGCCTTCTCCGTCTGAAGACGCCGTTTTCGCGGCGGGACCGCTGCGTGGCACTGCTTGGGCAGGGCGTCTCGGGCACGGTGGCGCTTTATCGCACGAAAAAGGGGCCTCCAGGTCTCTATGTGGTCAAGACCTACCATGGCAAGGAGAAGTATGAGAACAACAACGAGTACCGCGTGAGGCTGCTCCACGAGTACGAGGTTCTCGCCCGCTTGGACCACATCAACATCATCGCCGTGTTTGACTACGCGGTGCTGCTCGGGGGCTCCACTATTCGTGTTTTCATGGAGGCCGGCAGCCCGGACTTGTACCAACTTCTCCGAAGACGCAGCTTCCATCTCTGGAACAGCGAAGAGCTTATGTGCTTCTTCAGACAGTTCTGCAGCGGCGTGACCTATCTCCACAGCAAGAACTACTGCCACCGGGACATCAAGCTCGAAAACGCGGTGTTGGACGCCTCCACAGGCTTCTTGAAAATCATAGACTTTGCTACCGCGGTGGACTGCTCTGCAAAAGAGGCCGTGGGCTTGGTGGGCTCCGGAACGTATGTAGCGCCGGAGACGATCGCGCAGTTTACTTACGACGGGTTCAAGTCGGACGTGTGGTCGCTTGCTGTGGTGTTGTACTTCTTCAACAACAAGGCCTTTCCGTGGAAATCGCCTGTGCATTCTGATGAGAAGTATACGGCGTTTGCGGAGTCAGAAAAGCTCTTAAGAGCGGCCCAAGAGGACCAGAAGCTGCAAAAAACTGACGAAAAGGTGATCCTGCGCATGCCGTCAGGCTCCCAGGCGCTTGCTAGGAAAATGTTCCAGCCAGATGCACTGCTACGGTGCACAATGGAGGGCGTTTTGCAAGATGAGTGGTTTGGAAGCTTGAGGTTTTGCAGTTTGGAGGGCAAGTGTGGCGTGGACCACGCTCTTTTGGCCAACAGTCTCACGGAAGGGAAGTAGGAATTAATAGAATGAAAACCTGGGGGAGTGAGGAAAGGTGATATGTGGGTCAATATTACGGGGCAGCCATTTTTCGACATTGCCTGCGAGGCGACGCTGGTGGCCCTTGTGTTTGCTTTGGACCGAATGACACTTTTTTGAGATTCAAGGTTTTGAAGGATTCGAGCAAGAGACCCTCTGTGTCTCGGTCATGTCTCCCGTGGAGATCTTGTGGGGCCTCCAGCCATGATGCTTTCTCTCTAATCGGAACTTTCGGTCAATGGGAGACTAATGAGAGACTAGTTCTCTCTAAGCGTCTGCTTAAGATTAACATTACCATTTCCACGAGTTTGGGTTTCTAAGATGTGAACTTCCTTTGGTTCTTCCACTTCCCCACATTTTCTGGAAATCTGTGCTAAAATTCCAAAAAAAAGAAAAAAAAACCTGTAACGCCCCCTGCTACAACAAGCCTACCCTCTTTCCACTCCGGACGAGCTATCTTCGCTCTGGCACATTGATGGCCCATTTCTGGTCTTTTGCACCCGAAACACCACACCCCTTTTCACGCCTGCACACAAAAAACAGTCCACAGCCCGTACTAGGATTTACACCCCCAATTGTCCTGTCCAGCTTATGCGGCAGCCATTCCGGGTGGTGGCGCCAGAAAGCGGCTGCAGCGCCGTCCACCGCCCCGCACTTTAAAGCCGGATCTTATCGGTGTAGGGTTTTGGAGGGCCTTGACTCGGGAATGACTCGGGAATGACTCGGGAATGACTCGGGCCAGTTGGGACCACCCTGGCGCGCCTGCAGGAGCCGAAAATGTCGGAAGAGTCATCATATAAAGAGCACAGAACTTGCCCCAGCCGGCTCCCTACCTCTTTTTGCGCTCCAATGCTTTCGCAGACGTTCCGTGTGGCGCGGGCCCAGGCCCTGCGTGTTTCTGGTGTGAGAAAGTACGCTCTTTCTGCCACTGCCCAGGCGCTCATATCCAAGCCTGTTCTGGAGGTGGACCCGGAGATGGCTGCCATCTTGAAGCTGGAGAAGGCCAGACAGAAGAACTCCATCACACTCATTCCGCTGGAGAACTTCACCCTGAAGGCGGTGATGGACCTCCTCGGCTCGGAAATGCAGAACAAGTACTCTGAGGGCTACCCTGGCGAGAGATACTACGGTGGCAACGAGTTCATCGACCAGGCCGAGGCCTTGTGCCAGAAAAGAGCGTTGGAGGCGTTCCACTTGGACCCCAAGGAGTGGGGCGTTAACGTGCAGCCGCTCTCGGGCGCCCCCGCCAACTTGTACGCGTACCTGGCTGTTTTGGAGGTGGGCGACAGAATCATGGGCTTGGACTTGCCCCACGGAGGCCACCTCTCGCACGGCTACCAGACCGCCACCGCCAAGATCCTGTACATCTCCAAGTACTTCCAGACGATGCCGTACCGCTTGAACGAGGAGACGGGCATCATTGACTACGACACGTTGGAGGCCAATGCGCTTTTGTTCAGACCCAAGATCATCGTGGCCGGTGCCTCCGCCTACTCGCGTGTGGTGGACTACCAGCGCATGAAGCAGATTGCCGACAAGGTGGGCGCGTACTTGTTGTCGGACATGGCGCACATCTCGGGCTTGGTGGCGGCGGAGGTGACCCAGTCGCCCTTCCCTCACTCCGATATCGTCACGACCACCACCCACAAGTCGTTGCGTGGGCCCAGAGGCGCTATGATCTTCTACAGAAAGGGTGTTAGAAAGGTCACCAAGAAGGGCAAGGAGGTGCTCTACGACTTGGACCGCAAGATCAACTTCTCTGTGTTCCCCGGCCACCAGGGCGGTCCCCACAACCACACCATTCTGGCGTTGGCGGTGGCGTTGAAGCAGACCTTCACGCCCGAGTACAAGCAGTACCAGCAGGAAGTTGTTGCGAACGCGGCTTCTTTCGCCAACTCCTTGGAGCAGAAGGGCTTCAAATTGGTCTCTGGAGGCACCGACACCCACTTGATTTTGGTGGACTTGCGCTCCAAGAACATTGACGGTGCGCGTGTGGAGGCTGTTTTGGAGAGGGCCAACATTGCCGCGAACAAAAACACGATCCCGGGCGACAAGTCCGCGCTTTTCCCGTCTGGCTTGCGTGTGGGTACGCCGGCCATGACCACCCGGGGCTTTGGGGCCGCTGAGTTTGAGCGTGTGGCGGAGTTTTTCCAGCGTGCTGTGGACATCTCCGTGGGTTTGAAGGCCCAGGAGCAGGGTGCTGTGGCCAAGGAGTTGTTGGCTTCCTTCAAGACGTTGGCGGACGGAAGTGAGGAGGTGAAGGCGTTGGCGGCCGAGGTGGAGGCGTGGGCGTCGGGGTTCCCTGTGCCGGGCGATGTTTAGAGAGTATGAAGAGCACAATGAAGACTGTGAACAGCGACGAACAGTGAATGGGGCATTGGCGAGCGTGTCAAAGGAGGAGTGTAGAAGAGAGCACGAGGGGAGTCGAAAGACGTGAGAGAGAAAGGTGCTTGGGGTGGGGCCTACGAAGAGGGCAGGGTGCCTTTGAGAGGGCAGGGTGCCTTTGAGAGGGCGGACAAGGACTGCAAGAGAGAGGGTTAATGCGGGAACGTCAGGAAAGGACGAAAGCCACTAAGTGCTACTGGGAATCACTGCGACCGCAGATGGAGTACTAGGGAGGCAATTTTCAGAGACCACGAGGGCCTGAGAGCCCTAGGGTGCGAAAATTGCACCATGAAATTTGGTCTACTGAGAAGTGCTGAAGACAGTGTGCTTAAAACCGCACCATTAGCCAGTAAGATGCTGAAATGGGGCCCAAATGCCCGAAAAGAAGGCCTTTAGTGCAGATTTCGGCTCCATTGACCACCCCCATATTTCTCACCTTGTCCTCTGTTTCTGACACTGGCACGAGTTGAGGATAGAATTGCCCGTCTGCCTCTTCGTAGAAACACATCACAGAGAGTAATTTGGGCTTCCTTCGCTGCTTCGTTTTTCGTTTTCTCGTATTCTCCTTCGCCTGGTACACTTACAGTTTCCCCCACCAAGGCCCAAATACACCAAACCCCTCTAGAAGGGCCCCAAGAACACTGTTTTCACCCCCCAGACGTGCCCAATCCCAATTCTGCACCCGAGGCTTCCCAAATCTGCTCCTTTTCCCATTTTCTTCCCCCCTCTTTTCTTGAGCCCTCTTTCGCAATCGCGGCCACTTTTTCACTTTCTCACCCTTTTCTGGCCCCACAGAGGACCCCACAACACTACACACAACCCATGCCTCCTCCCGGCCCCAATCTGCCGCCGGCCACGCCGCCAGAACTGACCCACGCGTCCCGATCGGGCCACCGTCCTGCACACATGGGCCCCACCATTCTGTGGTCCAAGAACGGGTTTATTGCCTATAAAAGCCCCAGCTATTCTGCCAAAGCCAACCTTTTCCTCACGTATTTGGAGAGCGTGGACGGCCAGCTGTGGCAGCTCGCTGCCCCCCAGCCAATCAGCGTGCGCCCAGCCGAGGACAGCGGACCTGTGCCCGCCATTACTCTCGTTCAATGGAGCAACTTGAGCACGGATTTGGCTGTCTGCGACGTACATGGAAACTTCTACATTCTTCTAGCGGGCGTGGGCCTCTTGCAAACACGTGACCCGCAGGGGTCGGCGCCGGCGTCGCCCAGCTACGAGCTCACGTCGTATAATCACATGGAGATGATTTTCCGGGACCCCAGCTCCGGAAACGACCGGTTGACGGCCTTCCGGTGGCTCAATATCGACAAACCCCAGATCGTGAACCGGCCTGCTGCTTTGGTGGAATCACAGCCAAAATCCCAGCCGTTGGCCTACAATTATGGCGTGACCCAGTACCAGCCCCCGGGGCCCACGCACCCCATTCTGACCAAACAGGCGTGTGTTTCGGTGTCACGAAACGGTGTATTCACGCTTTATTACCAGGGAGAGCATAAGGTGGAGTACAGAAAAACGTCGGTTGCGCTTCTGGGGGCCCTGGTGGCCTACACCAAGGCCAGCATAGGCTTTTCCGAAAAGACCATTATAGTGGCCGCCTACGACATCATTTCGGGCCTAATTACCATCCACAGCATCTCCGTCGACTGGGGCTTCTTGGTGGAATCGGCCGCAAAGCAGAAAACGGATCCCCATCACCATACGCCACTAGAGGCCCAAACACACCCGATTCTCTCCCCTTCCTCTGTGCACGTGACCAGACCCTCCTTCTCCGCTCCTCGGAAGGACCCGGACGCTATGGATGTGGACGGGCAAAGAAGTGCCGCCTACTCGCTTGTCTCCATCGACTTGGTGCTGGCAAGCTGCGAAAAAGAGTCCGCTTTGGACGTCCTTTTCAGCTATGATGTGGACGGAAACACCACCATTTTCCGCTACCGCTTGGCGGACGCCAGCGAGGTTGTTTCCGAGGCGTTTACTGAGCTAGGCGCACGCAAAGGGGCCTCTCACAATGCCAAAAAGGAGCTCGTTTTGGTACTCCAGGATAAGTTGACCCGATCAGGAAGACTTCACGCCATAGAGACCGCGGTTGCGGACTCCTTTCTCACCATAAAGTACGATGATGGATCCGTGGACGTGGTGGAAAGGAGCTCCATGGCCGTGGTTTCAGATAGGCCCCAGGAACTGGCCAATCCGAAGACCATAGGATCGCTTTTCGACATCGGGTTTCGGTTTCCCACTGTTACCAAAAAGACTGGCAATCCGCTTCTTATGGCTATTTCGCCCAACCTAACTGCCGTGGCTTATAGCGAGCTAAACAGTCCACTGCAGAGGTTGACGTTGGCGGTGGTTTCAAAAAGCACAGAAACGGAGGTTTCTCCCAAAGAGCTTTTTGTTACTTCTGTGGGATTTGCCTACCGCCACGCATATGCCTGCTATACGAACTCGACTTCGGATGATTTGGTGGTGCTTATCCAGACGGAGGTTAGACGGATATACAGGTCGTTACAGAAGGTGATGGCTGCAAAACCGCACTGTGTGGATCTCATTGTGAACCGTTTTATCGAGTCTATTGTGTGCGAGTCACATAAGGCCATTAACTTCCAGTTGGATGCCTTTGGAAAGGAGTCCGTTGATAAGTTGCTCCTGAACCCGCCCCTTCAGAAGCTCCTTCTGCTCCAGTTGGCTCTTGGGGAGCTCCAAACAACCAGCAGGGTGGTCAGCGACGTGGCATGGATCGTGTTGAATCTCAGGAGCACCTCTTTTGGCATTATGTTCCTGTTGCTGTCGATCTACAGACAGATTTCGAAAAAAAAACCTGCGGAGGACCTGTTGCAGGACTCCATTACGCGAGGAGAGTGCATTATGTCGTTGATAGGCAACGTTAAGTGGC
Organism: Wilhelminamyces tanticharoeniae; assembly: GCA_030558325.1. Taxonomy (NCBI): domain Eukaryota; kingdom Fungi; phylum Ascomycota; class Pichiomycetes; order Serinales; family Metschnikowiaceae; genus Wilhelminamyces; species Wilhelminamyces tanticharoeniae. The sequence continues at coordinate 247,233 of JAJMSI010000010.1, read as the reverse complement.
TTATTGATTTGATGGTTTACCTCAACCAGGAGTTGTTACAATTGTCCTTCTCCAAACAGGATCCTGGGAAGAGCAGATTGACGCTCAAGAACCTGGTGGCGCTTCCTATAATCTTGAGCAAGGTTCCGCGGTTGTTCTTGATGTACGCTCTTTCCTCAATTGGAAAGACACACGAGATCCTCAAAAAGCTCCACAAGGACCTCTCCGAGAGCAACAAGGTGTTCACGCCCATGAAGGAGGCGTTGAACCGCTATTTCACCGTGTGCAATACGCTGCCGTTGAACTTGAGCATTTTCGAGAACTTTTTGCGCGAGTGTGATGCCTACGTTTCCAAAGAAGTGGCCTCTAAAGCAGGAAATAAGGAGAAGGGCTATGCCCTCAAGGTGGAACAGACCTTGGTGTGCCAGGGAGACATATCTGACGATATGCTCCCTATAGCCAATACCATAGTGGAAAGACACCTCGCCAATGTCAGCCGTGACTTGAAGATTTCCGACCTCTATTTCTATAATGTGGACTGGATCGAGGTGGGTGTTTTACGTCATGCGCTGTCGCCAAGTGTGTCGCAAACAGTTCTTCACGACAAAAATGCGCTCCAGCCTTTTGTTCCCAGACTTAAGTGTTCCGAAAATGAGACAGTGGATGCTCTCAGAAAGTTGGTGATTCACGTGGAAGACGTTACAGCTTCGTCGGCTCGAAAGATGGCTTCAAAAGGAGCTACCCTGACGGACCAGCTCCGCAAATGCACGAGATGCAGGTCTGTTTCGTTGGTATCGGACCCGTTGGTGTTTGACGCGCCCTCTACGATAGGCTTGTGGACCATGGTGTTCCAGAGGACCTGTATTTGCGGCAGTGTTTGGGTGAGTTGCCAGCAGACACAGACCGCATGATTCTGAGGAGCGACATGATTCAAAGGTGCCTACGTGATGCTTCTAATGGCTATGTTGGCTATCTAGTTGTTGCGACGGCGGGACAGGGCCAGCCAATCGAAGGTCTCGTGGAGATTTGTTGAATTAAAGGCTGTATTAAAGGGGTGTGAATTGAAGTGCTCCTGAAGAGGCCCGATGTTACAAATTTGAAGCCTATTTTACTTCTGTCTCTCGGACTCAGTGTTGCTCTCGGCGCTGTCAGAGAGATCTTTCGTCTTCTCTTCAGCTTTCTCGTCGGCCTTTTCCTCAGCCTCTTCGAGTTTTTTCTTCTCGGCCTCCTGAGCCACCTTTTTGGCCACAACTTTCATATAGAACGGAAGCACTGCGTTAGTGGCGAGAATCCATGCCACCATGATGCCAATATTGAGGCCTACACGGCCCTTATAGGAGTTGAAGTAAGCCACACTCACTAAGTCATATGAGTTTCTGACGGGCATAGCGTAGCCGTAGCGGAAGAATCGGGGGCACAAGTCGGGATGGGCGATGGTCGGGGCGACATTCAAGACGGCCACGATCAAAAACACAAAGCCGATCAAGGGCGGTTTGATCAGCAACACAAGAAGGCCCAAAACCTCAATAAGTGAGCCTAAAGAGGACATGGTCAAGTAGCCAAAGGCCCACACCACCAAGAAGCCTGCTTTACCAAAAGTGACGTCAGTCTTCATTCCAAACGCGAGGTTAAGAACCACATAAGACAAGGAAAGGACCACGTACGAGATCTGCGTGGTGACTATGCGGTATATCAAATAGCGCACACCCTTCACTTTTGCAGCAACGTACATGTGGATCTTGATGGAGAACATGAACTGGAAAAAAGTGAAGATCACCAAGTACACCAAGCCAATTCCCAACGGCGCCTGAGCCACGGTGTTGGGCACGGGGATCCTGTCGATCATCAGGATGGTGGGCAAGTTAGTCAAGAGAATGGGGGCCTTGTTGATGACGTTGCTCTTTTCCGTGGCGTTCAAGGCGCCCATCAAGGTCGAAAGCAAGGGCGTCTGGGAGATGTAGCTGTCGTAGGCGTTGATGATGGAGTTGATGATGGTGACCACGTAGTTGTTGACGGTGTTGTAGTCTCTTCCCGTCTCGTAAACGGCCTCCATGAGAGAGGAGGCGAGGTTGGCGGCGGGGGTGGCGGTTTTGAGGGCCTGGAAAAGGTCCAACGTGGCATTCTCGTGCACGTAGAAGGCCGCCCAGTACTTCTGGTGGTGCACCTGGCGATACACCTCCTGGGTGAGCGAGTTGTTGTGTTTTGCAGCCAGCTCGCTGAGGGTCGCGTAGTCAATAATGTCGTAGGTGCCAATGGCCTGGAGAGCGGTGATGTTGGTGAAGAAGTTTTCAATGATGGGCCCGAGAATGGCAGGGAGCGGGCCCACCTGGTGGTCGGCGATATAAATACCAAAATGGAGGTTGTGGTAGCGGAGAGAACGCTGGTAGTACGACCCGAGGTAGATACAGAGACAGGTCATGAACCCGACAATCAAGTACACGTAGTTGGAGAGGAAGGTGAGGATGATCTTGATTCTGTCGGCGTGGAAGTCCTTGTCGTAGAAGCCCAATTTGGTGGTGACAGCCTGGATAGCCGAAACTACGGTGCTTTTGCGTCTTCGGGTCTGAACCTCCGCGGCGACGGAGTCGTTCCGGTTGCCCTGGTAGGCCACAGGGAACTCCTCGAGGGAGCTGGCAGTGGCCTGGGTCCGGCGCGAGTACGAGTGGGCGAGCTGGTGGGTGCCGAAGAAGTCGCCGTGGTTCAAGTCCATGGTGTGGATGTTGACGGCCTCATCGCCCTGGAGGGCCACCTCATCCTCGTAATCCGAAAGGGTGGTGAAGGAGGCGGCCAGCGAGAGTCTGCGGAGGAAGGACTGTTTTCTGGGCTGCTGGGAGGCCGCGGGCTGGCCCGTGAAGGCCTCCACAGAGTGCGCCTCGCTGTCGGACGAGTGGAGCGAGGTGACGTCGGAGGACATGATACGAAACGGTGGATGGGGACCAAAAGAAGAATGGGAGTTGTTGGGGGTAGCTAGAAGGTGGGCTGGTAACAAGCGGACCTGGGTCTTTCTTTGGCGGCCTGTTGGTATGACCGTCGGGATCTCTGTTTTGATATCGCAATGAGCTTAAGTGGTCTTCAGCCTCGCGGACCCTCTATTGTGGAAGTCGTAATATCAGGAGCACGCTCTAGACCTTTGTTACCTCAAGCTTGTGCCTCCTCTATGCGTGAGCCAGGCCTATATCCTCGGACTCGTATACGCCGAGAGGCTTTGACGGGCGCTTACGTAAGACGCAGTTTTTGGCTCTTTTGCGAGCAAGTAAAGCACACCAGCTCGACAGCCTGCCAGTAGACGAGCTGTAGATGGGCGGGACGCAGGTTTGGCCAAAAGAGGCGTTCTGGGGGGTGCTACGCCTGTTTCTGTTATATTGTTCCCTGTGATGACCCGGTCCAATTTAGCCGCGCGCAGGCGCTGTTTTTCTGTGACCCGGAAACGGACGCTCTTATAAGCCGTGCATATCCGCAACACAGCGCAGCAGCAATGGCCCGTTCTATCGTTTCGTTGGACCCGTTGGAGCCGGCGCCGGCGCCGGCGCCGCAGGAGCTGCAGCCCGCGCACCATGAGGACGCACCTCGCGCTGGCGACGAAGACGCACCCGTCGCTATTACCACGCCCGATGACGCGGCCCACACACCTGCGCGCCGGCGCTGGCACGAGTACGCCAAGGTGGCGTTCATGTTCTCCAAGGTATACCTCACCATCTTCTGTCTCTTCGTGGGCCTTCTTTCCGTGTACTGGGGGTCCATGTACCAGCGCACCAAGCGCTTCAAGAATCTCCAGATGCTAGTGGTGTCCGACGACTTGGGCTTCAGCACGCCAAACGGCGACATGCAGCCGTTGGTGCTGAATGCATTTTTGGACATGCTTCAGAACGGGCCTGTGGCCCGTTTGGGGCACTGGGACGTCGTCAACACCACGGAGTTCGCCCAGCTGGCTGCAAAACACAACAACACGCCGCTCGAGGAGGTGCAGCGCCAGGTGCACCACGAAAAGTACTTTCTGGGCGTCTACATTGCGCCCAACCTGACGCAGATGCTCTATGAGGCCATGCAGAACGGCGACGCCTCCATCGTGGCCGGAAAGAACATCAGCAGCTTCGTCAATGTGGTCTACGAAAGCGCCAGACACTACTCCGCGATGAACCAGTACGTGGTCAAAAACTGGCACGAGATCCAGCACACGTGGTTGCTGAACTACGCGCCGCAGCAGGTGTACCAGCCGCTCGTGGCCCTGTTGAACGACACCCAGAGGACCACCTTGGTGTCCTCCAACGCCACGTTGGCGCTCTTGAGCACCAGGCCCACGTTCAACCTCATGGACATGCGCAGGTCCACGTCGTCGGTGGTCATTCCCGCGAGCCAGATTGTGCTTATCTACGCGCAGGTGTTCTCGTTCCACCAGTTCAACTTCTCGCTCGAGATCCACTCGTACATCCAGCAGAGGCTCCGGTACCGGCACTACATCGTGTACCGCATCTTGGCGTCGCAGATCAACTCCGTCGTGCTTGCGCTCGTGTACTGTCTCTCTACTATTGCGTTCCAGGTGCCCACGGACGTGGCGTTTGGGCACGCGGGCTTCTTGGTGATGTGGGCGGTGATGTACCTCTTCTTCAGCGCCAGCGGCGCCCTCAACGAGGTGGTGGTGGGCATTTTGCTAACGTTAGATTACAAGCAGTTCATGCCGCCGTGGTTGATTTTGAACATTGTGCTCAACATTTCGCCCACCTACGCGCCGTTCGAGTTGCTTCCGGGCGTCTACAGGTACGGCTACTCTATGCCCATGTTCTGCACGTTTGAGCTTTTGCGCGTGGTTCTCTTGGACACCTACAAGGGCAAAATGGGGCGCAACATCGGCGTGTTGGTGGCGTGGATCGTGTTGATGAACGTGCTCTTGGTGTTTGTGGTGCGGTGGCAGAGTGCCCGGGCGAAGAGATTGAAGGCCAAGGAGGAGGCGGAGAAGAGGGCCAAGTTGATGAAGCAGGAGTGAGAGGCGCGGGGCCAGCTCGGTGCCTGGATGCACCACAAGGTCGCAGACATATAGTGGCTAGAGACCATAGGCGATAAGGATATAGTAGCAGCGAGGCTGGCGCGTGTGGGTGGATTGGAGGAGGGCGTGTGGCTAAGTTAGAGTGTGTCGTCTGGATCGAGGGCAGGTTCTAGAGGAGGCTAGTTTGCAGTACATATTCCTTCTCTTTCAACTTCCCTCTGTTAGTCTCCTTGCATGTTTTCTTCTACGAATTGCCGAATGCTGCCTCGTCGTCTCCTTTTACTTCACTCCCCCTTTGCTCCACTTCTGCTACAATCCTCCCTTGGCCCTCCTTCACTACTTCCACGCCAATTCCTCACAAGTAAGAGTCTGCCACATCCACCGCGGGCTGGATATCCAGGGCCCTTCTGCCATTTTTCATCAAATCGTAGGCGCCCTCCAAATCCTCCTTCCATTGCACCAAGTCTACGTCCTCATTGAAGAGCAAGTTCTCCAACGCCTGCCTCTTCAAAGCCCAGATTTCGCCGTTGTTGATCTGGCTGGGAGACCCCACCAAATAGTCCAGCACGATATTGGGCATGCTGGCGAGAAGGAACTGCGCTGAGTGCACGTGCCGAGAAAGCCTCTCCAAAAGCTGGTACACCAAGTCCACACTAAGCACCTTGAACTTGTCCGAGGTGAGCTTCTGTCTCTCTGTTAAAAGCGCAAAAAGCGGTTTCGACAGAACAATATTCAAAAGGACAGGAAAGTACCGTTTGTGGTACACCGGAAGGTCCCTTATAATGTCGTCAAAAAAGGACTCCACATCCTGCACGACCCAGGGGTCCAACAGTGCCAAGAGCGCAATGTCCGCATCAGAGGTATCGCAGAAGAGATTATACGACCTCAAGAGCTCGTATTTCGAAATAAGCTGTCTCGCTAGCGCGCCTATAGGCTTAACCGACGAATGCGAGAGAGCCGCCAACAACTCGACGATCACGAGCGCGAGAAACGCCTCCACTTCGGGATCGGTAGTTCGCAACTGGTAGATTGCGACTATGTCGTCTATGGGCGCGGAAATGGCCGTAAAAACCGCCTCGTTGTAGCTGTGCGCGAGCTCTTTTACGAGCTTGGTGTGGAACAGAATAACGAGCATGCAAAATAAAGGGTCCTCGGAAACGACAAAAGCGGACTTGTCGAACACGTAGATGTCGGTAGGAAGATTGAACTGGCCCAAAATGGGCAATAGGATCACCACTAGGTCGAGCAAGCGCGCTATTTGTGTGGAGTCGCCAGTTCCGCGCACTTTGCGGTACACCGCGAGCGCATGCGTGTCGAAGAAGCGCAGAAGCGCGCTGCTGGCGTGGGGGGCAGCTGCGCCGGACGCTGCATCCACAAGTGCAGAAACAAGCGTTTCAGTAGCGCTGACCAGCAGCACGTCCTCGTCTTCGAAGTAGCGAGCCTGTAGCGTGGGAACAGCTTCGGACGATACAACAAAGTCGAGTGCTCCTGCGTCTCCCGCATGCGCCGCTAGCACACCAACTGCGAGCGCGTGCACTCCACGCAGTGGCAGCGCAAGCGCTCGGACGATGTAGTCGCGCAGATAGTGCACCAGTACCTGCGCCCACGTTAGGTGGCACAAATAGGCGTCGAGAAGTTCGGGAATCTGCGCCTTCGGGTCAATTTGAGGCCAGCGGTCGCTCAGAAGCACTTCCGCGAGAAGTGGAAGCCACACAGCGGCATCTGCGCTCGCAGCAGCGGCACTGGTTCCACGCACAGTATCAATGTAGCGCGCAATTAGCGTAGCATCGAAGCACGCCGGTGCGCCGGGTGCATCATCGGCAACAGCACAAATATGCGTGCGGACAGGCGCACTCTGGTCAGGCGCAGGCATAGCTTGGACTGTGGCAGGAAGGGGCGGTTCAGGTGACACTATATGGGCGAAACGAAGCGTCTACCCAAGTGGCAAAATGCGACGCACTAGGCGCTCCTGCGCATGTGCAGGACCCCTCCAACCAGTTGCACCGGCGAATCTGAGACGCGGTCCGCGCATGCGTCGCCATCGCCGTGCGCACAGCAGCCCCGGCCTTCCGGCTAGTCCCTGTTTAGGCATAGAATTTTACACGAGCCAACCTGCGTCTGCACGGTGCAGCTGGCGCGCTTCAAGCGCCGCCTAATCGGTATCACGGCGCCGCATTCCACCCTCACACGCAGCAGAGCGTGTGCGGCCAGCAGCTATTTCTGGGCCCGCTTGCGCGCCACGCGTGCGCACTAAGTTGTGCATGCTGTAGGCTATTGTCTTCTGCGGTGCGAGGACTACGGTGCCGAGCGGCCGCCATCGGCGTCCTCGCGGATTTTACTATATAGACAAAACGGTCGCCCGCGCAAAATCCGCGCCAGTGCGACCATCGTCGTAGCGGGATCCCATAGAGATATTTTTTTTCACCTCCGAGCCCCATATCTGCGCTACATGTCCGCAGAATCGCCCCTTGGCGCCACCACCACCGCCACCACATCGTCGGCCGCGGACCGCACGCCCGCCTCTTCTCCTGGAGCCAGTGAGGAGAGGGGCGATGCAGACCGCACGTTCACGGATGCCGATTCTGACGCAGCCGCCGCAATTATCAGGCCCGATGACGCAGCCGACGCAATTACCAAGGCCGATGACGTGCCCCACGCACCCCCGGCCATCGCCGACTCTGATTTGCACGACATCGCCGTGTCGCTCTTTCACGAGCACTTTGTGTCCATCCAGCCCGAGGAGTACACGCAGTTCCTCGCGGGCAGCGACTCCGAGAGCTCGCTCATCCGCGGCTACTACATGGACCTCTTCAAGTGGGATGCTAACTTGCTCAAATCCACCCGCAAGCTCTGCGCAAAGTTGTACTTGAAGGGCGAATCGCAGGAAATCGACCGCATCTTGTCGCTGTTCACCAAATCCTACATCAAACAGCACCCCGTCAACGTGTTCTGCACCCGCAACTTCGAGAAAATCTACATTGTGCTCTACTCGTTGATCCTCTTGAACACGGCCCTCCACAACTCGGAGCTCAACAAGAAACTGAAGATCTCGCAGACCGACTACATCAGAAACACGTTTTCCACCTACATCCAGCAGAACCCCAAGCTGCTGAAGAAGCTCTCCATCAAGCAGCGCATCGTCATAGAAAGAGAGCTCTCCAACTACTACGAGGACTTGGCCCAGAACGAGTTGCACTTGAAAAAGTCCAGCACCGCGTCCGACGACCCCGAAAAGAAGCAGCGCCGGCGCATCTCCACCTTCGACCTCGCCAAGGCGCTCCCCGTTCCGCCCGGCTCGCTGGAGAGGCCGCTCGTGCTGGAAACGCCGGAAACGGCTGCGAAAACCGACGAACCCGAAAAGACCCGCCCCACAGAGGACTTCCAGCCGCTCTCGCGCCAGATCTCCGGCTCCTCCATCTGGTCCACAGACACCACCAACAGAAGACAGTCGTTGGCCATGAAGCGCATCTCCAGTGCCACCTCCAGCGTGTCCCAATACACTGCTGTGAACACCAGCACGTCCGCCGCCAGCGCCCGCACCGCGCGCGTGGGCTTCACACGGGCCCTTGCCTCCGACCAGAGCAACTTCTACGCCAACCCCAACGCGTCGCGCGCCTCCAGCGTGTCCACCGTGCCGTACACCGTGCGCAACAGGCAGTCGTTGGACCAGTTGCGGGGCGCCCCCGCGCGCAGCCTGGCCATATTGAACAGGCGCCTGTCGCGGGCCTCCATCGTGTCGCGGGACTCGGTCACGTCGCTCGCGGGCGACGACTCCATGTCGGTTTTGTCGCTCGACACCGCCCACTTGGACGACCTCGACGTGGACGAGCTCACGGGCCCCCACGACGACAGGGTGGTGCCACAGGAGGACTTCAACGTGGACGACTACCAGGACCAGTACGACTTGACGTTGGAGCTCCAGGGCCTGCCGTACTTGAAGGAGGGCTTGCTCAAGTTGAAGATCTTGAACAACGACCAGGTGGACACCGTCTCCGAAACGCCCCCGCCGTCTTCCGTGTCCACCACCACCACGTCCAGCGCACGGGGCTTCTTCCTGCTGCTCTTCGGCCGCTCCCCGAAGACGGTGGCCAGCTCCACGCCCTCCACCAACACCGGCACGCCCGCGGGCATCCTCCCCAACCGCTTCGTGGAGAACTTCGTGGTGGTGTCCAAGGGCGAGTTGGCGCTCTACCTGTTCGACCCCAAGGTGGTCAAGAAGCACCAGCAGAAGATCCGCAAGTTGCAGCAGAAGTCCATCGTGTCCATGCACGACGACGACGACGACGACGAGATCGGCGACGGCAACTGGTTGAAGAACGCAGCCAAAATCGGCAACTACAACCTCTGCTCCACCCACGCGCAGTTCGAGAAGCCGCCGGTGGCCGCGGCCACGCCCGCGGGCAAGAAGCCCGTGTACTGGTCGCTCACGTTCCCCAAGATCTCCAAGAAGCCCGCCAAAAAGTTCGTGTTCGAGGCCGGCACCCGCGAAATCGCCCTCGAGTTCATGAACACCTGCAACTTCTGGGCGTCCAAGATCACCGCCATCCCCACGTTGGAGGAGAGCGTGTCGTCCATCGAGTACGGCTGGACCAACATGGACGGGCTCATCATGCGCCGCGACTCGTTCAAGAAGACCAAGGCCATCCACAAGTGGGAGCAGCTCCCCAAGGGCGTGTACTTGAGCAACTACATCGTCGCGGGCCACGAGCTGGACGAGGCTAGCCACATGGGCATGATGAAGCAGTTCGTCAAGACACTCAAGTACTACAACAACTTGAAGAAGTTGTACACCGACTTCGGCACCCAGAAGCTCAAGTTCGTGAGGAACTTCAAGCAGTTTGCGTCCGCGTCCAACTACAAGACTGCGGTGGCCAACTTCGACCACAAGCTTGCGGAGTACAAGGACGACTTGGCCAAGTACAAGACCTATCTCATCATCCTCGGCTTTGGCTTGCAGTTGCGCTTCGACTTGGAGCAGCACGACCGCGAGGCGGCCCTCCTCGAGCGGCTCGAGACGGAGGCGGCCTTGTCCCAGGAGGACGGCTCCAGCGACGTCCAGGAGGAGTTCTTGAAGGCCATCGAGGCGGAGACCGAGCGCGAGCCCGACTTGGTGCAGCTCGTCAAGTTCGAGATCCGCAAGTTGTTCTCCAACATGCGCGATGTGGCCAAGATAATACCCACTTTCCAGTCCAGCCGGTCCATCAACAACATGATCGAGTTGACTCGCGGCATGGAGGACCCAAATCGGCTGCTCGTGAAGTCGCCAAAGACCTTCACGCTCGCCAACTACAAGGACAACGAGAGCCCCATAGCACAGCTTCTCCAGACAGTGGACCACGCCAGGGGGGTGGCTGACGACAAGGGCGACATCGCGCACACCTACAGCACCAACACCATCAAGGAGGAGGACGAGCCGGAGGAGAGCGATGCCACGCGCACAAACACGCCCACGGGCGCAGTGGGCGTCCTGGCGTAGGCTCATGTCTTGTTAGTGTGTTTAAAAGTGTGTTTAGTAGTGTGTTTAGTAGTGTGTTCAGTTAATATTAAGTAATAGTGATAAAGAGAGAAGGGGGAGAAAGAGATGGAGAGAGCATGAAAAAGGAGGGAAGAAGAAAGAGAGAGGAAGAAGGGAGAGCACAAAAAAGGAGGGAAGAAGAAAGAGAGAGGAAGAAGGGAGAGCATGAAAAAGGAGGGAAGAAGAAAGAGAGAGGAAGAAGGGAGAGCACAAAAAAGGAGGGAAGAAAGAGAGAGGAAGAAGAAGAGACGGAGTAAGGAATAGAAGCGAAATAAAACAGAGAAACAATGCCATGAAAGGGCCACTGGGAAATTGGAGTGGCTTTTTGCAGTCGCCTGTTCACACCTCGTTGGGTGCAATTTGGGCAGTGCCAAACTACCATGGCCTGAACATTCCCAGAAACAACCAAACCAGCCCCAGAACACCACGAACAAAGTGACACACAACATGACTTCAAACCCCACGAAGCCGCCCTCTCCCTTTCCCTCCCTCCATGCTCCAGCCGATACTCTCTAATTTTAGTCATCCCCCCTATGAATCGCGCACGACCCGCGCCACCAAACCGAAGGCAAACCACCGTGTATATTTCCGCCCCAGGCAATTGGCAACCACTTCCCCCGCCGCCGTCTTTCCACGCGCATAACCGCCACCATCGCATTCTGCGGTCCGCCAGCAACCGATTGCTTTTTTCAGGCCCCGAAAAGCCTTTCTACAGCCCCCATAACTCCCCCACATACCCATGTCTGACCCCAGCTCCATAAACGGAGGTTCTGCCGTTGCAATGGTCGGAAAAGACTGTGTGGCTGTCGCCTGCGATTTGCGTCTAGGCAACCAGTCGTTGGGCTTGTCCAACAACTTCGAGAAGCTCTTCCAATTCAGCGATCGCACCTTTTTGGGGTTGACTGGATTGGCCACCGATGTGATAACCTTGGCAGAAACCTTCAAGCTCAAGAACAACTTGTACAAATTGAGAGAAGAGCGTGAGATCGAGCCCAAGACCTTGGCCAACTTGGTCAGCTCGTCCTTGTACGAGAGGAGATTCGGGCCGTACTTCGTGAGCCCGCTTGTTGCAGGCTTGGACTCCAAGACCCACAAGCCGTTCATCTGCGGCTTCGACTTGATTGGCTGCATTGACTTTGCTAAGGACTTCATCGTGGCCGGAACCGCCTCCGACCAGTTGTACGGCATGTGCGAGTCGTTATACGAGCCCGACTTGGAGCCCGAAGACTTGTTCGAGACCATCAGTCAGGCGTTGTTGAACGCCGTGGACAGAGATGCATTGTCGGGCTGGGGAGCCGTGGTCTACGTGATCACCAAGGATAAGGTGGTCAAGAGGGTGTTGAGAACAAGACAGGACTAGTGGGACGAGGCGAGCGAATAAGATTTTGAAAACCTAGCGTACGAAGAAATAGAGAAAGAGAAAAGAGAAGTAGTTAATGAGAGGAGCGGTGCTTATGAAGTCTCCGTGCTACTCGGCTCTGCTACAAGAACGCCCTTTGACCATGTATAGCCTTTTACAGGAAATTGTTGGCTGCTATGTACATTTTTACCCCATATATCCTTTCAGTATTGGACCACTTTCGAATGCGTTTTCTTCTACTTTCCAGCACTCTTCTCCAACTCCTTCTCAATCACCTTTTTCAAGTACCCGTTCTTTCCGTATAACTCCTCTTCACGTTCCTTCTTGCGGGCCTCCATTATCTTAGCCTTTTCGCGTGAGGCCCTTATTCTGTCTGCAGCATCGTTGGTTCTGGTGAAATGGAGACACTTGCTCAACTCCTCCTTCTCGTAGTTGCAGATTCCCATGGCTTTTTTGTAGAAGTCCTTGCGGTGGCACTCCTCAAGGGCGTCCATGAGCTTCTCGCAGGTATCGAAACGGGTTCTGTCCAACTGGGGGTGCATTTTGGGACTTTAGGAAGGAAGGAACTAGTGATAGTTTGACCTTTTTGAAGAGACAGGGGAACTTTTCGTAAGAGAAGGGTCTTTTGATCTCGAATGGGGCCCCGCTTAGTTGCAATTGTGAGTCGGAAATGCGATAGAATATCGGTCTCTGGATATTGAATAGACGCTTTGCGGATTTCACGTAATCAGGGCCTTTCTATGTTTCAACGTCCTTGACTCTTCAAGCGATTAGCCACCTTTTTCAGCTGCAAGAGTTGCTTCTGGAAAACTCACAAATGTAGAATCACTTTGGTACGATTTTTTCTGGGGGTTTGAATGGCTGTGAAACACACAGTAAAAGGGCGCGAACGAAAAGCACCAAAAAGAGAGAAAAGAAGACGAAAAGAGGGGAGTTTCCGTACCAAGCAGCAGTCTAGCGTCCATATTGCGCCATGTGGAGCTGTTTTTGGCCTTTTCTAGCCATTTCGTGACTCTTTCCAGTATTGGTTGGTGCACGCCCGGATACACTCCTCATATATGGACCTTTGTTCCCTCTTTAAATCCACAAACAGCACCATGTCCAAACCCACCGATACTGACGACGTGTTGAATTTCATCAATTCGTTGCCGGACTCCAAATCCGGCACGCCCAAGCCTGGTGCTGCTGTTGGCCAGGAAAACAGCGAGGATTTCATGGACTTTTTGGATGAATTAGCCGCCCACGATAAGTCCAAGCCGTCTACTCCGGTCCCGAACGTGAAGTCCTTCGAGCCCAAAAAGCGTCAAGATGACGAAAAGAAGCCTACTGGTGCTGAATCCGCTCCAGAGAGTGCCAAAGACGCCGAAAAACAGGCCCAAGACCCCCAAGAAACGGCCCCTGGCCAGCCAGAGACCAAAAACGCCAATGACGAGCTCGACATCGACCCCATTGGTTCAATTTCGTCGTGGTGGAACAACGAGGGTGCCACCAAGGTGTCATCTTTATGGGGCTCTATCGCCTCCAATGCACAGACCATCAGCGAAACCACGTACCAATTGGCCAGCAACACCACCAACCAGTTAAGCAAGCAGAGACAGAACTTCTTGAGTGAAAACAACTTGGGCGCCATTCCCAACTCGGAGGAAATTCTCAACATAAGCGACCGCTTGAACGTGATTCTCACCACCATGTCCAACCAGATCAAAGACGGGTTGATTTCCAAGGACGACGAGCTTCTCAACATCTTGTTGGTGTACGACTTGGACAACTGGACTCACTTGGACCGCGCGTGCTACGAGAGGTTCAGCCGTGTGATGGGCCAGGTGGAGGGCGGCATAAAGGTGACGGTCAACAATTTTAACCACAAGCACGACCAGAAGGGGCCTTCCGAGAAGTCGGACCTCAACATGTTCTACGGAAAAATCATCGATGGCGAGAAGTTGTGTTTCGCCAACTTGGACAGCTCTGTCAAGGACTACTTGAAGATCACGGGTGTGGAAGAGGAGGCGAAGAAGAAGGACGAAGAGGCCGAAGATACCGAGGATGTCAAAATCAACAAGTCCAACCTCTTCATCTCCATCCAGCCCATCACCAGCAAAAGCAACACCGAGGAGAGTGCCGATGAGGAGAGAGACGGGCCTATTCTCATCGAGGCCGCTAACGCCCAGTCGTTCGCATTCACTTTGATTCTCAAGGACATCACCAACAATATCACAATCGTCACCAAGACGCAGCCGTTTCCGTTAAAATGGTCGCGCTGGCTACTGGGCGACACCGAGGAGTTTAAGAAGGTGTTTGGGGAGAGTGCTGGCTCTGAAGTGGATCCCGGCACATGGGTTCGTGGATGGGTCACCGACGGGTTGGCGTTGAGTTTTGGCGTTTTGGCCCAGGAGTACGTCAGCAAGCGTATGGGCTTGTGATTTACCCAATTGACGCGGGTATGCGAGGTACATGTCGAAACAGGCGGAATCATGCCGCATTGTACCAAGGGCCACATATTGGTGCTTCAGAGTCTTCAGCTTATCGGAGCCCGTTTTCGGGAGGTGAAGAAGAGGTTGGTGGGCGAAAAGCGCCTGTACCTGTGGAAATTGCGACCATTTGCTGAACGAGGGTTCATTGGTGCCAATTGGCAAGACGGTTGAGTGGGATATTAGCAGATCTGAGAAGAGAAATATAACTAGGTTTGGAAGGGTGGTTGTATGGGGAGATAAGGAGAGGGGGCCATCGATCGGGAATATGAAGGTGTGGAGGAATACAGAAATGAGGCCATTGGGGTAATTTGTGGGCAGGTGGTGTGGAGAAATACGGACTATGAGGTGGTGAAGAGAAACGCGGTTCTTGGAAGCCTCAATAACCATCAAAGTGGTCAGACAAGAACGGAGATATTCCACTGAGGAGTAAAATCACCAGACGTTCAGTGGGCCTCAACAACGCCCAGGTAGATCCTGATATGGGAATATGTAGCACTGGTGTTTATCAGCTACTTGTGCTTTTTAGGACCCCATGGAATTTTGGGTGAAAAAAAGGCCATAATCAGATGCTCAATTTGCGAAAAGCACGAGGAACTGAAAACGTGCCAGTTTGGGAAGTAGCCCAATAGGCCACCGGCAGCCTGTGAAACAGACTGTGGCGAAACACCAAAAACCACAATCTGTAGGTGGCTGTTATTTAGTCAGAAGTCTATGTACAAAACTAAGTCCTCGAATCATGAGCTCTCCTCACTATAGGCTCTTATCCTTTGCAAAAAGCCGCGCGCACCAAAATCACCAAATCGGGCTAATGGGCATCTAGCACGGTCCCACCGTGCACATAACCTTCCGGCCCTTCCGAACTTATAATTAGACCACGCAGTTCCGAAACCACAGCAATTGCATCTTCGATCCGCTCTCACCTCATCCTACTGACCTCTCATTAATTATGTCGCATTAGTATATACCGTGTGTCCCATACACTCTATTAAGGCTATGCCGATCCCAAAAGCAAATGTTGCAGGTCGCCCTCCGGGGGCTAGAACAAGTCCGCGAACTCCGCCACGTGCGGGTGGATGATGTGCTGGTCGTACTTGTTCTTCTTGTTGTACGCGTGTGTGTGCGTGTGCGTGTAGTCTCTGGTGGGCTGGACCCACTGGGTCTCCGGCACCAACGCATCGCCAGCTGCGTGCTCCACGTGCACGTCCTTGGATGTCTGGATGCCGCAGGTCAAGTAGTTGGCCATGATGCGGTCGAGGCCCTCGTCGTCGATGGCGATGAGGTCGTTGGCCCAGTCGATCACAAGCGGGTTCTTGGGCACCGTCTGCGCCACCATGGCGTCGTACTGCGCGGGCGACAACACATCCAAGTCGTGAAGAAACACACGCTTCGACTCCTTGGCCTTAGTGAAGAGCGCCGGCATGTATTTGGCAAAGTAGCCCACGTTGCTGGGGTGCACGTTGATGCAGCGGTGGTGGATGAACTGGTAGGCGTGGTACGAGGGCACCTCGTTGGTTCTGCAGTCCACCTGGAACTTGACGTCAGTGGGCGCGTCCTGGCCGCTGTAGCCGTTGAGCTTGCGAAGAAGGTGGTTCAGCATGCGCAGGTTCAGGTCGTGGAAGATTGTGATAAGCGGCTTGGTGGGCGCCACCACAGAGGGCACTCTCGCCAGGTAGAAGGGACGCAAAAACCGAAGCATGTTGAGATGCACGAGTCCGAGCAGTAGCTAAAAAAAAACGGGAACGACGGGCGATCTGGCCTTTTTATACGACCGATAAGGCCACAGAAGGTTCCCCTCTTTAGGGGTCTTTTTGCAAACGCGACCAATTTTTCCGTTGGTTTGTTGGCCCTCCCCTCCGGTATGTGCAGGACGATCGTCTCCTCTCGGGGGCGGAGCGTCTGTGTGCAGAACACTCCGAGGTTTTTCCGGCAGTACCCCTCCGTTCCCCTCCCGTCTGGGAGGCGTGCTGTGTGCAGGAATCACCCTCCAGCCGCGGAGAAGGCTGGCCCAACCTACGGGAGGGGTTCTAGGCCCTTCAGGCGGTTGGGAGTTTTTCCGGTTTGGGTCGCCTGGGCCCGTGTGCAGGAGGCCACGTCTGTGGCGCTTGCGTCCCCTCCCGGCACGTGACTATTTTGGTTACCCATTGGGGCGGTTAGTGGTGGGGCGAGGTGCTTTTTGGTGGAGGACAAAGATTTGCCACGATAGGGGCTGTGAAAACGGGGTAAGGTGGTGCTGGGCTATTAGGGGAGGTTAGCGACGGCCCGATAAGGAAATCCAACATTGCGTGCGGAGACGGCGGTGCCATTATACTGTGCTATCTCTCGTATAGCGTATGTTTACGAAATTGCTGCAAACGACGGGCAGAGTACTGGGAACGAGCCAAAGAGGAGAACACCATAGGGGCTGGTCATGGTAAACATAGTGGGCAGTGCTAGAGTGGGCAGTGCTATAGTGGGCAGTGCGAAGACGAAAGTGAATGAGGCCAGTCTAAAATTGGCGCGTGGTCCACTAAGAGGAGTGTTCCAACACCAGGAAAAGAGTGTGGACGGCTTACTACCTGGCACCCGATCGAACCCCCATTTGTGTAATGGTAGAGGCGTCCCGATTGCTGCCTTTCTATATTGAGCAATTGCCAGCTTCCAGCAATCACCCGGCCTTCCGTCCGGATGCAAAATGCACTTTTTTTAGAAGGGGCGGTTTTTGGGCTGCGAAGAAAGTCCCAGCAAAAGGGTTTCCCCTCTCTGCCAAATGGGTTTTTGCAATTTTCTCTCTCGCAGCTCTCCTCCATTCCAAACTCTCACGAATGGCCACCTCCAACTTCTTTACTGTTGTGAAAGCCTCAAGTCTCGCTGAATACCCCTGTTCTGCCAGCCTTCAAGCAATTGCTGTCAAAAGGGACATCTCCTGTTTGTGGCGAGAGCAAGCCAAAAGGCCTGGCCTGCAATACACTGGTTTCAAACACGTCTTCTTGGAACAACACTAATAACTACACAGCCTTACGTGAGCAATGGCCGCAAAAGGCTTCTTTTAACACCCAGCTCGCAATGCAGTCTACACCGGTATTCCTGGGGCTTCCATAGACTGTGTACCAATAGGGCATATACCGGTCATATTCTATCTCCTGTCAGCGGGCCCATTGGCGTCCGCCAGCCCATTTGCAAGCAAACTCACACCTCGTACCCGAAAACTTCCGGCCGTCTGTGCTCAAAAACAGGCAACGAGCCTCTCACCTGGTCGACGTAAGAAAGGTCCAAGTCTGCCGTCACCACCTCGTAGTAGTCGCCATCAGCGTCTATATCTGTGCTCAAATCGTCGTCGTACTTCTTGGCCTCGGCCAAGACCTTTCCCCACGGATCCACCACAATAGAGCGACCGTAACTGACTCTCTTCTTGACCTTCTCGGGGTCAGAGGGCCTCGCAGAAGGGTCATCGAGATAAACGTCGTGGGGGCCATTTTGGGCAGCCAGAATCACGTAGGCCTGTGAGTCGATTGCCCTGGCACGGTTCAACTCTACCCAATGGGCCTCTCCAGTTGTGGTTGTGAAGGCCGATGGGTAAGTGAGGATGTTTGCACCCAATTTTCGCAATCGCAAGTTCACCTCGGAGAAGCGGATGTCGTAGCAGATGCTCAAGCCCACCTTGAAGTTGGCGTAGCTGGAGCTGCTGACGGGAAAAGGCACAGGAATGTCGTTCCCCGGCTCCACTGAGTCCGATTCCCGCAATATGGGACCGTCCTTAATAGTCACATTGAAGAGATGTAGTTTCTGGTACGTGTGCAAAATGTCGCCCTTATTCGAAAGCCATACATGGTTGTTTCTCACACGGTCCTGTTTTCCGTCGCTGGTGGGCTGGTGGACGCCAATGGCCACATAGAGGCCCTTTTCGTCGTCGCTGGCTGCGGTGTCCAGGGCATAGATTCGGCGAAGTTCGTCCTGGATCGGTTGTAAAAAGACCTCATCTGTCCGCTGGGCCAAAGAAATTGAGTGTTTCGCAGTCAGGGAGAGGTAGTCCGAAGCTTCGGGAAGGAAGAGCACCCTGGCCCTGAGGGAGACTGCCCTATTGATGATCTTCTTTATGACAACGGCATTTCTGGCCAAGCTGGAGGAAGAGGCTAGCTGGCCCACTGCGATCTTGAGTGTGTTTTGGGCCATGTCTGGCGTGAAATGAACAGGGGTTGAAAAGGGCCGTTATCTATATCTGATACACATTGTGCACACCATTTGATCCCAGTATTCGCCATGTGGAGAATTGTGGACACCCGTGCACCTAGACTATAGAAAGCATTGTGACATCCAACGGCTTGAGATAGACGACCTCCACGTGACCCAACACATGCTGTACGTTGCCAGGTCAATAGCGCTAGCTGGCCCTGAACCAGGCAAAAACCCGACCTCCATTGGCCGACTGCCAACATGCGTCTGGAGGCGAATGCCAGAGACGTTACAGCACTGGAGAATTGAAGCTCGGCTGAAGCACATCAACCAGTCTATGATAAGAGCAGGTTCTGACTCCTTTGGATCCAATTTATCAGTCCGCCACACGTTATAGTGCGCTCAACTCCTATCACTATGCCTAATCTGAGGACCCTTAACCAGGGAACTGTGCGTACCAACTTCACCTCTGATGAGGTCGTCAGCGTATTGGCTGTGTGCTACTTTTGGGGTGGAATCGAGGCCCTATCCGCCACGGAAGCCAATCCCGCCCTTTTGGCTGGTGTAATCGGTTTCTTGTGGAACCAATTCCTCCTCGCAGTCAGAAGTTTTTTGCAGATCGTCAAGGTCGCCCTCAGGGTCTTCTCGCAGCTTGTTTTCGTCGTCTTCAACACGCTTTGGGTCTTCTACCATCTCTTTGTCAGCGTCTCCAACATCTTTTGGAGTAAATTTGTGATCGTGAGCGTGTTCCAGGAGGCTACTCTCTTGTGGAACACCTGTCAGAAATCCCTTTACCCGTTCTTGTCTACCATCAAGATATATTTACAGCAGGATCTAAAGTTGTATTATGTTTTCGTCATTCACCTCCTCCTCGGCCTCACGACTGCTGTCTTCTCCTTCTTCGCGAAGCTTGTGCACTCGTTGATACCCAGTCTGAAGCCCCCGTGTCTGGAGTTGAGAAGGGTCGCGGACAGCCTCAAGATTCTTGTCCCGTACCGCGTCCCGCTCCCTCATACCACCCAGTATGGTTCTGTGTGGCGCCCCATAGCCAAAAGATGTGTAATATGGGGCTGGGTATCGGTACACAGTCTCCTTATGGTGCGCAACGTCCCTGAGCTTCGGGAAACGGTTACCCTGGCGCTTGTGTGGACTTTCTCTGGTTAATTGGCTCTTTCTCCACTCAAGCGTCTGCTCTTCCCTCCGAGAGCAGCTTCTTGCGAGTCTTCACTCGATTTCACTTTCAGTTCTCGAGCGGTGCGCCCTCGTCGCAATCTCGTTGTGGCATTGCTTCCTCAAATACGGTCATCACCTTACTTCGATGGCTCTGTGACCCATCAACGCTTGTTGCTGTTCACCCACCAGTTCAATTCCCCTTTACACCCAGTTCTTGAGCAGAACGCCCACATGTTTACTCTTTATCGCGATATTGACGACTTAGCCAAGTGGGTCCTTACGACTGACCTCGCATGCCACCTTCGACATGCAGAAGCGGGCGCTTTCGCCAGCATTCGCTGGCTCACCCCCATTCATTCGTACGACGACAGCGTGAAGGTGCTCCGCGCTCTCGACCATGAGCCGTTTGCCAAAGTCGAGAAAACGATAGCATTCTTAACCGGGGAAGGCCCTTTTGCTCATTTTCCCCGCTTGGTGAACATACTTGAAGAGATCAAAAACCACCTGGATGGTTTCTTTGACTTTATGGCAATCCTCGACTGCATTCGGACGAAAATCTACACCAGCAGTTACCGGTGAAGTTCTGGGAAACCCTGCGAACACCATATTAGCACGCGGCTGAAAAAGAGAGCCTACCCCAGGCACCCAGCTGTCCCCCTTCTTTGTTCGTCTTTCTCTACCAGGCCAATTTGGCGTAGCTGTTTCCGCGTGCCCCAATTACGGTGCCACCAAATACTTTGTCAGCCCCAAGATGGTCGAACTTTGGCTGCTAAAGTCCCGGGCTACGGATAACACACAAGCTTCTTTAAGAACAGCATCTGGTGTTTGTCAGGTCCCAGAGATCCTCGTCAATACCTCCTTCTAGTTCGCGGATAATTCCCTGATCACAACTCATACACACGCTGTTCACAATCTTAGAAATGCCAACGTCCTCCTCGGCCACGACTTTTTGGCCCCCCACCTCGTCGGAGTCCGTTACACCAGCGAAGGTGCCGTTGTCTCACTCAACGACACTGTCCCCAGTTTGCTACCGCCACACAATGATGGATGCAAGAAGTGGCTGCATGTTATGAGAAAAGATGTAAAAGACGTGGCAGAATGAGACCCAGAGGTACGATCAGAAAGATCAACTACCCCTGATCGATTGTATGAAGTGGAATCCTCAAAGGCCACCCCACCTTCTGGTAAGTCCCAGATTTTCTCTACAATTCAGCTGATAATCTCAAAACGATCCTGTCTTGTGTACAGCCCAACTTCCCACGAAGCCCCACCGAAGAGCCAGCCTTGTGCAAAGCCAGAACATCCAGATAGGCCCACAAAACAAACCCGTACCCCTCAGGTGACTAATGCATTTCGTAACCCTGCCACCGGCTACTCTTCAAAGCGGAGAAGGTCATCGCAGCCGTTCTTCTGGGCCCTTCCAAGCTCCCCTTTCGGACTAGAGGAACAAAAGCTCGTGTCCCGCCATCCTTCCCCTCAAGTCATCGAATCGGGGCTTTTCGCAATCGCAGGGCATCAAAGTGCGCCATCCCACTCTAATTGGGCAGAGGCTACTGTGTGCACTCCACTCCGGCGACATCCCCACCAGCCAAGAGGGGAAGGGCCTGCCGTTATCGCAAATCACGGGATCATGTCTTTTGCTTAGGGGTAGTTGCCCGATTCGGGCGATACAAAAGTGGTTTAGGAAGCAAATTACAATAGGCCTGAGGAGAGGATTATAGGGGAAGTAGCAAGGTGCGAAGTCTAGTGACTTGAAGAGGTGCGAGGGGCTGTAAAAGCGGGGTTTCTGGAAACGGCCGGAGTAAGAATTTGGGGTAAAGAGGGGGTCAGAAAGAGATTACGGGGTGGAGACTATGGCCTGTGAAATGTGGACGCGTAAGAGGCGTGGGCAGGGCCGAGATAACGGAGCAAGTAGGGAAATTGATGACTATGGGAGCTGAGAAAACGTCACAGTACTCTTACGAGCGTGGGGAAAGACCCCTAGGTCACTCTTACAGGTTTAGAGTGATCTCTGATTTTTGCTTGTGCAGTTTCAGATTTTGCAGTTTTGGTCTCAGGGGTCTGCAAATGGTAGTTGCAATTTAACGGGTTTTGTCGTTTTTCTGCGAAAATTGCAAAATCACGTACTTTTGTGAGAAGCCGCTAAAGGTCCCCAGAAAGAGTCAAAAAAAGATCTGTCTACCGCAACAGCCCGTAATGAGGAGAAGCTATTGTACTCGCACAATGCCCCTCCTAAACATTAGATTTGAGTAGATTCCGCACAATGTGTCTACATGCATTAGTGGTCGCTGATAAGCCTATCTCCGCCCGGTGGTAGAGAAGATGTTGGCCTCACGACGGAAACTGAATACCAGAAATTCCCAGAAACACAGGCGCTGGAGCTAAGCAAGGCAGAACTGCGAATGAAATGTTACGGTAGGGAATCCGGGGCCGTGTCCAAACGCCGATATCTGGGATGCATGTAAAGCGGCTGGGGCCTTTTATCGTCACACGTGATTTGCGGTGCTCCGTTTGACCGAGGTGAGGTTGCAAAATCACGCAGGAACCAAATGACATCTGCCAGTGTGGCTAAGCCACCCGAGTAGTTACCAGAAGGGCGAAGAGCTCCCAAAATTCACAGAGGTGTGGGCTACAGTAGGTGCAAAAGTCGTTGTAAAATTTCGTGATTCGTGAGCTAACAGATACGGAGAACTAAAGTGCTATGGATATGAGTGCGACCAGCACGGGGGGAAGCCCAAATGGCACCAGTGGACCCTCTAGGCCTTGTTGACGGGCCCGGCTGTGTGCACCTCCTCGGAGGAGAAAACAGTGGGCTCGAAGAAGTCGTCTGCGGACGACTTCAACAGCTCCTCGGCATTGGGGCTGCCGTGGGCCAACACGTCATCGTTGGAGACCAAGTGGCTCTCGGTGATGTTGTTGAAGTTGATGCATCTCTGTCTGGAAGAGAAGTACCGGAGGGCGTTGTTGTTGGTCTGCTGGGCGATCTGCGAGACCGGCACCCAACAGCGCGAGGCGGTCTTGTACGAGGCAATGCTGAAGAACTTGGTAGGAGACATGACGAGAAGATGTTGTAATGATAATTGGAAAACCTGGGGGTGCCCCTGCTTATATACTTTTGCATGCGCCGCTCGCCCCGGCCCGTATTTCCGATAGCGGGTTGAGTCACCTGAATCACTCGGAGCAGCGGCACTTACGTCAGCGGTTCCGGTGGGCCTGAAGCGTGCGCGCACCAGGAACCTTCCTCGGTTAGCTCCGGTGGCCCGGTTCCAGCGCCGGACCCGGCGTGACGCCCGTAGAGGTGCCTGCCCAAATGGGCCCATCTGCTCTTAGCTCCATAACCACCACCGGTGCACCGGTTCCGCAGAACTTCTCAGACTTCGCAAACTTCCGCCCATCCGAGGTCACCCCATGTTATCGCACGTGCACCGCCAAAACCCGATACCCGATCCTGCAGATAACCAATCTGGGGAAGCCATTGAGGAACCACTCCAATAGGCCTCCGCACACTACCAGTTTTCTGTCCCGGATCTTGCCCAGCTTCTCGATTGCCGCATTCTGAGAACCCGGCACTTGTTGCTTGTTCCTCCACACAGCCACCATTTTCGCCCCGTTTTTCCGGCCCTGGAACCTCACCACAGTCCTCGGCACCACCCACCAAGTCGTTCCGTTTTTTACCACCTCCAAAATGGGCACCGCCTGGGAGCTTTCCAAGGCCTTGCGGGACAAAATCTACCGATACCTGGTTTACCCCCAGACGTCCATTCTGTTGCGGCAGATGGTGCAGTTTGGGCCCTCTCCCAGTCCTGGCTCCATCTTTCTTGCATCGCAATTTATTGTCGAAGAACTTCCCATCCGATTGGCGTTGAAGGTCAAGGACCTCGACAATGCTCCGTTGGGCCTTTCCCAGTCGCCGTCCACCATAAAGGTCAAAAACTGGTACGCGCAGTCGTTTGAGGAGCTCACGTCGCTCCCCAAGCCCGAGATAAGCGACCAATTAAAGGCCCTATTGTTTCAGAACGGCTACGCAAAGGCCGAGGAACACCCCAAAGCCGAAGACGCCACCAAGGCCATCAAAAACGACGAGTCCAGTAACGTGCACCAAACAAGCAATCCTGCCGAAGGCGAGCTCGCCAACCCCGCCCTCCACAACGTCTTCAGCGACGATGGCATAGTGTTGCGCACCCACCACCACAGCTACGTGAACACGCGCCAAAGCCGGCCCCTGGAGTCCAAAATCCGGAGCGAGAGCCCCACTTTTGGAAAGACCTACTACAACCCCTGTCCCTCTAACATCGTGTGGCCGAAGGAGGTGTACGACTACAACAAGTTGGTCGTCGACGCCTTGTCCAAAATCAAAAAGAGACACGACGCCACCGTCGCCACCATGGCCCAGGGCGTACAGGAGTGGAAGACGGAGCACAAGACGGTGCTGGTGAACCTGGCCATCCAAACGTTCTTGGACCGTTTCTACATGTCAAGAATCGGCATTCGCATGCTTCTAGGACAGCACATTGCGCTCAACATGTCGCAGGCGTCCCCTGCGAAGGTGCGCATCAACTCCTTCTTGAACGGGAAGGAGAACCCCGCCAACAACAACAGCAGAAACTCCAAGACAAACTACGTGGGTGTCATCTGCACGCTGTGCGACGTGAGAGAGATTGCCGAGGACGCCATAGAGACTGCCAAGTACATCTGCGAGGAGTACTACGGGCTTTTCGAGTCGCCGGCCATCCAGCTCATTGCGCCACGAAACGCCATCTCCTTCATGTACGTTCCCGGGCACTTGATCCACATGCTCTTTGAGACGTTGAAAAACTCGCTCAGGGCCACCATCGAGTTCCACACGCCCAAGTTGAAGCAGAAGCTCATCGAGGAGAACCCCAATCTCACGCCCGAGAAAATCGACATCAACGACCTCAAGTTCCCGCCCATCAAGGTGATCATCAGCGAGGGCTCCGAGGACATTGCCATCAAAATCAGCGACGAGGGCGGCGGCATCCCCAGAAGTGAGGTGCCCTTGATCTGGACCTACTTGTACACTACGGTCTCGCAGACGCCCGTTTTGGACTCCGAGTACAACCAGACCAGCTTCAAGGCGCCCATGGCCGGGTTTGGCTACGGCTTGCCGATTTCCAGATTGTACGCCCAGTACTTCGGAGGCGACTTGAAGTTGATTTCCATGGAGGGCTACGGCACAGATGTGTACTTGCATTTGAACCGTTTGAGCAGCTCCAGCGAGCCGCTCCCGTAGCAAGAATGAACAAAATGATGGAAATGGGTGTAGATGTAGGTCTCTAGAGGGAGATTTTGCGGCAATACGACGCCTTTTGGACCTGCACACAGCCCATGCCCCCCGGATTCTCAAAGGCTATGTGCAGGCCCGCCTCCAAGTGCATCCTCGGCAAAAATCAGATGCACTCCCCTCAGAAAAGGCGTGCGCGCACCGGCTCTGTTGCCGTTTTCACCCACCCACAATTTACCTCCACCTTTTCCCCCACAGCACCCATCCCACTAAGCATGTCGTCAGCCCCGAGAACAAAGCCGTGGGAGGTCTCTTCCGGGACCTCCTCTGCAGCTGCTACCGGCGACGCTCTTCCTCACACAGCTGCCCCCATCGCAGACACAAATATACCTGACAGGCCCCTGTCGCTATCCGCCGACTACAACGCCATCCAGAACCTGTCTTCGTACGGTCTGGGCTACGGCTCCTCTGGCTACGGCTCTCGATACGGAGTGGGTGGCTACGGATCGTCCATGGGTCTGGGCTACGGCTCGGGCATGTACGGTGGTGGCTACGGGTCCTCCATGTACGGAATGGGCCTGGGCTACGGTTCCTCGATGTACGGTGGCATGGGCGGATACGGGTCCTCGATGTACGGGGGCTACGGATCCGGCATGTACGGCGGAATGGGCATGGGCGGTCCGCAGGGCCCTGGTGGGCTCGCGGAGGGCACCCAGGCCACGTTCCAGCTCATCGAGTCGATCATTGGAGCCGTGGGCGGCTTTGCACAGATGCTTGAGGCCACCTACATGGCTACGCACTCGTCGTTCTTCACCATGGTGTCGCTCGCGGAGCAGTTCGGCAACTTGAAGAACGCGTTGGGCTCGTTACTCGGCATCTTCGCCATCATCAAGTTCGTCAAAAAGATGTTCTACAAGGTCACCGGCAAGACCTACAACTACGGCCTCAACATGAAGGAGTTCACCAAGTTCGAGAAGAAGCAGAAGCGCATCGAGGACGGCCTCAGGAAGCAGCACAACCCCAAGAGAATCTCCTTCAAGCCGTTATTGCTTTTCCTTGCCGCGTCCATCGGCTTCCCGTACTTGTTGAGCAAGGCCATCCAGAAGTTGAACGCTCAGCAGCAGCAGCGCCGTTTGTCGGGCGCGCAGAACCCGCAGGGCCTGGTGCCCCAGGGCCTTGACCCCAGCAGCTTGCAGTTTGCCAAGGCGTTGTACGAGTTCAATCCTGAGAACCCCAACATCGAGATCGAGTTGACGCCCAACGAGCTCGTGGCCATCTTGTCGAAGAAGGACCCCATGGGTAACGACAGCAAGTGGTGGAAGGTCAGATCCAGAGCCGGAAAGGTCGGCTACGTCCCCATGAACTACTTGAGCATCATTGAAAGAAAACAGCAGCAGCTTCCGCAGTCGGCGCCTCAGCAGGAGGGTCCTTTGCCAGTGGAAGTGGCGCCTGTGCCAGCGACAAACGAGAAGGCCTTTTCGTATGACGAATTCAAGAAGCTCAACTGAATAGCGTTTTGAAACTTCCAGGTTTACGATTAATGAAACAACCGCTTGCATATGGTCACTGGCCGAAGTGAAGTCTGCTGACGAATGACGGCGCTCACTTTAATTATTGGGAATATATTTATTGCACGAGTAGTGTTGATCGGTGTAGAAATTTGTACATTTTTGGGGCGTGGGCTGCAGGGTGTTCTCGATAGATGCCCTCTGCGATATCGAAAATCGAACTAGACTGGATTATCGATGCTGGAGTTGGGAAAAGTGGCTAATCTGGTCACTTGTGGAAATTTGGCAAATGAATGCGAATTTTTACCCAGACTTTGATTATGTTTGGATGTCCTGATAGGCCGCCTGAATATTCCTATTCGGAAGAAAGCTGATGCCCATAAACGGTCCCAAACCGCGATCAAGGCCGAAATCGGGTGATGGCTAAAGACTCTTCCAAAGTCGTAAGTCCCTTTTGTGGAAAACCCTCAACGGTCCTGTGGGGGTCAATTGTGTACTTCTACAGCACGGCCTCGCACGTATAACATTCTGAAGCTTAGGCAAATCTCATCATGGCGAATGCAAACCCTCAGCAACTTCAAAAGTAGTATCCCTCACTCACAGTATACTAAGTGGTATTTTTCGCATACAAAGACAAGGACCCTGCATTTGCTGCTAGCAATTCATCCGCCTCCGCACCCAAAGCAGGCACTTTACCTATAGGCCATTACTCGCCCACACTCCCTAATCCCTTCTTCACCTCTTTCCCTCCACTACACTCCTCCACACTACTCTCTACAATTGCTCTCTCACATATGCTGTTCATTCATATCACGTGCGCTATACGGCGTCGTCGGGACGGTTCTGCTCACTCTCCGCCTTGTTACCCTTGTCCTGCAAATTGCGGTAGCCCTTGGTGTTCTGCTGAACCCTCTTCTTGGCTTCGCTGGTGTTTCCGACAGGAGCAACCTTTTCGACCTTCTCCATACCGTCCGCTAGCACCTCGCCGGTCTTCTTGTTCACCTTCTCGGCGGCGTTCTTGACGTCAGAAGTGGTGGGAGTCACCTTTTCGGCAGCTTCCATGCTGTCTGCTAAAACCTTGCCAGTGGCCTTGTTTGCCTTTTCCAAAACAGACTTGGTCGCATCGATAATGGAGTTGTTTGCAGCCGTGTAGTGGAAGGTTCTCACCGAGGGGGCGGCGGCCCTGAGCTGCTGGCGTATAAGCAATTGTCTGTACATGGTGTGTTGTCTAGTTAAACCTGATTATTGGCATGGTTTCGAGGGATGTCTCACTTATATAGTGAGGGCCTACGCCATGGACAGCAATAGTTGCGAATTTGCTGTTGGTCCGTTATGCCGCTCCACGTGAATGACTTCACCAAAAAGGAACATTCCGGCCTCCTTTGCTGCAGCCATGCTCAGCAATGATACAAAGAGGCAATGCACCCGAGAAACGTCGTATTGCTGTGCACGCACGAACACCTTGTGACCGAAGTGTGCATATAGCCCTGATGCAATAGCTATGATGTGGGATAGCCGGTTTCTGCAGGATTTTGCGACCTATGTGGTGTTCTAGAAGGAGGTGTTTGACAGGTACGCCCAATGACGTCAGGAAGAAAGGAGGGCCGAGGTTGGATATTAGACGGGTATATAAAACCAGGGGGTACTTCAAGCCACAAATGGTTCTGTGGTCTAGTCGGTTATGGCATCTGCTTAACACGCAGAACGTCCCCAGTTCGATCCTGGGCAGAATCATTTTTTTGCCTCGAAAAACGAGGAGGTTGGCGCAATGAGTGCCTATAAGAGTAAGAGCCGTTGTTAGACCTTGTTTTTTGCCATGGCCAGACATGGCTGTGTTTAAAAGTGGTTGGCTGCAATTGCTGTATTCTTATGTGCAGGCCATTTAGGCAAGTCCACAACTCACCCACGTATTTGCAACCATCCTGTAATTGCCACTACCGGGAACGCTGACAGCTGAGATGCAGCCACGTATGCCTGGATTATCATCTGATGCTTGAAAATGACTGATATTCTTCTAAATGTATCTATAAATGCAACACCTAAACCTTCTTCTTCCGCTTCACCAAACCACTCAAATTGTTCACAACAGGGGTTTCTGGCGCACCAACCGCTATTCCCTTCTTCGGCTTCTTTTTCACCAACGAGCTCAAATTGTTTGTGGGTGGTCGTTTGGTATCCTTAAGAGCCGCACCTGGCTCACGTCTCTTTCCGCAAACCTCAACAAGTAGCCCTTCAACGCCATTGGCCTCCATAAATTCGGGAAGCTTCTTCGTTATAAGGTTGCGCACATCTTCTCGCACGTCAAAGGACTCGTTTTTCATCAACTTTACCAAGTTCTTGTATATTCTCACCGGGAGAACAGAGGTGTCTGTTTTCACAGGCACTTCAGAATGCGAAAACGGCACCGGGTCCGTTTCGCAGCCGATGATACCAACCACATTTCCAAGGCGGAATTCCTGGCGGAAGCCTAGCTCCTCCCAGAACTGCGATAAGCGGAGCGATTTGTACCTATTCTCCGCAATCAAGTGCTCCAAAAATCGGCCCTTTGGGTCATCAGGAAATAACGGAATGCGGTGGATGGCCAAAGCCTCCATATCGTCGTTGAAAATGCTACCAATGGACCATTTTGCACGCGCATTGTCGTGTGCTAGGAACTTTTCGGTGGCACGCGAGTCACCCCCTGGAAGAAGCCCTTTGCAGCTCCACGAGCATTCTCCTTCGGTTTCAGAAATGGCCTTGCTGATGAGCTTGATCCACCACGAAAAGAGCTTGTTTCCGTCGATCACGTGTTTAGCAGCATTGTTGCTGGAGTTCGGAAATAAGTACTCATTGGCGGCCCTGGTGAAGAGGGAGATTTTCGTGCATACCTCTGAAGGCACCGAGAACGGAAGAGAAACGGAATCGGTGTCCTCCAATTGGACAGCGCCTTTATTATAATAGGGAATAGAGCTGAAGTACCTGTTGTTGAATCTAAGGGCACGTATAATGGCATGTAACGCGTTTATGGTGGCATTGTCAGAAGTTTCCACTTCCTTGGACTTTTCACCGCCATTCCTCCTCAACCGCACAGACTGGAAGTACACCAGCTTATCGAGCTCCACCAAGTACCGCAAAAAGGCCCCTATGATGTCATTGACACGGTACCGTTTTTCAGTATTCAAGCCCGTGGTGTCGGCTTTCGAAACGAATATATGGTGTTCCACACGCCCCGGAAAGATGCTGAGGTACACATACACCTCTATGCCCAAAACAGGCGTTTCCGAACCTGCATCCACCATCACGAGAAAGTGCTTCACCTTGAGAGTGGCTACTGGCCTATTACTGTCCAGATGTGCATATACTCGAAGATTTTTGCACTGGTAAGGCTGTGACTGCACATGTAGAACACGTGACTTCGTGTCTGCCGGTAATACTGCTGCGATGTAGTCGTAGAGCATGGCTCTCTGAATTGTGGAGGACGACGGGTTTCTGAACATGGCTGGTGCACGGGTGTTTTTGAAAAGTGTGGTCCACACAACCACAACCCTGGGACTTTAGGGCCAGCGTTTTGGCCGCAAAATGAGAGTTGCAGTGTTCATACGCGGCGAGCGCACTTAGCGCTTTCCTGTGATGGTGGCCACTTTTTTTGTGGTCCAAAGGCGGTTTTTGAGCGGACTTACATCACATTCACGGGTTCCACCAAGACACCTTGCTAGATACTTTTGTCCAATCACCGGGAGGTTCCACACCCGTGCTCACAACAAAACCACCTTAGCGGCTACGACTGAATAGGACGCCGTTCGCCAAAGCCCCAATCTCCGGGAACGCCGTACACGAGCCCTGAAGGTTGCTTCGAAAACGACAAAAAACATGTCAGAACCGCCTGAGCCGGCGGATTCCCGGGCCCTGTGTATCTCATCGAATGCGGGGAGATATTTGACAGCGGGCATATGCAGTAGTGACAGATCCTGGACGGCGGTAATCCCAAAAAGGAATGTGAAGGGCGTTTGCAGCCCATCCTGGTCTGCCGCTAGGATCGAGTGAATGGTTTATAAGGCTGCGCTCGTGGAAAGAGAGAGGGTACACAGGAGAAGAAGACCTGAGCAAAAGCCAGGGTTGAAAAATTCCAAAGAAAAGGCTTTCAAGGTCAAAGAAACAGAACAAAGCCTAGTACAGGTTGGAACAGGCTTCGAATACGCTGAAATAGTCGAGTTCTAAGCAAGGGCAGCTCAAAGAAGAAGGCACGGAGACTGGAAAAAAGAAAAGAGAGCTTGAGCCTTTATCACATCAGAGAGACTCCCTAAACTGAGAAGTCATTAGGTCTCTATTCGTCCGAAGACACTAGCGCTCCTTTAAAATTTACGAGGGCACCGAAAAGAACACCAAAGCCCTCAAAACACCATGGTATCTGCAGTGCGGTCGCCGGCCCTTTCCACGCGGACTCTGCGGGTAAACGTGGACGCCTTCGGGCTTCAGCTGGTTCTTTCCAACCAGGACATCACCATCAACATTTCGCACGAAGTCACAAATGACGAGGCTGTTATCCTCGCTCTCGGGTACAAGCAAGAGTTCAAAAGAGACTTCAACTCGCTTTGGTCGGTTTTCTCTGTGTCGTTCGCGGTTTTGGGTCTCCTACCATCCATCGGTGCCACTTTCACGTACCAGCAGCTTGTCGCTGGCATTTCCCCCGTTCCTTGGATCATAGCCATCTTTTTCATCACGTGTGTGGCGCTCTCACTAGCGGAGATCTCGTCCAAGTTCCCCACGTCTGGAGGCACTCCCTATGCTGTTTCGCAGCTTCTGCCCCCGAAGTACTCGGCACTCTTCACATGGCTCACATCCTTCTCGAATTGGCTCAGTCAGGTGACTGCACCACCCTCCGTCAATTACGCAACAGGAACGATGCTTTTGGCTGTGAAAAGCTACGCACTGGGGGGTAGCTACCGGCCCACCAAAGCCCAGACGTTTTTGGTGTGTCTTGCCATCCAGGTCGCGCACGGTGTGATTGCCTCCTTCCCCACGCGTCTCTTGAGCAAATACTCGTCCGTGGGCAACATTGGCAACTGCATCTTCCTTTTGGTGGTTTTCGTGGTCATTTTAACAGGCGACAGGTCCCTGTTATACGACACCGGCATCTCCAGATTTAACACCGATAACGTGGCGTGGGACTTTCACAACCAGACGGATTTTCCTTCCGGCATTGCAGTCTTGTGCTCCTTCTTAGGCGCCATTTGGGCCATGGCAGGCTACGACGCCCCCTTCCACTTGGCCGAAGAATGCACGG
This sequence comes from Wilhelminamyces tanticharoeniae, assembly GCA_030558325.1. NCBI lineage: Eukaryota > Fungi > Ascomycota > Pichiomycetes > Serinales > Metschnikowiaceae > Wilhelminamyces > Wilhelminamyces tanticharoeniae. The sequence continues at coordinate 215,592 of JAJMSI010000010.1, read as the reverse complement.
ATCCAGGCCGCATGGTGCCCAAGGCCATTGTTCTCACGTCCACTGTGGGCGGTCTCGTGGGATGGTTCTTCATGATAGCCATTTCCTACACCGTGGTGGACATAGACGTCATCAAAGAGGACCCACAGGGCTTCGGCCAGCCGTTTATCTCTTATCTCACGCAGATTCTCTCGAGAAACTCGGTGCTCGCAGCAGCATCCCTCACCATCGCTTCGGGCTTCTTCATGGGTAGCAATTGTATGTTGGCGGCCTCCAGAGTGACGTACGCCTACGCCAGGGATGACATGTTCCCGTTGTCGCTGTGGTGGAAAAAGGTGCATCCGTTCACTGCCACGCCTGTGAACGCAGTGTGGATCAACATGGTCTTGGGTCAGCTTATGCTCTTGTTGATGTTTGCGGGTGACACAGCCATTGGTGCTGTGTTCTCCATGAATGCAATCTCCAGTTTCGTGGCCTTCACGGCCCCCACTTTGCTCAAAATCACCTATGGTAGGAAGACTTTCGTTCCTGGACCCTGGAACTTGGGCCCGCTCTCGTCTCCCATCGGCTGGGTCTCGGTAGCTTTCGTGACGGTGATGATTCCCATTTTGTGTTTCCCCACTGTTTCCGGCCTGGACTTGACGCCGGACAAAATGAACTGGACCGCGGTGGTGTACTTTGTTCCCATGATTATGGCCTATGTATGGTTCCAGGTGAGCGCACACAAATGGTACAAGGGCCCGAAAAGCAACATCGACCTGGACGACATTGAGTACGGCGCCAGCCGCGTTGAGGATGGCTCCGAAAAAGACGGTACTAGGGATTATTACGAGGTGCTGGCGCCCGAGAAGGCCTAAGGAAAACAACCGTCTTGGACTCAAGTCGCGGACTTGCCGCAAGAGGGGCCCAGTATCTGAGAACAAGCTTGATTTTATACTAATGCTGTCAGGATGGCTAACGTGGCTGTAGAGGAGGCACTAGAAGCGAAGCAGAGCGGGTATTTCGAATTTCAACACCATCTGAACAAAATGTGGAAACACGGAGATCAGCTAAGCACCTCAGGCACTCGTTGGAAGCCATATTAAAATTGGCCCTGGCCTGCCCCACAGGTTGCAAAACGGCGATATTTCACTAGCAAGAGATCCGTACACCACACACCAACAATAGCCTACTTTTGTGCACACACCGGCCCCATGAGCCGCCAAAGACGCCAATTCGCGCGTGACACATTCTCGAATGCCCCCGTCACGTGAAGCCTGCCCCAGATACCTTCTTCTCGTCAACCCACAGCAAAAAGGGAAGGAAAAAGCCTGCACACAATTCGGTCCGTCCGCTCGCTTTCCGTTTTGGGCGACAGACTTGACAGGCCATCAGACAGGCCCAGAGAGGCCCACATAGGCCATTCTGCACGCACTACGTAGTTGGAATGCAGGCGGATTCGGAACCGGCCACTGCACACGTCGTGCACGTACCGGTAAAAGGCGTTGGTGTTTTGTGTTTCGTCGTCCGTTTTTGGTAACGGCTCTCGTGCCCACGGGGTCCCCAAAATTGGCCCCAAATTGGCGCGAATTGCGGCTTGTGAGCCCACTTCCTAAGGCGCACGCCGGGTCCGCCATCCCGGTACATACCGGCATGCGTTCCGACGCACGGCCAGGGCCCGAATTGGCAACCCCGGCCCTGTTCCGGCCGACGGGTGGCACACAGGCGCCCGACTTCTGGGCCTGTGCACACCCAAACGGCAATTTTTTCCGTAGTAGGAGTTTTTAGAGGCACGAGACACTCGCATCGTATTTGGCCCTAGCAGCGGATATAGCGCTTGTAACAGCCGTCTCCTTATTGGTACGACCGACCGTTTGGTATCCAGTCCGTGTTAAGTCCGCGAGGTATTTTGCCTCCCTTTTCAGTTTGAAGAGGGCCATCGCCAACCAGGTGAGAAAAACGAGCTGTTTGCACGAAGAGATTTGACAGCTGTTGAAAGATAGGCCAGAGAAACTCCGAACGCTTCCCAAAAGGCAAAAGATACTTTTGCTCAGAACGACTGTTCTTTTGAGGCCACCGCAGACCTTGTTGGGCCGCCTGTTTCTCCTGAAAGCGCTTTTTCTGTTGAAGAACCACCCCCTTGGCTTTCGGACGCTTCCGAAACACGCCGGATCACACCAAAGGCCCTTCTCGATGCTACAATTCCAATACATGGCCCCGTGGATCCCGGGCTTCCAGGCGGCGCTTGAAAGTGAAACCGCCCCCTTCATCACCTTCCTGTTTGCCACAGTGGACAGCAACGGGTTCCCACATAACAGGACACTTGTTTTCCGAGGTTTTCTCTTCAACGACAAGACCAACAACGTGCTCACTTTCACGCTCGACAAGCGGCTGGAGAAGTACACCGAGCTCCTTCAAAACGACGCTTTTGAGGCGGTTTTCTACTTCGTCAAACGCCGCCACCAGTTCCGGTTCCGTGGCCGCGCGAGGCTCATTGACTCGGAACACACGCCGGTGATTGATCTTTCCACCATCCAGCCAAAGCACATTCTTCAGAACGCCACCTACTCGGGAAGCAATTCCAGCAGCAGCGACTCTGACTCAGAAGAGGACAACCTCAACATCACCGTGGCTCTGTCACTGTCGCTGTCTTTGGAAAAAGACACCACGTCCAGAGCGCTGGCCCCCCAGCAGCTGCCGATTGCGCACACCACCATTTCTCCCACGCTCTTGCTGCACATCCAGAAGGACACCTCGCACACCAGCTTGCTGTTCACCAACTTGCACGATTTGACCCAGTTTGAGTTCAAGCCGCCCACGCAGGCCGAATGGGATGGTGAGATCCGGCGCCAGTGGTCCACGTTGCTGAAGCACTTGCAGGCGTCTTTCCGTAAACCGGTGCCCAAGTCCCCGTTGACGGAGGAAAAGCGCAACATGATCGACAAGATCATGAGAGGCGTGGACGGAAAGAAGCCGGAGAACGGCTTGGTCAATTTCGCGGTAGCGGGTTTGTTTGTGGACTACGTGGACTTCGTGGACTTGGAGAAGGACAGGAGGTATATCTATAGCAAGGACTCGGGGCACATATGGAGCGAAGAGGAGGTTTGTCCTTGAGGGGGCGAAAGAGGAAGAAGGGAGGAAGATGGGAGGAAGATGGGAGGAAGACGGGAGGAAGACGGGAGGAAGATGGGAGGAGGAAGATGGGAGGAAGACGGGAGGAAGACGGGAGGAAGATGGGAGGAGGAAGATGGGAGGAAGATGGGAGGAAGACGGGAGGAAGACGGGAGGAAGATGGGAGGAAGATGGGAAGAAAGTATTACTGGAGAGCACGGAGGCGAAGTTTAGGCGAAGAGGCCCATGGGCCATATAAATAGTGCATAGTCTGCTTAAGGACAGGACGACTGAGAGCGCGTAGAGGGACGTGAACTATCAAGCAATAAGGGGGTCGGGGGTTTGGAAGAGGGCCAATTCCTGCTGCGAAATACTCAATGTTCGGCTCCCAAGACTCACTATGGCTGACCAGCACTGTTCGCCTCCTACATTCGCCCACGAGACTAAAACACCGCAGACGGTGGCCCTGCCCCAGAAAAGGCAGTCAATCGCCACACAGTATGCCACCGCCACCATAACACTTCACACGCGCAACTAATACTGACTAGCTAACTTGCAACCCCATAACTGGGCACTTGGCCTCAGTCTTAACTTCTCCAGAACCAGCCATTCACAAGCTGCACTTTGGCCTGCGCAACCCGCAGTTCTCACCCCACGTATTTCCCTGTTTCTGCCCTTCTCTTCCTCCCTTTCCCCGCCCTTTACCCAACCGGCGTTTCCCATTACAGCCACTATGGCCTTCTCCGCCAGCGCCCGAATGACCACAGCCGCCTGCACACAGCATATCTCGCCGTTTTTCGCATTCGGACGTGTTCGCACCGGATTTTGCAACTGCCCGCACACACCCGTGCACCAGCGGTCCTTGGAGACGGTATCACTATAAATCCCACATCCCGCCCTTTTCTGTTGTTGTTTTTTGCTACCACTTTTTCTGTGCCCACGCGTCCACCCCCACGGCCCGTATACCAACTTCTGCTACTATGGCTACCAAGACCAAGTCCGCGGCTGCTGCTGCCGCCCTGTCCAAATTGACATACAAGGGTAAGTAACCCACTGTTGTCGCCCGCACCCGCGGCCTGCCCTGCCCCATACTGACTTCCCAGACATGATCAAGTCCGCTCTCGTGACTTTGAAGGAGAGAAACGGCTCCTCGTATGTACCCCGTCCTCGTCAATCCCCTTGATTCGCCCATACTAACTGCCAGCCGCCAGGGATTGAAGAAGTACGTGCTGTCCAACTACGATGTCAAGACTGCCAGCTTCGACGCCTTGTTCAACACCGCCTTGAGAAAGGGTGTGGAGACCGGTGACTTCTTGCAGCCCAAGGGCCCCTCCGGCCCCGTCAAGTTGGCCAAGAAGGAGAAGGCCGCTGTCCCTGTCGCCGCTAAGGTGTCCAAGCCTGTGGCCAAGAAGGCTGCCCCCAAGAAGGTAGTTGCCAAGAAGGCTGCCCCCAAGAAGACTGTCTCCAAGAAGACTGCTGCCCCCAAGAAGGCCGTCGCTAAGAAGGCTGCTCCCAAGAAGGCCGCGCCCAAGAAGACCGCTGCTCCCAAGAAAGCCGTTGCCGCCAAGAAGGCCGCGCCCAAGAAGGTCGTGAAAAAGGCGGCTCCCAAGAAGGTGGTCAAGAAGGCCGCTCCTAAGAAGGCTGCCGCCCCGAAGAAGAAGGCCGCGAAAAAGTGATGCGCCCATCGCTTCCGCTGTATACTACGTGAGTGGCTAGTTTGACCTTGGCGGCCGGTGCCGTCCGGAACCCTACACCGACTTTTTGTTCCTAGCAGGACCGGGAAGTTCAGCCAGCTGGCATCCCCACACCCCCTGTCGTTGTGTATTATGTATTCTAGTGTATTTCTTGAGATTGTCTAGTCCCAGTTCCCGACTTGCGGCATATTTCGGTGTTTTGCGCCCATTTCTCCAGACGTGGGGCATTATTTGTTTGTTTTGCGACACGCACCGCGCCGCGCGTCTTCTAAAAATGTCGCAAGAGACACTGCGACATTGCTATATGCAGAACACCAGACCGTATATCGCATACGCCTTTCATTTCGTTATCTCTTCATCTTCTTTCACAAGCATGACTAAGCAAGCGCCGCCCATTGCGATGGTAGTGGCTGCGCTCATGCCGGAACTTGGCATCGGCATCAACGGGAAAATGCCCTGGCGTCTCAGAAAGGAAATCGCCTATTTCAAGCGTGTGACCTCAAAAACAGCCTCCCCAGGCCATATAAACGCTGTTGTTATGGGAAGAAAGACATGGGAGTCTATTCCCGCACGGTTCCGCCCGCTTCCGGACCGTCTCAACATTGTTCTTTCTCGTTCGTACGAAAACAAAACCGTTGGCTCGGTTCTCCAGTATAACTCGTTTGACACCTTACTAGAGGATTTGGCCAAGAACGACTACAACGTGAAGGTGGACGACAGTACCCTTAAGATTGGTCGTTTCTACGTCATTGGAGGCGCTGAGATTTACAACAAGTTGGCGGAGAACGAAAATGTTAAGCACATTCTTCTCACCACCGTGAAGAACCATGGCAAGCCTTTACAGATGGATACTTTCTTGAAATGGGACCTTTCGGAGCTGTCTGGGTGGAAAAAGCAGCCCACTAGCGAGTTGTCACATTTCATTAACTGCGGCGAAGCCGTTGCGGAGATTGCCGTGGACGATGTGGAGATCGTGGAGGGCGACTTAAGCTATACTTATACGCTTTGGAATAGAGAGTGAGTGGGAAGGATGGGAAAATCGTTGTTGAAGAGGGAAAGAGAGACAAGATGAGTGCATGCTCTGCGTCAGATTTGCCCAGGTGTCGTGTAAGTCCGATACTTGGTGGCCAGGGAAAGCGCTTTCCATGTGTGCCCCGAAATGCACCTTCCATCAAAAACAAAAGCGTCTACTCAATTTCTAAAGGGAAGTACTTTGTCAAAACTCATTCTGCGAAACCCCAGATCGAAGCATGAAGGACACCCGAAGACCTCTTGAGAAGTTCTCTCTTCCTCCTTTCCTTTCTACGTCGTCTTATGGCGGCCCCAGGCCTTGTATATAATAAATAAATGCGTGATGAACACCGCTAGGCAATGTAGTGGCTATTCAACTTGAATATCTCGTGACAGAGCGTCCACCAGCAGTACTTGCGTCCTCGGTGACCAGCATCGAGTTTCGAGCGCAAGTGCTCGTCGTAGGTGAACAACTCGTAAAACACCCGCAAGTTGGGCTGTATAATGATGTTGAACCTCCTGATTCTTACAAACATGTAAGCGTTCAAGATGTCCATGCCATAGTACTTCATGGCAGAGGCGATCACCAAAGAAGCTGACCGCGATACGCCGATCTTGCAGTGGATAAGCGTCTTGTAGCGCCTGCTTTTGGGGTCAATAAGGAGCTTCTTGGAGATCTTCGGCGGACACCCTATCAAAAGCGGGAGAAGCGAGTCTTTTCCGTCATCCCGGATGTTGTGCACGTAAATGACCGTCTTCAAGTTGGGAAGCTTGCGCTTGAGCTTTTCGTGCACCCGTGCATCCTTCAACTTGATCTCGTAGATTTTGGCAGTGCCGTCGTTGAACGAGTAGATGGGCCTAAGCACCGTTTTCTTGCTAACGGGGACCGATGAGATGTCGTGCTCGAAAACAACGTTCAACATATCGAACCAGGCGGGCTTCTCGCCCATAGAGATGATCTTGGTGATCTCAAGCAGGCTCAAAATGGAGAGCGACGATGCGTGGTTTAACGAGCCGAGATAGAGGTTGTTGTAGATTCGCAGGGGGAAGTTGTTGTCCCTCTCCAAGTCAAACCAGTCGTACTTTTGGATGCCTCCGTTGCGTTTACAATCATCGATAACTTCGGTGTAGACTCCGTTGACCAGCTCAAAGTCCAAGTCGCTGACCAAGCGGAAGTCCTGCTCCAAATGGTAGCGCTTGAGCCACTGCACAAACTTCTCGAATTTCTTGAGAAAGACCAAGTCGTTTTTGAAAAAGTATAACTTGTTGGGCTTCTTGGTCAACACGTCGCAGATCACGTCCTCGGTGAAGGGCCCCTCGAGCATGTTCCCCACGCTTATGGTCAACAACGACAAGCCTGTGAAGCCGTCAAACGAAAAGATTAACACGTCCACCTTCTGGTGCACCAGATAGAAGTGGATCAACTTCAACACGTTGAGGTAGCTCAACGTCTCCTCGAAGGTGATCTTCAGACAATGGAGGGTTCCAGAGGATGGGAACTCGATGTATATGGCCTCCATCTGCAGCACCTTCTTAGGGTCCTCCTTCAAGGTGGCCCACAACTTGTTCAACAAGTCCAAGTCCGGGAACTGGGCGTTCTCGTGGCAGTTGATGTACAATTTGAAGTTGTGCTTGGGCGGCTTTCCCGTGGTCAGCAGGGGGGTGGTCAAGTAGTTGAAGTCGATTAGGTTGCCCAAGCACACATTGAGATACACCCACTTCAACGAGTTGGCCTTCCAGATGAGGTTCTGCTCGAACTTGAGGAGCTTGCAGTCGAAGGGCTTGTTGTTGATCGTGTTGATGGGCTGGTACACGGGGTCTTCCTCCTTCTCCAAGTAGCAGGCGTCCACCATCTGCCAGTCGGGCACGTTCATGTCCACCACGAAGACGAATTTGGGCGCTCTGGGGTCTACTAAGCCTGCAATAGTGACGGCGGCCTTGAGGTTTTTCTCGTAGTCCATATCGTTGCTGTAGACCAAGAAATGGCAAAACGGCGCCGAGAGCCTGATCTGCGAGCGGAAGTTCCTGTTGTTGAGGTCGGTGTCTTCGCCTAGGCGGTTCACGCGCGAGAAGGGCTCGTGGACGCCGTCCTTCTTGGGGGTGAGGAGGTCGGCCAAAGCGACAGAATTGGCCATTTTGGGCGCCTCCTCGGACGTGCAAACCGTCATAAGCAGGAAGTGTTCCTCAGGGAAGTCCGGCACAACGGGGTCCTTTTCCACGTCCTTGCGTGAGTAGCACAGAAGGTCGTCGTCTTCGCTAAAGCTGGGGCCGAAGAAGACCCGCTGGTTGATGCTGTTCAAGCCGTGGAGGTACGGGAACACCCTGCAGCTCTCCAAGAGCGCATTGGCGGGGTCCGTGTAATAGTAATCGAGCAAGCGACCCAATTGGGACGCCAGGGTGATGCGCACTATGTGCGGCTGTGCAGCGACGGGTCTGAGCAAGGGTGCCGAAAAGGACGCCAAAAACGCATCGGGAGACTGGTGCACGGGGGCCAGCGAGGATGCTATGTAGTTGAAAGAGCCTTTTCTGGAGCCAGACTCCGACTCGGACTCTGTTTCCGCACCCACAGAGTGGGTCCTCTCGGTGTAGAGCGGCTTTTTGGGGAGGCCCAGGGCCACTGTTCGCGGAACCACGGCATTCACGCTGTTGAGCGAGTGCGTGGACGCTGTTTTGGCGGGAAGGGGCGTGTTGGACACCACGTAGTCAAGAAGCGACATGGCGTGTGGGGCCGCACGGAGGTTGGCGGCGATGGGCGCAATATATAGGCAGCAACTGCGGGCGAGCCGGTAGTCAGACTAATGCGACCTAACAATAGGCGGCTGCTATTGTGGGAGGAGACGCGTCTGTGAAGAGATAAGAATGGGTGTGGGGGCGCAGACGGGCTGAGGGTTCTTATGCTGAGAGGGTGCTGGTCTGGCTTCTGTGCTGTGCAGGGTCAGCGTCTATATATGTAGCAGATGGTGCATGTTGGCTTTTCCTCTGCATCTGCCCACAGTTACGCAGTTACGCTGGCTGGCGTGTACCGGCAGCCCAGGTTCTAGACCATTAGCCCAATGCGGAAAACCACCAAGCGTTCCCAGAACGGCACAGATTACCACCGATTGGGATAGCACCCTGCAGCTGCTACACGACGCACGCCCACAAAAGCCACACACAGGGCCTGCAGTCTGGCCTTTGCGAGCATTGTCCTGCAGAGGCTGGGTTGGCACACAGGACCAAAAAGGCCCTCTGGCGGTGCAGGACCCTGAGAATATGGTTTGTAGTGGGTTTTTTTCTCGCGGTTTTTAGGGCATGGTGGCTGGGGAGGCTTTAGTGGGAGGTGTCGCTGGCTTGGCAGGGGTAACGAAGGTGTGGCAGGAGAAATTTCCCACTCACACGAAACTGTGGCCTGTGGCCTGTGGTCTGGCGGGCCCCATGCTCGTCTACGCACAATCGCGCTGGGCGGGCGGCCGGTTTGGCCAAATGCGTTCGCTGCCATCGCTATTGTAGGGACGCTATTGCCGACACAATGCGCGCTCGCCTTCGCCGGGGGTATATGTCCGGCGACAAAACCGGGCCGCGTTTGTCGCTATTGTGCGGGCAAGGGCTGAACACCAGGAATAGCGATAGGGGCGGGGGGTGGATTGCTGTGGACGTGAAGGTGGCGAAGGATGAGGGGAGCAGTAGGTGAGAATGGGAATGACGTAGAGGACAGAAACGGGGAGGCCATGGGAGTGAGATATTTGCGGCGGGCAGCTGGGGGTGAGTGGGGTGAGGTAGGCTCTTGCGTTTTGACCAGAAGCTCGTCTCGGGAGTTCCCGCTAACTTTCCCGGGAGACAGCGATTAGCAGGTGGATTTTGCAGGCAGAAATTAGCGGCAGGGTGCGGTGGACTTTCGCTAAATTCGCCCTGAAATGCCCGCTGCGGTTTTGACATTCCGCGGTGGCAGGCCAAATTGCGCGGTAATTTTCCCCCGGCTCGCCATTTTCTCGCTAGCTCCCCGGCCCACGCTAATTTTTCGCCCAAGGACTCAGAGGGCTGGTGCGACTTTACAATTAGCCAGCAGCCAGCGCACCACCCACGCCCACAGCCCCTCGCACGATGTACAGACGCTTTACGCCGGTGTTCCGTCGGTTCCAGTCCACCCTGGCCTACGCGGGCCAGATGCAGGCCCTCAAGGCCGACCTCAAGCAGGCCATGCTCAACAAGCTCACGCTTGAGAAGAACACCATCCGGTCCATCATTTCCAGCGTGAAAAATGCCGAGATCAACGGCTCTGCACAGAACGAGTTCGAGTTGTACAAGACCTTGAACAAGATGGTGAAGCAGCGCCAGACCTCGGCCGAGGAGTACACCACGCAGAACAGGGCCGATTTGGCGGAGTCGGAGTTGGCGGAGGCAGCCCTCATCAGCAAGTACTTGGGCCTGTTGCCAGTAGCGTCTCGCGAGGAGATCACTGAGAAGCTCACCGAGTTGGTGGAAAATCTCAGGACGTCCAACCTGAACGCCCCCATGGGAAAGGTGTTCCAGCTTCTTACCGAGGAGGTGGTGCTGGCGTGGAAGGCGTCGCCAGCGTTGGTCAAGCCTTTGGTCCCAGAAGTGTACAAGGCGGTGTTCAAGAAGTAGGTGAGGGGTGGAGAAAGAAGTGAATAGAGGGGAGTGTAAATAGGTGTAAATAGAGACGAGTGTAAATAATGAGAAGAGGAGGTGTAGAAAACAGACACAGCTAGAGGTACTATAGCCCCAATGTGGGCGATGCTGACCGAGACGACGAAACGGAGGATGTCCAGACGGTCAAAACAAGTCCCTAGGAGTCTAGACCGTTTCCCCAACACCCGCTAAGTACTCCCGTTTCAACACAGGCTATTATTGTTCTTGGTCCTACTGATCTTCTGCCGACAACGGATCTGTCAGTCGCGTATCTGTTGACTGCGGCCGTTTGGCAGATTGGCACACGTTTCTTGTGCCTGAAGGTGCTCCCCCTTGCGGCAATCTTCTAACAGCACTTGTTCTTACAGCACTTCTTCTTACATCACTTCTTCTTACATCACTTCTCCTTACATCACCTCCTTTCATCTCTTCTCCTTTTAAGTCACTTCTTCTTACAGCACTTCTTCTTACATCTCTTCTCCTTACAGCACTTCTTCTTACATCACTTCTCCTTACATCACTTCTCCTTACATCACTTCTTCTTACATCACTTCTCCTTACATCACCTCCTTTCATCACCTCCTTACATCACTTCCCCTTACAGCACCTCAGCCGTCTAGCCCGCCACATGCAGTTCCCAGCCCAGAATCATGGACAAGTCCCTTCCCCTGTAGCAAAAATAGCCGGCGCCACACGGCGCCTGGTTACTGGCTTTAAGGCTGGCCAACGGCTGCACCTACGCCTCGTATAACGCGCAGTGAATAGCACTGTCTGCGCCACATGAAACGTCACGAATGCCACTGCAAGCATGCTGAAACTCCCTGAAGTGATGCATCCGGTACCCCTGTACGACGGAGCAAGGCGTTCTGCATGTGAATGCACTTTGGTGGTTTTACATTCTGGTGGCTGGTGGAAAAGCTTCAGAGGGTGAAGCCACATACTGTCCAGGTGAGAAGCACACAGCGTAGTAGAGGAAGCTGAAGTGTCCAGAGTCGCTCCCTAGCTCGCTGAATATCTAATGGGCTCGCGAATCCCCAACGCCATCTCCCGCACCAGCTGACTCGCCCTACCCTCCTTTAGCACAAACACAACAAAGCCCACCTTCGGGATGCCTAGCGCACCTTTGAGATACCGCTTTCTCTGACATCCTTCTTTCGCAACTTCACGACAGCATACTCTGATTTGTTCTCTCACCACCACTCACTGTATCTGCGATATTCTCGCCTCCATTTTTGCCCCATTTTTGCACCAATTTCGCACCAATTCGCACCCACGCTCCTTGTGGCAGGTGCAAAATGCCCCCCACTAAGCACCCTTTCTTCACCGCGTCCTCCTCCAAGTTCCACGATGATCCCGTACTTGGGACCCCTCCTTCTCTGGGTCACCCTCATCGGCGCCTCCAACTCGCCCATGTACCGGCCCCTGGTAATCACTTTGACTGTCACCACTACTGTTGAGCACACCCAGATAGTGTACGCACCCGGCCCCTCCCACACCCCGGTACTCCCGTTCCGTAACTCCACACAGAGCCAGACCACAACTGTGGACAGGGTGACTTCAACAGCGCAAAAGCCGCTCAAATCCGAAATGGCCCTGTCGAGCTCAGTCACCTCCGTGCCCGCCCAGGTCACCCGCGAAACAGAGACGAAAATCACCCTTGCGTGGCCCCACAGAACTAAGGAGCCAGTTGACACTCCCATAAGCACCGCCACCAGAGCCAGGCCGGTTTTGAACTACGAAAACGGCGGCAGGTTGGTCATTGGCCTGCGTCCACCGTTGGCTGCAACATCTGCTCAGTTACCCCCACAAGAAGCCATCAAGGGTCCCTCCGAGCCTGGAATGGCGCCAGTGCCGTCTCCAGTGCTGGAAAAGACCTGGTTTGCCATTCTCCCCGAGACCAGGCCGGTTTCAGTGTCCCTTTCTGTGCCCCAAACAGGGGAGAAGAGCACTTTGTTGAGCCTGAGAACCACCCACGCGCCTCTTTTGGAGAACAACCTCGTGTGGAGTGACTTGTACGAGGATTTCTCGGGCTTCGAAACCGACACGGGCTCTTCTGTGGGCTCTCTGGCTGCAAAAACCACCGTTTTGGCACCCCGTTTGACGTCTCCGAGTTCTCACACCCCAGGCCCATTTGAGAAGAACACTGCGGTGAAACGCACCTCGGTCGACAGAACCTCCGTACACCTGTCGCAGACGACAGTTGCTCCCTCGACAACCGCCCCTCAGCCTCCCGAGACAGCTCCTGCTCTGGAAATGCCGACTTCGTCCTTCCCCAGCAGCTACAGCCTGCTAACGGCCCCCAGAGGCGCTCAAATGGCGCTGTTTTCGGCGTCCACATCCGCCAGCCCCCGGAGAAGGCTCTTTCCCTCCAACAAGACCCTCCGCTATAGCAGCAACGCCGCAAAAGGCACCGTTTGGGTGTCTTTCGAGCAGGTGCTCCTCGCGGTAGTAGCTGGTGTTCTTTTGTGTAATTTTCTTTGAGAGCGAATTCAAAATCAACAAATTCTGAGAGCGTCTTTTGCGACTAGTGCAACTCCAACAGCACGCATTCCATCGCCTGTTCTGTATACAACAGCGCCAATGTCCGAGGTACGCATGGCTGCGCCCACAGCTGGGGATATTATGGCTGCAAAACGGCGCCCTTGCGTTCCCTGCAGCCCGTTATCTGTCATCCACTAACCGCCAGGTCAAAAGAACCATCAGAATCAAGACCGAGCAGCACATCTTGAAGGACGTGCCGCCGGTCGAGAACTACCCCATGAGAGAGTGGTCCATCGAGGTGTACATGCTAAATGAGGCCGGAAACGAGATACAGGCGGACATCTTGGACAAAGTCACCTACTCGTTGCATCCCACCTTCGCCAACCCCATACGGTCCATCAAACAGAAGCCGTTCCGTGTGGAGGAGCAGGGCTGGGGAGAGTTCGATATCCCCATTTCCGTGCACTTGGTGGGGCTCGCGGGAAAGGCGGGCGAGCGCAAGTTCAACCACGACCTCAACTTCCTTCTGGAGGAGTACATCACGGACCACGTTATCACCATTCCGCTCAAAAACGCACAGCTTAACAAGTTGTTGCTTGAAAGTGGGCCTGTGCCGACGGAGGACGGCAGCGCGAAGCGCAAAAACGACTCGGACTTGGGCCTGTCCAAGTTGAAGAAGCTGAAGGGCTCCAACGGCGCCGTCAAGGGCGCCATTGACTTGGAGAAGTTGGCTAACGGCTTGACCAAGCTTGGTGAGGACGACTTGATCGTCATTGTGCAGATGGTCACCGACAACCGCACCAACGACATGAACATTAAGAACGACGTTGACCAGGGCGAGTTCACCATGGACTTGTACACGTTGCCGGAGTCGTTGTTGAAAAGCTTGTGGGAGTACGTGAAAAAGCACGCGGGTGAGGCGTGAGGCGGGGGGTCTATTTCTTCATTGTTCTTTAGGTTATCGAGTGTTAGAGACGAGCGTAGGGGGACGAAATGAAACGCCCGTGGAATAGGATGTGGAGGTTATGAAAAGGAAGGACTGTGCATGAAATCGCGATAAAAACAGCGACGGGGAAGGGTGGCCATGTGGCGAGGGGTCCCCAGTTATACAGCCAGGTCTTGGGAGGGATGGGGAGACATGAGTGAAATAGTGCGAGTCAACAGGAACTGGACTAATAAGGATGCGAGAAAAGGACCTTCAATTGGTGCATAAAAACGCCATTTGGGACAAGGAAACTCTGTGACGTGGGTGAAAGAGTATACCTTCTTTTGGCGCAAATGAGAGTATTATTCCTCTTCAGGTAGCATATGTATCTTATTTAGGCAACTGTATCGTTGTCCTGTTTTCTGTGACATCTATTTAAGGGTCGCCTAGAATGCCTGGACGCTTTAGAAGGGGACATTCTATAGACAAGTGTGCATCTTGACCATTTGTTCCTTTCGGGGGTCTCTAGCCTGCTGCTCTGCACCTTCCTCTGCCTTTCTATGAGGAAAGAAGCGTGGGATTTGAGCTGGCCGTTTCACAATCGGGAGAACCAGGACTCGAAAAGGGGCCCCTTTTGATGTAAGCCATTCTCGAAAGGTCCCCTCTCGCTGTTCTTCTTCCGCTTCTTATCGTTGTGTATTTGCGGCGATTTTGCATTTGCTCTTTTCCACAGTTCTGGTCGCTCTTTGAAGCCTGCGACCCAAATTTTGCAGCTGCTTTCGGGCCAATAACATCTAGAACTAACTACCCAACAAACGCAATGAACCCGGCTTCCTCAACATTCTCCTTTTCCGTCATCGGCCTTGTCAATGTCTCAAATGCTTCTCCCTTGCTCTTTGAACACCTCCTCCTCACGTGGACCACACCTTCACAGTCGCATCCCACGAAGCGGTGCACACACCCACCCCGTCCGGACTCACGGCCACCTGGCTGATCTTGTTACTGTGCGAGCCCCTTCCGATGGAGCCCAACATCTCGTTCTTGAGCGTGTCCCACACAAGGCAGCCGTAATCGGCGTAGCACGCATAAAGAAGGCGTCCCAGATGGCTGAAGTCCACGGAATTCACGCCCGGGGCATCGTACTCCGACTGGAGGCTGGAAATCGTGCTCTCGTTGGACTTGTAGAGCGGCAGCAGCGCGCTGGCCGGCAGAATTCGGTCCGGCGCTGGGTACGCCAGCATCACGTGGGCCAGAAGCAGGTACAGCGCCAACTCGCAGTCGGCCCTCACGTCAAACAAACGCACAATGCCGTCATCGGACCCTGTGGCAAACAGCTGCCCGTCCGGGAAGTGGCGCACACAGTTGACGTCGCTGTTGGACACAAAGAAGCTCAGGGAGGGCCGTGGATCCCGGTGGTCCCAGCTCTTTGCGTAGCCGTCGGAGGACCCCGAGACGAACCCAAACGGCCCCCCCTTGGGCCCCACGTCCATACACAAGACATCGCCCACGTGATCCACGAAACTGCGGCTCCTGGAGGCCTTCACCACGTCCCATTGGATGCATTTCATGTCGCCGCTGGCGGTCAATACGGTGTTGTCGTCCATAAAGTCGCACTCAGAGATGTAGGCGTGGTGGCCCTTGAAGACGACCCTCACCTGCTGCTGGAAAGACCCGTGCATCTGGACGCTTTCGGCGGGCTCCTGCTGTCTGTCGAAAGGGTCCTGCTGTACCTTATAGAGGGTGCAGGCGTTGTCGAGGCCGGCGGAGGCCACTAGCCTACCGCTGGGGGAGTAGGCACAAGTCAACACCCAGGGATTGTCGAGCGAAATGGCGTTCTTTTTGAAGCCAGTCACGGCGTCCCACACTATCATGTACCCATCCTGTGAGGCCAGGAGTATCCGTGCCAGGTCGCTGCTCCATCTGACGCGGGCCACCTTGTCGTGGTGGCCCTTGAGGGTGGAGTAAAGCTTGAGAGAAGAGTCGTTTTTGGGGATACCTGCTACTGAAACAGACGTCTGGGCCAAAGTGGCGTCCTGTGTGAGGCCCTTGACCCGCTCCACTTCCGCGTAGAGCCGTCTGGCCTCTGTTCGGGCAGCCGCTATTCTGGTGACCACGGACTGGGGTTCCTCGGGCCGGTCGAGCATTCGGGGGCGGAAAACGGGCGTAGGCGTCTGGAGTGTGGCCACTAGTGACATGCGGTGTAGTGAGGGCGTTTCAGGCTGCGAAAACGATGTAGCCGGTGGTTTTCCCACGGGTTTGCACTCAGCCTAGGAGAAGCCTAATGGACAGGGGTGGGGCGTCCACAGCCCGTTTTGACACCTGAAAAAGCGTCCGTGTGGCAGTGAGACTGCACCCGGCCACGGGGGTGGTCTGAGCGGAGACCCTGCATCCAAGGGCTTTTTTACGGGTGGTGTAGTCTGGGAGAGTCGCATAATTGTGCATAAAATGTGGCATTGCCGATCCCTTTGCAGCTGCAGAAGAGGTTGCGTCATAAACGCGACATTTCGCGACATTTCGCGACATTTACTGTCGCTTCCTCTCCATGTCGCGACGCATCCTGGGCACGCGACCGTTGTGGTCCAGCCCTCAGTTACCTCGCCTACACCCGCTGCTATACGCTTATATGATACATAGAATACACCCGGGCGGGCCCTCCTGTATTTCCGCCTGCCCGTCGTGGGAGACCGTGCTTTCATCACTCCTTGGCTGCTCCTGCACTTGGCCTCCCCTTCTTATATCTCCTTTCCAGGGATGAGCCGCCAAAAGTGCCCCTAAATGCCCCTTGGCGGCCGCTGCCCCTTCGGCCATGAGAGTGGCCTTCACCGGTCTCAACTGTCTCAAAACTAGCACATTAGCTCTCTTCAATCCGGGGCTCTGTTGCCTCATCCCCTTCTAGATTGCGTCTATCGTGCCAGGGCCATTTGGTCATTATCCACTCCGTAGTCACTTCTCTGCGGTCGCCCAGAGCTGTACCCTCTGTAGTTATCGTGCATATAGGGTATTGCCATTTGGACACGACTATGCAGCCCCGACTCGGAATGGCCCCACTATTGCCCCTCGGTTCCTCTCCTATCCCTTGTGGCTCCTGATAGCTTCTCGCCTATATCCGGGGCTCTATAGGCATTTTCCGCTTCGCCCCTCTTTACATCCCCTGGGACAGCTTTTTGCCAGTAAATGCCTTGGGATTGGGTACTGGTGCAGCTGCTGTCTTCAAAGACCGTGCCTTGGACCGCAGCTTATCCTCACGCTCCAAGTCTCCCGTGACTTTCGATAAGTAGGCCGGAACAGGTAAAGACGCCTTCAAGAAGAACATCTTCCAATTGCGCGCCTTGTCCTTCAACTGCACCTGAGTTCTGTTCTTCAAAACCTCGGAGATCTTGCCTCCAGGCCCGAATAGCTCCAAGATCGTAGCCCACATTGGCCCCTTCAACTCCAAAGCATGACGAAGGGTCTTCTCCTCCTCGCGGGTCCATGGGCGTCTAGCAGTGGTCTTGGAGGTGTTGAGGTTCATGCGAAGCTGAATCTGCTGTTCCTGGATCTCTGAAGGGAGCATGGCACTGGTAATCTCCTTGATTTCCTTCGATCTTTCGGGGTTTTGGGGCACTGGAGATTGCGCCCGGGGCTCCGGAACACTGGAAAGAACGTCCTGGCTGTGTGGGGTAGTGGAGGCGTATGTGGGACCCGAGTTTACGGGTCTGGTGGCCATTTTCCTGCTCTTTTTGCCCCATATGAGAAGGCCCATGTTCTTGCTCACGTAGTCAAAAAGATCTCCGAGAAATGTAAACCATTCGTACTCCTCTCCAAGACTGCGGCCCTCAGGGTAGTTCAAGAGCGCCTCTTTCCTCGAATTGCACCGGTCAACAAAGTCCAACTCTGTGGGAGACAAGACTGAGGTTCCGCGACGGCTCATCAACACCTCCTCCAAGTTGGAGGGAAGAATGTCGTCCAAAATCTCCTCACGAGACCGCTCTCCAGCCTCCGCTGCCGAAATGTACGCCTGGGTCTTCAAATCAAGATACAACTGGGCCTGGGGCTTCAAAATCTTGCCAATTTTGTCACCAATGACAGTGTTGACATTGCTTTGTAAGCTGAAAACCAGCGAGCTCATGTTGGTCAAGGCAAATTCCGGGTCCAAGTTGTTCTGAGGGCAGAAAACGTCCAAGAAGGACTCATTCAAGTAGAAGAAGCCCACCTCGATGGTGCCCAAAGTAGCAGCCAAGAAAGTGGCCAAATTCACCTTTCGAAGAGTGGACTCTATGCTCTGCTCCCGGTTCTTGAACATGGAGGGCGTCTTTTCGCCTGTTTTCCACATTCCTGGCGCAACGTGCTCCACGGTCAAAAACGGGTCCTCCTCGGAGTAGAGCCTTTTGGTGAACTCAAAAAGCGACGTCAAGTCCCTGTAAGTAGCGCCCGCGGGCGTGTCGGTATTGGAGGCCAAGTCTATAATCTTCTGGTATGGTCCCACGGCCACTATGCGCAACAATTGGGTGGCTAAGTTGTCCAAAGTTGGCAAAGTATTGACCAACAACTGGATCCTGGGAGGCAAGTATTCCGCCGCTACCACGGGAAGCGGAAGAGCTGCCAAATGGGCGCTAGCCAAACCGGCCAAGGGCGGCATTTGCGACGAAAGAGCCGAGTATGCTGCGTACGCAGTGTTGGTGTTGAGAAGCTCAGAATCGGCCGGAATAGATACTCCGCCATGTACCACTGAGGAGACGTCATTTTCGGGCTCCTTAGACGACTTGGTGGCCTGCTCGAGCTGATACGCGATCATATTGAGGTCCTCCTTTTCGTTGAGAACATGGCCCTTTTCGCCGTTCTTCTCGGTCCTTTCTGCGGCTCCCGAAAGATCAGGGTCAATCACGGGGCTTTTGCGGTCTCCCTGGGGTTCGGGTGTGTGGGTGCTTTCCCTGTGGTGCTCCTCTATGGCCCTTTCGAACTGCAAGTCCAAATTGAGGTCATCGGGCTTCTGCCTTTTGGTCTCGGGGTCGTTTCCGGCGTCAGATTGACGCTTCAAGGGGTAGTTTTTGTCCAGGATTCCGTGAGACTGGTCATTTTTGTGGTCCGATAGTTTTTCGGGCTCATGAGTGGCGTTCTTGTGGATGCTCTGCTGCTGCAGATGGATCGAGTCAGATATGATCTTATCAAGATCAAGCATGTTGATATCCACGTCTGCAGAGTCCTTGGACCCAGGATGGTCGGGCCCGGAAACGTCCGGCTGCGATTTTTCCGGTGTGCTCATGGGGCTGGAGGCGCTTATATTTCTGTTTATATCTCTTCGTATGCCAGGGCTGAAACCGCCTGCAGGAACAGAACGCCCAAACGGGCGGTGCCGCGAAGAAAAGTCATCGGAATTACCTGCAGGACACGGGACCCCCGCAGCGCCTAACCCGATCGGGCCGATCCGCTAGGACCCATCCCGTTATAAAAGCTCGAGGATTCCCCGGATTGCTTAATTTCTTTCTTCACCATGTCTTACGCCAGCAAGAACTTCCCCTCCGAGCCCAACACTCCATCCGTCGTTTCCGACGCGTTCCCGGGACCCGAGTCCAAGCGCCAGATGGCCGCATTGGGCGAGGTGTTTGACGCCAGACCTGTCAACTTCGTGGCTGACTATGACAAGTCCGTGGGCAACTACCTTGTGGACGTCGACGGCAACTCGTTTTTGGACGTCTACGCGCAAATCTCGTCCCTTCCCATTGGCTACAACAACCCGAAGTTGATTGAGGTTGCAAAATCCCCCGAGATGGTTCGGGCCATCGTGGACAGACCTGCCTTGGGCAACTACCCCGGAAAGGACCTCACAGACATCATCAAGGGTGTCTTGGCGGTCGCTCCCAAGGGACAGGACAAGGTGTGGTCTGCGTTGAGCGGTGCCGACGCCGTTGAGTTGGCGTTCAAGGCTGCCTTCTTCTGGTTCAGGTCCCAGCAGAGAGGCTACGGAAAGGACTTCACTGCGGAGGAGACCGAGTCCGTGATGAAGGGCCAGGCGCCCGGTTCGCCCGAGTTGGCTGTCATTTCCTTCGAGAGGGCCTTCCACGGACGCTTGTTCGCCTCCGGTACAGCCACCTCTTCCAAGCCGATCCACAAGTTGGACTTGCCTTCTTTCAAGTGGCCCAAGGCCCAGTTCCCCTCGTACAAATACCCCTTGGACCAGCACGAGGAGGATAACAAGAAGGAGGACGCCCGCTGTTTGGAGATCGTCGAGAACATATATCAGACCTGGAAGGTGCCCATCGCCGCTTTGTTGGTGGAGCCCATCCAGTCTGAGGGAGGCGACAACCACGCGTCTGCTGCCTTCTTCCAGGGCTTGCGTGACATCACCTTGAAGCACAAGTCGTTGTTGATCATGGACGAGGTCCAGACGGGCGTTGGTGCCACCGGTAAGTTCTGGGCCCACGAGCACTTCAACCTCCTGCCTCCCCCTGACTTGGTGACGTTCTCCAAGAAGTTCCAGACCGCGGGCTACTACTTCCACAACCCCCAGCTCATCCCCGACAGACCATACCGCCAGTTCAACACGTGGTGCGGAGACGCCTCCAAGAACATCTTGGCGGGTGCCATTGCCCTGGAGATCGTGCAACATGACTTGGTCAACAAGGCCCAGGAGGTCGGTGGCTACTTGTACGGCAAGTTGGAGGCGTTGCAGAAGAAGTACCCCTCGTACTTGCGTGACTTGAGAGGCAAGGACCGTGCCACCTTCATTGCGTGGTCCTTTGAGTCTGGAAAGGCCAGAGACAAGTTCATCTACGACCTCAAGGGCGCGGGTGTCAACATGGGCGGTTGTGCCGAGGACTCTGTGCGTTTGAGACCGTCTTTGGCCTTCGAGAAGAAGCACGCCGACGTGTTGGTGGCTGCCATCGAGAAGGTGTTGGGGGGCTACTAAATAGAGATTGAGAGTGCGAAGAAAGTGTAACGACTGCGAAAAGTGTAGGGGAGCTGTTGCGTACATTTGGTGGGTTGGCTGCTCGAAAGGTGAGCGTATCACTGTTGAAAAAGGCGTCTTCAGCGTGATGGTGTGATTTCAGGCTGAAAAATCGGCCTTCGGGCGTTTCTCGCTACTGGCGTTCCCTCAGAAAGGTGGCCTGGGGCGTTCTCGCAAAATTTGCTCAATGGCCATTTATGTCCCAGAAGCCCTTACACCCAAGTTTCGCTCTGTTGGATGCCAACACTCTTCTCGCTACGCACTTTGGGTGCCCTGGCCATTTTGCAGCCAATGGCTCACAAAAGGGCCAGGCCGTTTTCTGTATGCAGGCCCGTCTCTTATAAGACTTTTCGCAACCGCCTTTGTAAACTCCCACCCCATGCAAGTGTTTGGCCACCGGGACTTTCTACTCGTTGCCCTTCTTGGGCTCCACGGCGTGTGGCGCAGCAGTGGTGTGGCGGGGCTCTTTTCTGTTGTGGCACAGCACCTCTTCTTCGTGGCGGTGCAGCTTCCCTACATTTACATTGTGGAAAGGCGACTTTGCCCCTTCCCCTACCAGTCGTTGTTTCTGCAGCGGGCCACCGGCTGCGAGTATATGCTTGTGGCGATTCTCAAGCACGTGATGAGCGGCTACGCGCTCCCCGAAGGGCCCGCCTTTGCTGCAGTCAACTGGATGAGAGGCCTCCGAGAGTTTAGAGTCGGGTTGGGCGACGTCGAGAGCACCGTGGTGGGGGGAAAGGAGGCAGCTGAAAAGAATGCACCCGCCTCGGACTCTCTTCAGCAAGCTCCCCTTTTGAGAAATGCCCAAAACGAGGGGTTTTTGAACGACGTCGCCGGGGTGGAGTCCGTCCCCAAAGAGGCCTTCAACGAGGGAGACGCGTCCATCGACGGCATTCTTGCTGAAACCACAAGAGATTCGGAACTTCCCCAGAAGAAGGCATCTGTCTCTTCGTTCCCCCGCATGCTCTGGATCGCCTCCAAGAGCCGTCGGCACGTGCCCCACGACGTGGTGGTTCTCTACGTTGGCGGAGGGGCCCGTTACGGAGGAGCGTCCGGCCACATCTACGAGGAGTACCTCACCATTTTGGCCGTCAACCTTCTTGAACAGGGTTTTTCGAGTGCCGCGTGCGTGATTCCGGAGTTTCCCGCAACCCCGGGCCGTTTTCCGGCGCAAGAGGCCCTTCTTGTGCGATGCTACGCCCACATCCACGCCCAACTCGCCCCCGAATGTCACGTGGTGGTGGCTGGCGACTCCACGGGGGCTTCGCTTGTGGCCGGGCTTCTTTTGGGCCTTTGCGAGCCTTCTTCGGCGCTTTTGGATGCGCTTCCCGAGTTCAGCCGGGCTTCTATCAGGGCCCTCAGAAGGCCCTCTGCGGCGCTCCTCATCTCGCCCGTGGTGGGAACGACGGGCCCCATAGTCAACAGCGCTGCCGATTACATCACAGGGGCCGTTCTCAAGCGGTGGGCCGCGGCCCACGCTCCCAAGGAAGGCGCTGCCGACGAAAACACCGACCCCCTTCTTGTTTCGCACGCCAAATGGGCCCGTTCTTCCCCAGAATGCGGCTTCTACGTCACCTATGGCGCCCTGGAGACACTCGCACCCCAGCAGGAGGCGTTCATCGCCCTTTTGCGGTCGTCCGGGGCCAAAGTGCGCGTTTCGTGCCGCCCTGCCAGCGTCCACTCGTGGCCCATATTGGCCTTCTACACTGAGCGGTTGGTGGACCACCGCGAGGCGTCGCTCCAGGAGTTTTCGGGCGTCATCTCGCGCATGCTCCTCTGGAGATGTCCGTCGTACTACGCCGGCCGGGGCCGAGAACCGGTGCTGATGGTGACGTTGGACGAGGACCATACCTAGTAGATACGGGCTCCTATAGCGAAATTCGCACCTCAAAAAAACTCTCGTAGATCCGACATTGGCCCCACATAAGCCTGTTTTCTGTGTGGACGGCGTGCTGCAAAAGGCTGCAACACTCTGGAAGCCTGTGGAAGGCCGTGGAAGGGTCTGAACGCGCATCTGTTTGTGCATCTACTGAAGGCGCGTAACTGGGCGCACCGTCCCCAGCTACTCTACACATTCTCCCTTACAGCCATCGGGCTCTGTGAACAAGCACACTACAGTGGCGGTGTCTCCTTTGCTGTGTTCTTGAAACACGCAGCTGGTTTTCCATCTCGTCTTGCAGTGCTGCTATTGGCCGCATATCCCCGGTCTATTCCGGTAGCCTCCACTACTTAAACCACCCCATTTCCACCTCCCCATGGACGTGCAGTTTCTCCCAGCGGCGCCCGCGGACCTCAAGCGCTTCTTTAAAAACGACTCGAACGCGTCCTTTCTCGCGGGTGGCGTGGCGGGCGCCGTTTCACGGACCGTGGTGTCGCCCTTCGAAAGGGCCAAGATCCTCCTCCAGCTCCAGGGCCCCGAGGCACAGAAGGCGTACCGCGGCATGTTTCCCACCATCTACAAGATGTACGTGCAAGAGGGCTGGCGCGGGCTCTTTCGAGGAAATCTCCTAAACTGTGTCCGCATCTTCCCCTACAGTGCTGTGCAGTACACCGTCTTCGAGCAGTGCAAGGACTGGCTCCGATACCGCCGTGGCGCCTCCTCCAAGGAGCTCTACGCGTGGGAACGGCTTGTCTCAGGCTCGGTAGGTGGCATTGTCTCCGTCGCGGTCACCTACCCCTTGGACCTAATAAGGGCCCGTATCACTGTGCAAACAGCATCGCTCGCCAGGCTCAACAAGGGCAGAATGGTGCGTGCGCCGGGCGTTTTGGAGACCTACTTGGATGTTTACCGCAACGAGGGCGGGTTCTTGGCCCTATACAAGGGAATCGTGCCCACCACGTTGGGCGTGGCTCCGTACGTGGCCATCAACTTCGCCATGTACGAGAACCTCAGGGACTACATGGACCAGTCAGAGCGCGACTTCTCCAACCCGCTCTGGAAGCTCCTGGCGGGAGCCCTCAGCAGCTTCGTGGGCGGAGTATTGATCTACCCCTTGGACTTGCTCAGGAAACGCTACCAGGTGGCCAGCATGGCGGGAGGAGAGCTCGGGTTCCAGTACACCTCGGTGGCGCACGCTTTGACCAGCATTTTCCGCAACGAGGGCTTTTTTGGTGCCTATAAGGGCCTCACTGCCAATTTGTACAAGGTAGTGCCCTCGATGGCAGTCAGCTGGTTGTGCTACGATACCATTAAGGATGCATTGAGGAGGTGGTAACACGAGCGATTTTCAGTCTTCAGCCTGAGCAATTGATACTCCGGCCCTGGTTTCCAAACCCCTGCGAAGACAGGCCCTGAACCTGCAAAATTCACGTGCTCGCGTGAATCCTGGCGTATATGTGCCCAAAATGGATCCCATTTGCAGCGTCTGCATATGTTTCCCGGAACTTTGGACCATCCCTTGCGCGACTCTCCTCGTTGGCCACAGACTACCGCAGATATCATCTACGGGGCTCTTCGATCCTCTCCCGCCCGTTGCCCCCTGCTACATAAACCACACATAGACACTCAATAGACTAGAGAGCCAATGGCTGCGAAATAGCGAGGTTTCTTTCGCCCATACACACTAAAAAAATGCCTGATTTTTCGCTCAGGTCCCCCATAGAGGAGTCTACAACAGCTTCCAGCCTCACTACTACCACTCCATCCTCCCTTGGCTGGCCATGACCCCGTCCCCCATTGGCCAACCATAGCGAAGCAATTTGTGTACCTGCATATAGCCCCTTCAAAAATTTAATGATACGACAAAAGAGCCTCTCCACTATAAGCTACACCACCCACGATGAGAGCCTCCCGCATTTTGTTGAACGCCGCTAGAAAGAGTCTGGAGCCCAAGGTTGATGTGCCTGTGGAGATGTACCCGCTTTTCGCAGCCGTTGGCGTGGCCATTGGCTCCTTGGGCTTCTTCACCTACAGACACTTTGCCTACGACAAACAGTTGAGATTGTGGAAGAACCCGAACTTGTCCAACTTGGACAAGGTGTTGAACGAGGACGCCGAGAAGCAGAAGAAGGCCGAGCTGAACTAGGCTGCGGATTTCGTGAAATATACGTATTTGTCATTGTATGTACATGTAGTGCGATGGTTGTGCTGTGAGCCCTTGTTGGAGGCCAGCAACGTCTATCTTGCTCTGCTCAAGGCAAGGGCCTAAAAAAGACCCCAGCAAATGGATTCTGGTCCTCAATCTCATCAGTCGCGAATATTGGAGTAGTAGGTGGTGATTTCCGCGATCTCGTCCAAGAGGTCGATGGCCTTATCGAAGCCCGCCTTGTGCGACTCAGGAAAGTCCACCTCGTTATCCGGCTCCGCAATCAAGACCGTCTTGGAGTCCTTCAACTTGTAGCCCTTCTCAGACAAGGTGTTGGAAACCGTCTGGAGGTCGCCTGGCGCTGTGATGATGCGGAACAACCGCTCGCCAGCATACTCGTTCTCGGGGTCCTTGAAGTCCTCGACGTCCTCCGCCCCAATATCGATGGCCGTCTCCAAGACGTCGTCAAGGGTCTCGTTTTCTGACACCGGCTCGAAGACAACCTCGCCCTTCCTCTCAAACAAGTACTGGCACGGGCTCAACGACGCACTGAACTTCGACATCGCGTGCTTCACCAACCCAATGGTGCGCGTTTTGTTATCGGTGTTAGCGTCAATGATGAACGCCACGCCTCCAGGGCCCATGAATTCGTAGGTGACCTCAAAGGTCTGCGCTCCGTCGTTGGAAAGCTCGCCCGTGCCTCTCTTGATAGCGTTCTCGATGATCTTCTTCGTCACATTCAACTTTTTGGCCTTCTCCACCAACGTCACAAGCTGAGCGTTGCCGTCCACACCGGCGCTCTTCACACTGGCTGCTATTCTGGTAGCTAGGGAGTAGGCCTCCCGCAGCTTTTTGGCGTCGTTCTTGGCCTTATCGTGCCGAATATTGGCCCACTTCGAATGGCCTGCGAACGCCATGCCGGTTCCGTGAAAGGTCCTGTGTGGCGCCAAGCGCGTACCTAGCCGCCTAGCCGCTATTCTCGTCCCGAAAACCTCCGTCTGCAAACCAATCATGCTTCCA
The DNA here is from genome assembly GCA_030558325.1 of Wilhelminamyces tanticharoeniae. Lineage (NCBI taxonomy): Eukaryota > Fungi > Ascomycota > Pichiomycetes > Serinales > Metschnikowiaceae > Wilhelminamyces > Wilhelminamyces tanticharoeniae. The sequence continues at coordinate 189,813 of JAJMSI010000010.1, read as the reverse complement.
TACATGGACATAAAGAAAAGTCGTGTCTGCACCGCCCTCTAATATCTGATACAGCACTTCTTCCACCGGCCTCCACACCCAATTACCATGAGCGCCAACGAAGCGATGGCCAAACGCACCTTGTTGGCAGCCATTGCCGACGAGGACTCCGTCACCGGGCTTTTGCTCGCAGGCGTGGGCCAGGTTTCTACTGAGACAGGCAAGGAGTCTAACTTCTTGACCGTGGTCCCTGGAAAGACCACCGTGGAGCAGATAGAGGAGGCCTTTGACACCTTTACCAGCGGCAGAGACGACATAGCCATCTTGTTGATCAACCAGCACTTGGCGGATTTGGTGCGCTTCAAGGTGGACAACTACACGAAGGCGTTTCCCGCCATTTTGGAGATTCCTTCCAAGGACCACCCCTACGACCCCGAAAAGGACTCCATCTTGAAGAAGGTGAGACGGTTGTTTGGCGAGTAGCGGGCTCACGGCGCCGGCGTCACCTTACTGAGACTGGCTTTATTGCTGCATTAGTGCTATAGTACATGGAAGATATTAAATGGTGTAGAAGGGGCGGGTTTTCGGCCTGAATAGCCTCTTTGGGGCCCTGACGTGCTTTCAGCGGTTCTTGGAAGAATGTGGCAACTTACTGGATTTTAGACGAGTTTCGGTATTTTGGTCTAAAATCTCGTGAAAGTGTTAACTTGTCTCTCTGTACTCCATTTTGATATATGAGTGGAGGTACTAATCAATTCCCAATTACATGCATGACTGGTGAAATCTTGAGGAAAAGAAGGCATCGATAAAGACAAGCAAAGTTTCAATGGTATAACTAGCTGCCCCTTACTGCTTCAAGTCAGCCTTTTGGTCCCAAAATGCACGGCTTACGAGACCTCAAAACTCAATAACAACACTGCATGAAGCCCGATCTCCTTGAGAAAAAAAAAACCTTTCATTCTTCCCTTCAGCAAAGGCATACGCCCGAAGACTGCTCCCTACCAACTGCAATTTCTATCTGACATTGTATTCTTAGCGATATCCTAGGGCTCTCCGCGACACAAACTATTCGGTCCGAATTCTGGCGATTCCTTAAAAGACTGATATCCCTTTCACTCGTTCCCTTCGTCACTTCTTCTTGTTCTTCTTGTTCTTCTTGCCCGTCTTCTTCTTGGCACCAACCGTGGGCACCAGTGTTGGCGCATCTTCAACGTCCTCCTCCTCGCCATCATCCTCGTGGTGTTCCGAAACAGCTCTCTTTAAAGTTTCCTCCTTCAGTTTCTCGTCCAAAGACGTGGCTGAACCACTAACGTTAGGTGTAGCTTGATTCGAAAAAGCCTGCGAAATGTCCTCAGTGGAGACCGCCGGGACGCTGTTCTCTATTGACAGCACAAGCTCTTCCTTCTCATACTCCTCCTTAGCCCTGTCAGATACATCGGACGACAGTGCCACGGCCTCAGCTTTTGAGCTGCTTTCCTCCTGCATTCCAAACGCTTTCGCAGCCTGTGTAGCCTCAGTGAGCTTGCTCTTGAAGTCTTCTGCACCAGGGATAACCTCCAGTGAAGTAGTCGTGGAGCTTGAAACATCCTCGAGCTTAAGATGGTGGGGATCCGCCTCCAGTTCTTCCTTGGCCTTGCGGTTCTCCTCTTCCTGCTTCTCGATCGCCTTTTGAAGGTCCTTGGCCTGTTTCTCGTTTTCCTTCAACTCCTTTTCCACATCTAGAGGGATCTCCGTGTGGGATTGACCCGCCTGGGGCTCTTTGAGCTGTTCAGCTGGCAACTGATCTTCTTTGTAAAGTGGTATTTCATCGAGCTGATTGGCTCCCTGTGGCTTCTGGTGGGATTTTTCGGTGTCTCCGATGGATCCCTTCTCTTCTATGGGCGCAGAAGCGTTTTCGGGAACTATTTCTTGCTTCCCAGAGACACCTGTCAGTGTAGGCTCTTCCAAACGCCCCTCTGTAGAAACCTCTGGTGCCTCCACGGCATTTGCTTCCCCAGAGGTGATAGCATCGGGCGCAGCGGCCTTCTCAGAAGGCGCAGTTTCAGTCTGCTCAGTCTCAAGTGGCTTTTGAGGTGCGGCCACCTCGAGGGCCTCTGCGGGCACGTTGGGCACCACTTTTCCGCTTTTCTTCCAGAAGTCCTTTGCAAATATGTCTGGCAAAACGCAGTCCTTGGTGTAGAAGTCACGCACACCGACGATTCTCCTCTCCCTTTCACATGCCTTCAACCACTCGGGGCGGATGATTGGAATGTTCATTTCGTTAGCCTTCAAGAACTCCGGATTCTGCTTGTTTTCGCGCGTGGCGATGAAATGCGTAGTGTCGACCCGCACCTTATCCTGGGCAGGGTGATTGGCGCCCATCGCCTTCAACGTAGCCTGAATATCGTCCACCGTGAACTGGTCGTTGGCGGCAATGTCTCCCAAACAGGCGTTAATGCCCGTCAAGTCTGTCATCTTGTGGGTGGTCACCTCAATGGTCTCAGACAGATACACACCCGCAGTGGTGTCCAATTTCAACTGGAACTGGAAAGTCTTGTCGATGGGCAAGCCGGACAACTTAGTCGTGCGGTTGGTGAGTGGCTGGGGGATGGCTCCGAGCTTCTTGCCGTCTTTGAGCAAAATCAAGTTCTTCAAAGACGCCGTTCCCAACTCAACAGGGTCCCACTCTAAAACACACGAGGTTTGAGTGACGTTTCTGATCTTCAAGCGTGGCTGCTGAGGCAAGTTCTTGCCAAAGGTGATCAATATCTCGTTCTGTATCTCCTGGAATTTGTTCAGCTCCTCAAGTTCGGTCTCGTGGTCCTGATCGCATTTGATCTTCACAATAGACCCAGCCTTGACTCCGTTGGGAAGAAGAATGGTGGGAAACTCGATCAAATGATGGTCCTTGGTGAGGAGTAACGCTAGCGACGCGTCCAATTTTCCCACAGTCAAAGACACTTCGACCATCTCGAGAAAGTGCAATTGGTATTGTCGAGAATGTTACTGAAACGTGCATTCTGGGAGCGCATACGTATTGTTTGGGAGGGCGTGCTCAGCTCATAAACTCCGCGACTAAATTTACAAGCTTACCTTTGCTTGGTCTACGCGCCTTCAGAAAGGTACTGGTACATTCATTGGGGCAGAGCCGGGCTGAGGTCAGAAGTGTGCATATGCGGAGTTGGGGCAAGGGCGAGGTTCATTAATGCGCAGATCGAGGTTTGAAGGAGCCGCAACACTATACTGGCGAAAGTGAGACAAAATCCACGGCGCCTATTGAGTCAATGTCAACGGCCGGCCGTTCCAAATACTGTCCTCTTGGGCAAAGCCCCGAGATTCTGGTACATAAGCACTTCGAGACTTTCCTGTCTCACTCTCTTTCGCCACGTCATCCTTCTCCTATATCGAGAGCCCCATGGCCACGAGATCGTCCTTGATCTCCTCGTCGGTGGCTCGTCTCATGAGGAGCTCCTGGACAGAGACCTTGTCGTTTTCACCCTCAAAGCCAGCTGCTGAGGGAAATCCGTGAAACTCTAGCAACCCGTTCAAAATTCCCACCTGGTGGTTGCAGTTGTTCCTCTGCTGGACAAGTCCTACCAAAGTATTCTGCTTGATGGCTTTCTTCGTGAGAGGCTCGGGCGGCACCGGAGGAGCCAGTCCGTTGGCATACGCCCCATACGTCTCTGCTGTCAAGCCGCTGAGCAAAATTTGATCCTCGTGTGGGACCGCGACCGTCACATTGGGAATCTGCGGAAGCGCTCCGTAGTTGTAGTCGGGCACCAATTGGTCGAGCTGGTTACGCTCCTTATTGATTTTGTACCACTGCGACGTGGTGTCAGAAATCATGTCGTTTTTGGTGTCCATGAGCTGCTTGAGGAAGTCCTGGTGGATGGACGTGCGGGTGGCCACCGTCTCTGTGTTGATGCACTTGAGGTTGTAGCTCAAGTTAGAGTTGGCGAGCTTGATGTTGTCCTGGTAGAACTCGTTGACCTTGAAGTAGATCTTCAGCAACTCCGGGTGGGATCCGTCCAAACAGAGCTGCAATTCGTGCTCAAGAAGCTTTAGTTTGTCCTGGTAAAGCTTGTCGCGTAACTCAGCAAAGGCCGCCTCTATGGATATTAGCTGATCCACTGCGAGTTTACGCTGCTCATCCAAATCCACGTCGCTAGGAATATCGGGGTGTCTTTCCTCGTCCTCGTCCTCATCCTCGTCTTCGTCCTCAGGCTCTTCCTCGTCCTCGTCTTCCTTTTCATTTAGCGGGTCTTGATCATTCTTGCTGTGATCCTCTTTATCGTCGTCATTTTCCACATCGTCTTCGTCCTCGGGGTCGACATCTTCTGCCTCGTCCTGGTCGACTTTGAGGGTGGGCTCGGGTTTTTGCGAGCTCACATTTTCAGGAGGGGCTTTATTGGGTTCTGAAACCCCGTTTGGGGCAGACTCAGAGCCACTGAGCTCTGCAGACACATCTTCCTCTTCCTCTGCCTCATTGGAGCTATTTGTGGTCATCCGCATACGTTTTTTGGTCGAGCCAGGGCCGTTTTCCAGTGGTCTTTTGCGCATTTCTTCATCAAAAATAGCTCCAGAGACGGCTTCTTTACCAGAAACATCACCACCAGCACCAGTGCTGGCGGAAACGTCAGCTGCGTTCTCTCGGGCGTCCTCATAGTAGGTCTCATCGCCATTCTCTGTCGTGTCCGGAAGGGTTTGAAAACGGGTGAAATCATCATCGGAGTCGTCGTCCAGGTCCACCTCCTTCAAGCGTGCCAATTCGGTCAATTTCAGAAGCTCCTGCAAGTCTGAGGGTTTGTCGGTGGCCAGGTTGTTGTCGTCATCTAGGAAGTCCATTTTGTCGGTTTCGGCCTCCAGATCGTCGTCTCCGAGATCACTGAGCTCCAGGCTTTCGTAGGGGTCTTTCTGCGATGTTTGCAGCTTCGAAGACGCCGGGCTGGGCCCGTTGGAGTCGAGAGTGTTGTTGTGGGGGTCGAAACGAGCGCTATTCCGGCGTGAAAACGGCAATTCAAAGACTGGAGGCAGCGTGGCTATGTCTGTCAACGGCAGGTCCTTGGTGGTGGCAGAAGTCGGGTCGTTGGCGGCTTCTTCCGGGTGCATTGGAGGGTTCTAGCAACGAAACACGGTTGGGCAGTGTTGCGGGGCGTGCAGCACGATGTAGGGACCTTTTTGCACCGTTTCTTCGGGATTGTGGAACTGCAGAGCGCTAAGAAACAGCAGGCTCGGGGTGGGGGCTCTAGCAGCGCTTTGCGTGGATCTGGGTCCGTCTCTTGGTGCTCTCTTTGGAGGGAACGTTACCAGCCATTACCGAAATACAGAGTAAAGATTGTGTGCAGGAAGCAGGATGGGCAGCATAAAAAAATGAGATGGGCTTTTACACCCATTGATAAAACAGCACTATTTCCCATGTCGGCGTTTTCGGACATATTTGGCAGCGGCAAAGTGGACCAGTCTGTGGCCAGCTTGCTTCTGGGGCTGGCCGGCCCGGTTGGAAGAGAGTCTTTGAGCCGTGCACGCACTGTGGTGGAGGTTCGTAAGGAGAAGAAGAAGAAAGAGAAGCGGAACAAAAAGGCTGAAAAAGCGAGAATGGAGGCTGAAACTAAGGCTTCTGATAGAGAAAATGATGAAGACGTGGATGGTGCCGCTGAAGACGCGGAAATAGCTGATGATTCAGGCGAATCAGCCAATGAGGGAGAAGAGGAGGGTTCAGAAAGCGACGAAAATGGTCTTCATGACGAAGAAATGGATGAGGAAACCAGTCCTATCGCCGCGAATTTGACCAAAAAGCTGAAAGCTCCCAAAAAAGACGACGAGGATGCCGACTTGGAGGCGCGGTACTTTGCGAAGGTGATGGAACCCAGCTCTGCTGAAAAGGCTGCTGAAAAGGCTGCTGAAAAGGCCACGAAAAAGGTTGCTGAAAAGGTCGAGAAGGCGTCTGACATCGACTCGGACTCTGAATCTGAGACAGAGGCGTCAACCAAGGTTCGCGGTGCCAAAACGCTCGATTTGAAGGAAGCGGAAATGGAGAAGTCCGAGCGCACCGTTTTCGTGGGAAACGTTGCCAACTCCGTCATCACCTCTAAGCCTGTGTACAAGCGGTTCAAGCAGACCTTTGCCAAGTACGGCAAGATTGCATCGATTCGGTTCCGGTCCATTGCCTTTGACGAGGCGTTGCCCAGGAAGGTGGCGTTTGCCAGAAAGGCGTTGCACGACTCCAGAGACACCATCAACGCGTACGTCGTTTTCAAGGAGAAGGAGGCGTCACTCAAAGCGTGTAAATTGAACGCCACCGTTTTGGAGCATTCGCACATCCGTGTCGACCACATTGCGCACCCAGCGCCCAGAGATAACAGAAAGACCATTTTTGTGGGCAACCTCGATTTCGAGGAGAAAGAGGAGGCGTTGTGGCGCTACTTCAACTCGAAAACCGACAACGATGTGGAGCTGGTGCGTGTTATCAGAGACCCCAAGACCAACATGGGCAAGGGCTTTGCGTTGGTGCAGTTCGGCGACTCGTTGTCTGTGAACAAGGCTCTTTTGCTCAACAACAAGCCGTTATCTGGCGACAGCAAGCGCAAATTGCGCATCAGCAGGGCTAAAAGCACAGCCAAGCCGTCCCTCATGTCGCCCAACCACTTCGACAACCAGAAGCCTTTGGCCCGCAGCGGAAGGACCTTGACGGATCAGCAGAAGACCAAGTTGGGGCGTGCGCACCGTGTGTTGGGAAAGGCCGACAGGGCCACAGCCGGAAAGAGCAAATACGCAGATGAGGGCACCAGAGCCACCAAGGGCTCTCTGATTCCCGGTATCAAGGGCTTGAAGAGCGCCAAGGGCAAGAACAGAGTCAAGAAGCCGAGAATCAGGGACCGTTCCACCAACTACAAGAACGAGCGCGATTCTATCGCCAGCGAGGTGAAAAAGACTGGCGGCAAGCGCTAGAAATGTACAATAGACCCGTGTGGGCAGTGTAGGCGTCCCGGGTGCGTTTGAGGCAGATCGGGGCGTTTTGGGCCCTTTCGTGTAGGGCATGAAGGGCCTGGGGTAGGCTGGTGTACGGGTGTCTAGGGGAGGAATATTCCGTGTTCGCATTTGGGTGTTCTCCACATTGTGGGGTTGGTGCACGGGTTTGCGAGCCATTTCGGGCTATTCGGCGCCGAAGCCTGATCCGTCGTATGCACGGCACAAGGGTCGATGGCGCTGCGGATTTCTGGGTTCCCCTGGTGAAATCGGGGTAGGCTGTCTCGCTTCATTTTGATGGGGTGCGTTTTTATGGGTACAGGGGCGCGGACCAATTGGCCTCCCAAAACTACATGGGGCCATAGAGGCAGAAACTGGTCTGAAGGCGGACTGGCTGTGGGGCCCTCTGTGGAGCAGAATGCCTGTGCCAGCTCCTATCCTGCACTGGGCCACGGCAGGCTGAAGCCCCAAACCTAAAGACAGGACACCCTGCAGGTTCTAGCACGCGATAAGCACCACCGATAAGAACCACAGCCCTGGGGTATAAAAGGGGCTGATCCCCCTCGTTTTCGGCGCCATCACCAATGGGCGCCACTTCCCTGAAGACGGCCCCCGAGCCCGAATTCAACGAGAAAACCGAGTACCGTTCCCTGAGTCCCAGCAAGGCCTCTGCAGAGTTGCAGTCTTTGAGGCGGCGTCTTGGGGGCCTTCTGGTGACCGAAAACACCGACCTGTCTGTGACAGAATCCTCTTTGGCCGCATGGGAGCAGCTGTTCGTCGCCGAGCCCAAGAATCGCGTCGTTCAGAACGCATTGGCCGCCTCCAGCTTTGTCAGTCTCGCGCATCAGGCTGGCACCCAATCTCTTTTGCAGAACCAGTACTTGTTCAATTTGGAGGTTGACACCGTGGGCTCTGCAGCCTTTTTCAACGACCAGCAGCAGTCGGGAAGGTGCTGGATCTTCGCCTTCTCCAACGTGGTGCGCACGCGCGTCATCCGCTCCTACAACTTGAGGCCCGACGCCTTCCAGCTCTCGCAGGCGTATTTGTTCTTCTACGACCGCTTGGAGAAGGCCAACGTGTTCTTGGAGAACGCCATCGACACCGCCGACCTGCCCTTGGACGACTCGTATGTGCAGTTCCTCTTCAACGACCCCGTCTCTGACGGTGGCCAGTGGGACTTCCTCGTGAACTTGGTGGCCAAGTACGGCTTGGTTCCCCAGGAGGTGTTTCCCGATAACGCGCAGACCAAGAGGACGCGCGAATTGGACACGGCGTTGACGCTCAAGTTGCGTGAGTACGCTCTCGTTCTCCGTCGTTTGAAGACGCTGGGGGAGACCGCGCAGAAGATCGCTTCTGTCAAGAACGCCTTCAACAAGGAGGTGTATGTGATCGTATCCTTGGCGTTGGGCTCGCCCCCCAAGCCCTCGGACTCGTTCTTGTGGGAGTTCAAGGACAAGGACGGCAAGTTCCGCTCGTTTGAGACAACGCCCAAGAACTTCTACAGGGACCATGTGGCGTTCGACGCCAGCCAGCACTTCTCGCTTATCAACGATCCCAGAAACAGCTACGGGCAGCTCTACACGGTGGACCGCATGAAGAACGTCCACGATGGCATTCCCATTGGCTACGTCAACACCACGCTGGACGAGATGAAAAAGGCAGTGATCCGGCTGTTGCGGGCCAATGAGCCGGTATTCTTTGGGTGCGATTTCGGGCCCTTCATCAACGGCGAAACGGGAATCATGGACCCTGGCTCCTATAGCTACGAGTTGGTGTTGGGAACCAAAATGGGCCTTTCTAAGAAAGAACGTTTGCTTACTCGTTCCACAGCCATGACCCACGCCGTCACCTTTGTGGGTGTCCATTTGGACAAGTCCGGCAACCCGGTTAGATGGAAGGTGGAGAACTCGTGGGGACCTTCCAAAGGCAACGCCGGCTACTATCTTATGAGCAACGAGTGGTTTGAAGAGTATGTACTTCAGGTGGTGGTCAACAAGAAATACGCCGAGAGCAGCCACTACAACGTGTGGAAGGGCAAACAATACAGGGTGTTGCCTTACGACGATCCCATGGGCGTGTTGGCTTGAAAACTTCGAGTGTCCTTTTGGTGCGTATAAGAGCCGATTGTGGTTAAGTACGGCTCTTCTATATGGAGTATGAATCGGATTGAGAGATGCTAGTGATGTTTTTGTGAATGTGAGTAGTTGTAGCGACGATTATTGGCAAGCCAACAGGGGCTTCTACGTTTGTCTATGTTCGCGTAAAAATGAAAATAGAAGGAACGCTTGAGCTATAACATGTACTATTTAAGCTGTTTACAGATGTCTGTTTCCTCATACATTTTCGCAATTTATGGGTCCATACTACAAAAAGTGCCCACATTTTGCAATGGCTGCGAAAGGGAAAGAGCGCACCAAAAGATGCCCATATTGCCACAAGCCACCCCAAACTGCGCCACACGCATCCGAAGCATGCCCTCACTCCATCTGAGGCTCAAACGCCACAATCCCGAAATGGCGCCCTTTTCGTGGTCCTCTTTCCACCTCTCTTTCCTGGTAAGTACACGACCCGCTATTTAACACGCGAATTTACACCTCAGGTCCCAGATCCCAGCGATGCACAGAAGCGGCAAAAACGGTGCTCTTTTTCCGGCATTGGCAGAGCCTGAGCTAGCATCCCAATACGCCACCCTCAGCGATGCGTTCGTGCACGCTACAACTCCCGGCGATCTCCGGAAGTTGCTCTCCAGCATCGATTCTGCCACCGCTTCTATAGACGCCAACTTGCACCAATACGCCACAGTGAGGCTGAAAAGACACCAGCAGGAGGTTTCGAACTTGGAGCTTGCACGCACGAAGCTTTCTGGGGCAATCGCAAGCTCCAGCGACTTGACAGGCGTGTTTTCGGCAGCCAACGATCTTGGAAACTCGCTCACCTATAAGATCAAGTCGCTTGACCAGGAAATCAGCAACGTCAACAAAACGCTCGATTTCGTGACAAACGTGCAGTTGCTTCGAAACAACATTAACCAGGCGAATTACGCCATCGAGCACCGCAACTGGGAGCTCGCAGCACTGTGCATACACACGATCAACAATAAGCTAGACCAGCAGCTTGTGACAGGCAAATTTGCGTCTGTGGTGATCCCCTCGGAGGACATTCCCGAACTACCGCAAATAACGGTCCAAAAATGGGTGCTGCTTCTCACCAATGAGTTCGAGAAAGGCTTCAACGAGGCTGCCCAGAATAGGGACGTCTCGCTGCTCACAAAGTACTTCCAGTTGTTTCCGCTCATCAACCAGGAGGTGGTGGGCCTCAACTGCTACTCCAAGTTTATCTGCTCGATTATCACCGACACTTCGCGGCGGTTAATTGGGTCTACCACAGGCGAAAACGCCAACAAGCCAGGCCTCTATGCCACTATAACGATGCAGCTTTTCGAAAACGTGTCCATGATGTTGTCGCAGCACGGGCCACTCATCAGAAAGTACTACGGCGAATCTTACCCCAATGCGACAACCTACGTCGTGTCCAAAATACAGCGCGAAATTGACTCCCAGGTGGGTCTTATCAGCGACACCTTCTACGACAATAACCGCATCGATAAGGTGTTGCAGGACATCAAGCTCCACAAGTTTCCAGTTTTGCTGAAGCGCTTTGGCGCCGTAGAACACGAAAATGAGGCACCCGAGGAGCTTTATGATCACGACGTGGTCTCGGTGGTGGAAATTGGCGACCTCATCAATGACCTCACGTCCATTTTACACCATTGGGCGCTCTACTGCAAGTTTATCACTGTAAAGTACTTTTCGGAAAATAGGGATAACGAGCCATTGAAATTGCCTCAGTTGGTGCTGGAGTCCAACTTTACGAAGAAAATCCATTCGAAGTTGCTCCCGGCATTCGAGCAGCTCTACAACTTCTACTTTCGCCGGTCTTTGGAGAAGGCCATCACCATTGAGGAAGTGCCACTGTTGGATCCGTATTTGGTCCCCTCGCAGACTCCTGTTTCACCCGAGTCGGCACCAGTTTCCTCTGTGATAGAGGATGTGGTCTTGGTTCTCAACACCACCTTGAGAAATGTACTTGACACCGCCCAGCCCTCCACCGTTAAGAAGTTCGTCAATGAGAGCTTCCACGTGATCCAGAATGACTTGATCAACGGGTTTTTTGTCAAATCTCTCAACGACAACCAGCCGCGTTACAATCAGACGCTTTCTTTGATCGCGCACACCTCGATCTTGAGCGGTGTCACCAGTCCGGGCAGTTCTCGAAGCCATACCCCCGTTCCTGAGGCTGTTTCTGGGGGCATGGGATTCTTTAAGGGCGCTTCCAGTGCGCTAGGAAACGTGGTCGGAAGCGGAACTGCAGTGGTAAGTGGAGCTACAGCGGCCTCCAACAACATCAAGCTCTCCAATTTCGTGGTTTACTTGAACACAGTGGCCATGGGCCAGGAGTATGTCAACAAGGTGTTTGACAACGCGACTAACCCTGCCACTCTGAGCTTGAAAAACAACTTTCCCTTCGGCAAGGACAGCGAGAAAATTCACAACATTCTCAAGTCTGAGCTCATTGAGCCCTTCACCTCGATAACAAACAAAATTGTTCAGGACAACTTGATCAACTTCTACAACCATTCCGTAAAGAACAAGTTGCTTGTGCTCATCAATGAGTGCTTCCCTGACAATGAGGCCAACTACGTGGTCTATTCCCCCAACTCGTTGAACGACACAGCTCACATGTTACGGTTCTCGCAGAACTGGCAGGCAATGATCAGGCCCTATAAGCAGACGTTCCATGAGACTTTGGTGTTCAGCAAGTTGCTCCGGTTGTTGGTGGTGAACTTGGCCAATTTGACGGAGAAGAAGCTCACGAGCGTGCTCAAGAACTTCAAGATCAACGAGTTGGGCTCCTTGAAGCTAGAAAAAGACTTGTCTTTCATCATCAACGAGGTGTGTGAGGACAACTACGAGTTACGTGAAAAGTTCGTGAGAGTTACACAGTTGGTATTGCTTGTTGGCATGGACGACGAGGAGTACGATCTCAGCATACAGACCCACGGAGACAGTCCTGGTGAGGATGAGAACGACGACGAGATCATGGGTGTCAACTGGGTGTTGACGCCTCTCGAGCGCAAACAGGCGAGAAAATTCCGCATCTAGGCTGCGGTGATAGCGAAGCATTTTGGTGGATTGCGCATGACGATAAGTGTATAATAGACAGCGGGAATCGCAGCGGATATAGTTGTAGGTGGGGTTTAGAACGGTTTGGTGCTGGAAGTGAAGAAGGGTAGTATGGGGCAGAAAATGGTTATGGGCCTGCTATTGTTGGGACCGCTACTAGGCGTTTCCATCAATGTTGGGGTAATGACTACAGTTTCTTGCAATTTATATGTGTAGACAGTATTTGCCTATTCACACTAGTGACACTCTATTCCAGACTCTATTGCAGAAGTTATTCCAGACTCTATTCCAGACTCTATTGCAGACTCTATTCCAGACTCTATTGCAGAAGTTATTGCACACTACTCCAGACCCTTCTATGCTCCTCGAGAACACACATTGGCATCGCCTACACCTTATCTTATAACATGCATTCTATTTACTATTATACAGGGCCGAAACCCGAAGTGAAATACCCCCTCCGACGCCCCTAGGCCCGCTTTGCCTCCTCCTGGGCCTCCTCCTCGTCCGTCTTGATGCGCAACTTGGTCGCCGCCATCATGTCAAACTTGGGGTGTGTGTAGTCGCACTCGAAGCCCTTGGGGCAGAAGCCCGTCAAGTAGTGCGGGCACAAGATCTTGCGGATGTGTCTGTTGGGGCACTTGGGGCCCTCGGGGCAGAAGCCACGCTCGTAGCTGTCACACTCGGGGATCCTCAGCTGGGGGTCCACATGGAGATACAAGCACTCGGGGGTCTGTGTGCAATAGCCGTTCTTGGAGTAGAAGAGACATTCAGGCATCTTGCGCAAGTTGTACTCGTGCAAGAACTCACAGTGGTCGTTCTTCTTGCAGAGGCCTCTGAGCCAGTGCTTGCACACGATCTTGTTGTTGTACATGCCTAAGACATGCTTGTTGGGACAGCTGCTTCCGTTGGGACACGAATTGGGAGTCAGTGGCTTGTAGAACTGGCACACGGGGCGGTCGGGGTTCAAGCCGAAATTGTACTCCTTGCGGAGGAAGGGCTCGAACTTGAACCGCTTGTTGTTGGTGTTGGGGTGTAGAATGGGATTTAGCTGAAGCATGGCCGGTGGAGAGAGGATGTGCTATCGGGTGGATTTCAAATCATTTGTTAGTGCGTGTGCAGGTCAAGGAAGTCCATAGGACAGGCACAGAGAAGTGTGGATAGAGATGGAGCAAGTGTAGGGACCGAGGCGGAGGACGCTATAACTAAGCTTGTTTGCTGAGGGCCTTGGTGCTGGGCTTTGTGCAGTTCGGGCGGACTGGCCCGACTGCCCCTCACTTGGTGCTGTATGGCCCTGTCACCTCTTCTTTGAAGATCGTATGTTCCCACCAGTATGGTTTTTGCGCAGCTGAAAACGCCTGAACAGAGGCTTTTAGATGTCTCTACTCTTCTTGCCTCTACTCACTCCCTTTCCGTGCCCTTTATGCTTTCAGCTTCGCTTAGGTCTCGCATTCATATTCTATTCACTTTCTCTTCATTTCGCATCTGCAGCAATATATCGCATGTCATACGATAAATGCAGGCTTGCAATACATCATCTGATGCCCCTTATAAAAGAGCCTCCCCCCACACACTAACCCGACCTATACTTGCTTCAAAATTCCACGACCCTACCACACCCTTCTATTCTCCGCCTATCTTCTTGCAGGGGTATTGTTGGTCTCCTTTCTCAGGGGCCTGTTTGACTCTCCCAACCCTGTTTTTGCAGCCATGGCTCCCAATGCCCGCGTCGTCGTGATTGGCTCTGGCTTGGCCGGCCTCACTGCCAGCTTGCAGCTTGTTCAAAGAGGAATTCCGGTCGTTTTGCTCGAAAAAACAGATAAACTAGGCGGAAACTCCGTAAAGGCCTCCTCCGGAATCAACGGCGTCCCCACGCCTTTTCAGACCGAAAATGATAGCTGTGAGGCCTTTGAACAAGATACAATTTCCTCTGGAAAGGGCCTTTCTAGCCCTGAGTTGGTACTGGTTCTTTCCAAACGGTCGCATTCCGCCATAGAATGGCTCACTGGCTTGGGTATAGACCTCTCAATGGTTTCGCGTTTAGGGGGGCACTCCTTTGCTAGAACCCACAGAGGCAGCGGAAAAGTGCCCCCGGGCTTTGCCATAGTCTCTGCATTGACCAAGAAGCTAGAAGAGTATGCCCAAAATGGCGGTTTGCTCAGCATTCACACGAACACCCGTTTCACAGGTCTAGTAAAGGCTGAAAACGAGCATGCCGTTTCAGGCGTGGAGTACATTGAAAACGGCAAGAACCTGACTCTTTTCTGCACCAATGTGGTAATGGCTACTGGCGGTTTTTCTGCTGACTTTTCCAACGGCCTTTTGTCCCGCTTCAGGCCAGATTTGCTAAGCTTTCCGCTGACCAATGGCATCCAGACCACTGGTGATGGGCACAAAATTGCTGAAAAGGACGCCAATGCGAAATTGGTCCACATGGATAAAATCCAGGTCCACCCCACGGGTTTCGTTCAGTTGAAAACAGAAACCTCACCCAACGAGAAGTGGAAGTTCTTATGCGGCGAGGTTGTAAGAGGTATAGGCGGTATTTTGGTGTCTCCCAAGACTGGGAGACGGTTTGTTAACGAGCTCAATACCAGGGACGCCGTTACAGAGGCCATTCTTGACCATTGTCGAGTGCTGGAGAAAAATGCCTATAGTTTCCACAGAGACAGGGCCATTGGGTTCATTGTATTGAGCGAGGAAGACTACTTGAAGGCCAGCAGCCACATTGACTTTTACGTTTCTCAGAAGTTGATGTTCAGGGGTACGGTCGAGGATTTGGCAGCATTTTCAAAAAATTTGCACCCAAATTCAGCTCCCGATAAGGAGACTTTTAAAAGCACTCTCGAAGAGTATTCAAAGGCCATTGTCTCCGGAAAAGACCTCCTTGAAAGACCTCTTTTTGGTTCGGCTTTTGGCAATCACTTTTACTACGGCCTCGTGACGCCTGTTTTGCACTTCACTATGGGCGGAATAGCTGTTAATAGCTTCGGTCAGGTGATAGACGCAGATGGAGGCACCTACAGAAATTTGTTCGCCATTGGAGAAGTCAGCGGGGGGCTTCATGGGGCCAATAGACTTGGCGGAAGCTCGCTTTTGGAGTGTGTGGTTTTTGGTACCGTGGTGGGCGAGGTTATTAGTGGGAGTGAGGCTTGAACAATGTGTTAATGAACATATGATATAGAAAGAAAAAGTGGAATTCAACGCATAGATCTTGAAGGGATTATGGTGAACCTTTACTCAATGTGTGTATTTGTTACTTTTGATTGTAATATCATGGGGTCTATAGAGTGACTTTGTAAAGTTGCTAGCTGCGAAAAAAGTGCTCCCCTAGGAAGTGGGGGCTTTTCCACCCATGAATGGAATTTGGCCTATTGGAAAAGCATTTGCTCTATTCTCTCACCAAATATTCTTTTTCGGCCCTTTCAGTCTCTAAGAAGGCCCCCAGTTGCACCAATAATGACCTCTCCAGCGTCTATGGTTTCGTTCCACTATGCAGAGCTCAGCACAGCTCACTCAAATCTCGTCACTGATCTTATTCGCCGTTTCCTGAACACTGCTCCCATGTTTTATCCAAGAGAGATTCTTATCATTACTTTTTCTTCTTGGTAGCCCGCTTCTTCGGCTTCACCTCCTTGATCAACTTATCCTTCTTGGCATCAAACTTACCGTCGTCCTTCTCCTCCTCTTCCTCTTCCTTGAGGTTGGTGTCATCCACTATGACGTCCTCGAAATCCGCCTTTGCGGCTGCAGGTCCGCCCCTGTTGGAGCCCACAGAATTACCAGTCTTGTAGATGGCCACTGGATGCGACATAGCATTGTACTTTCTGGTGAAGGCCGTCTTCGTCTTCGTCAGCACCTTCTTCAAAATAGTGTCTGCCTTGGCAGGCCCAACACCAAAGTCCACGAGCGACTCCCAGTCTTCTTTGGTGAGATAGTAGTGATCAAGAATAGCCATTACAGCGTCGATTCCGCCCTCTCCTTGTTCAACCAAGGGGTCGGTAAGCCTCTTCACCAATAACGGCATGTACTGGAGCCGCAACTCGGACTTGTCGGCAGAAGTACGCAATCTAGCATGGTACTGCAATTCCTGCAACAACCGCTGGTACTTCATGGTCTTGCTGTTCTGGCCCAACCACGCCGAAAACGCCATTCGTCCGCTCATGTTGCCTGCCACCTCCATGGAAGGCTTCACTGAGGACATGACAGCGTGGAAGGGAAGCAAGCTCCACTGCTGCTCCAGCGACCGGATGAGGGAGTTTATGCCGTCCAGCTGTGAAATGTCGTCGGCCGCCTGGGCCACCCTCTTCAAGTGGTCCAAGCTGGAGGCGACGCCAGAAGGCCGTGTGCTGATGTAGTTTTCCTGGATCATGAGGGGCGTGAAGTCAATGTCGTTGAAGTATAAGTCGATGCGAGCATTGAGGTCCGAGTGGCCAGAGTGCATGTGGCTGCTCAAGAGCTTCCCTGCGATATCGAAGGGCTTGAGAACCGTCTGTTTCTGCCACGATTTGGAGATCTGCGCGCTCTCCTCGTGGCCGATCTTCTTTTGGGTGGTGGAAACTGTCAGCAAGATGTTGATCATCTGGCGGATATCGTTGTGGGTGGCCTCTACAAGCTGGCCTATTACCGTGGGGTCGAGCTTGATCTTCTCGCGATGCGCTATGGTCATAAGCCGGGCCTTGACTTCGACCTCGCTGGGTCTTCTGAAAGGCAAGTCGTAGGTGACACGGTCAAAGGGCCGCATTTTAGGCAACAGCTTGTCGTTGCAAATCAAGATCATGGGCATGTTGGTTGTTCTGCAGAAGGCTGCCAAGGCGCCCGCACCACCGTGGTCACCACTGGACATTCCATCGACCTCGTCCATGATGAGACAGAACTTTTTGGAGTTAGCATTGTGATCCTTCTGGCTGAAAAATCCCACCACAGAAGTGTTGTTCAACACTGACTTGATGCTGCTATTGAGCAACGACTTGGACCGCACATCGGACGCATTTTTCTCGAGAATGTCGAACCCCAACTGCTTGGCTACCAAATGTGCTGCGCTGGTTTTTCCTATACCAGGAGGACCGCTGATCAAAGCAGCTCTGAAGGCCCCCGAATCACTGCCTTTGAAGCCTGCACGGGCATTCTGAGCCCAGTTGGAAAGCCACTCTTTCAACTTGTTGATCTGGCCCTTGTTTCCACAAAGCTGCGTGAGCTCCGTGGGCGCATGCTTGACGGTCCACAACTTCTCGCTATTGGGAATGACGCGTTTGGCCTCAGGTTGGGGCCTATCGGAATCGCCTTTTGAAGCCATAAGAGCCCGTTGTTTTTCCTTCTTACGCTCCGCAGCCTCGCGAGCCCTTTCCTCGGCCTCTGCGGCTTCGGCCTCCTCCTCTATGCGTTTTTCCTCGGCCTCGCGCTTCTCCTTGGCCTTCAAAGCGGCGTCTCCATCGCCTCCTTCTGCAGGCATGCTGTTGAGCAACTGCACAAAGCCGTCCTCATCAATGGCCTTGATATTGTGCTGCTTGATCTTCTTGATCTTAGACGGGCCCGCGTCGGACCCAATAACCACCAAAGACGTTTTTCCCAGAATGGACTTGGTCACACGAGCCCCGTATCTTTTGGCCAAATTTTCACTGGCATCGCGGTCCAACTTGGGCAATACGCCCGTGAACACAATCGTGAGACCAGAAAGACAGTTGGGCTGCGCCTCGCCGATTTCGACAGCTTCTCCAGAAGACTGGATTCCATTGGCCTTTTTGGCCTGTGCAGCGTGGTAGTTGAACTTGCCGTCGCCTTCCTCTTCTTCTGGGAGCTCAGCATCAGGAATTTTCTCAAGGACCTGTTCTGCGGTAAGCCCGGTCAGTGCCGAAGCCGTGGCCTTCTTTGTGGTGGCCTTTTTAGGTGAGGAATGAGTCTTTTTGGGTGTGGCAGTCTTCTCCTTCACTGAATCCATCTCCTCGTCACCCAAGATAATGGGCGTTGCCTCTTTCTTTACTTTCTTGGCCTTTTTGGCCCTACTGGGCAGTTCAAGGGCTCTTTTTGGGGCCTCAGGAGCATCATCTAACTCCACAATATCGTCGTCGTCTGGCTTGAAATCATCGTTTTCGGAGTCCAATTCGACCACGGCAGGCTTTTTGTCGCTCTTTTTGTCGAAAAACTTACTGGACTTGGGGGTGGTTGTTTCGG
This sequence comes from Wilhelminamyces tanticharoeniae, assembly GCA_030558325.1. Classification (NCBI taxonomy): domain Eukaryota; kingdom Fungi; phylum Ascomycota; class Pichiomycetes; order Serinales; family Metschnikowiaceae; genus Wilhelminamyces; species Wilhelminamyces tanticharoeniae. Next base: position 171,535 of record JAJMSI010000010.1, on the reverse strand, counting down.
GGTCTTCTGTTTTGGCTCTTTTGGCAGGGGGGGTTTCGGCATCGGGCCGCTTACGCGCCTGTTCGTTAGTGATATGTGCTTTTATGTGGCTATTGGGCTCACGTACAGTTTTCTTCAGCTTGTCCAAGCCAAAAAAGTCGTCAATTTTGACCATTTGGACTTTTATAGGGTGGAGTGAGGAGCGTTTTTTTTCAGACGCGTGTTTTTTGAAGGGTGCAAAATTGATAAAAATGATCTGGAGAAGGAACAAGGACCATATATATAGGGCTGTTTCTTTCCCAAAAGCGAAGGTTGGGAGAAATTTTTCCGTTTAATTCTGGCATTTTGGCTCTAATATTTCAACGCTCCGTCTCCTAGCTATGGAAAACTGCATTCGCCTCTTGCCTATATCCTGACCACGCCTTGGACCTCCACTAACACTCTTCTCCTGTAGATCATATCGCTCTTACTGATCTAAATTGTTCCCTTCTTACTGTTGACTTATGATCTTCTCTTGTTCACTTCTCTTGTTCATTTTCCCTGTGCGCTTCTCTCAACACTTCCTCGTAATTTTCTCCCTCTTTCTACTGTACATTGTACTATATGCAACGGAGATGTCTCCTTAATGCTCTCCTATGACGACTCTTTCTCCAAAAAGTCCGTCCACAACGAAACAAAGCTCTGTCTTCCGTCCTCCTTGTTTCCTGTTCTCGCTGGCGTGCTGGAATGCGTCAAGCCGGCCTGTCTCTTGCGGTCAGCGTCCCAGCCCAATAATGCGCTAATGAGCTGTAGCGACTCGAATTTCTTGGTGTCTCCGCGTGGAAACTGCAAGAACTGGAGAACCACGTTGGAAATCAACTCCTTGTCGATGGTATTGTCAACAGAGCTCAGCTGTTGCTTCAACATGGTCAACGACTTCTTCAAGTGCTCGTTGAGAATAATAGCCTCGTGCCGCAACTTGCCTATGTGCAACAGCTTATTGTGCACGTCGTTCTCAAGACTTTTGATCTTCTCTTGGTCTTTCGATAACTCGTCGATTTTTGCCTCTTTTTCTGTGAGCTGGTCCTTAAGAGCGCCTATTTCTGCTTCCGCCGAGGTCCTCAAGTCGGAAAGCTCTTTGAGCTGCTTCTCAAACTGCTCCTGGATGGCCTCGTGCTCCGCCTGCTTTTCCTGAGCTTGTTTATCTTTGTGTGCCACAACAGCCTGTACGCTTGCGACTGCGTCCTCGCTGGTCTGGGCCTTTTCCTTGAGCTCGTCGATGATCAACGCCAAGTTCTTGTTTTCAATCTGTGCCTCGTCAAAGCTCAACTGGAGCTCGTTGAGCTCGCTCTTGTACTCGCTCACGCGCTTCAGCAACTTGGACTTCTCGTTCTCCAACCTGTACTTGTCATCCTGAAGACCGTCGTTCGTCAGCTGCAATTCCCTTCTCAAAAGGGTCAAGCTCTGGCTTAGCTTGTCACACTCGTTGTTCAAGTCGTTGGACTCGGTAGTGAGCTTCTCAACAAGCTGGTCTTTTGTGATAGCGTCCTTTTTCAAGGTGTCGATTTCTGACGTCATCGAGAGCTTGTCTTCTGTGAGCTTGTTGAGGACCTCCTTAGTTTCCTCAAGCTCGTTTTGGGCCTCCTTCATCTTGCTGAAAACCGACTTCATGCCTCCGAGCTTCCCCAAAAGGGCGTCGTACGACGATTTGGTGACGTCTCTTTCGTCCTCCGCGGCTTTTAGTTGGGCCTGGAGCTGTGAAACCTCGTCATTGAGCTTATGTGTAGAACCGTTCGTAGAACGTGACTCCTTCATCTTTTCCTCCAACTCCTTTATTCTGGCGCTCAATTTTGCGTTTTCCTCTTCGATATGCTCTCTGGACTGTTCAGATTCGAGCTTCAGTTGTGTGTCTCTTTCGATCAGTGCCGTCAAGAGGGCATCTTTCTCAGCCAATTCTGCGTCTTTTTCCTTCAAACGAAGCGTCAACTGGGCCAATTTTTCGTTGAGCTCGCTATTAGTAGCATCTTCCGTAGTTTCAGGCATTTTTTGGACTGACTTCTCGCCTGATTCGGTCGATTCTTCGCTGGCGTTCTTATCAACTTGGCCATTGCTAGGGGAGCTCTCTATGACTTCAGAAGAGCCGTTTTCTAGAACAACCTCCTCTTTGGGTTTGGGACTGGCCGAGACGCCCTTACTCTGGGGCTTCTTCTTGTTCTTTCCCATTCTATTACTGCCCAAATTGATGTATGTGCGAAGACCTAAACAACAAAGTGTCTTAAAGTACGTTCCTGTATATAGGAACACTGTTGTAGATGGAGCGGTCTGCAAAAGGGCCCTATTCCGAGCACTTTGGCTGAAAAGGACATCGGAATGCTGGGTGAGTGGCCTATACTGATGAGAAATCATCCCGTAAAGAAGAGATTCGCATGGTCTACAGAGAAATTGAGTGGGGTCTTATTTGTTCTCATATTAGAGAAATACTCAATTTAGTTACAGAAAAAGTCCTGTCAGCAATAGTCACACTCGAAAACGGCCAAGAAAGTACTGAAAACCGAAAAATGGCTAGAGCAGAGCTCCCTAGTGGACCCTACGGCCCATGTCTCGTGGTGCAGAAGCCTCCTTCAGCGAACAGGCTTTTCAGCGCACCTCCGACTACACTTCATACATTATAACATTTAATTAGACAAAGGAAGTATACAACGCCGGTAGCAGGGACATAAATAACACGCGTGTATTCGTGACGGCTACTTAGTTTTACTCCCCGCTCCCCGACTATGAAGAGATATCCCCTTAGATGTTAGATGGGTACAACATGATTCTGACCGAAGCACCGAAGGTCTTAGGTGGCAAGTTCTTCTTGAAGTTGGCTCTGACCAAACCGTTGTTACCATGGGTTCTGGAAATCTTGCCCCAGATAACTCTGATCTTGGAACCTCTGATCTCCTTGGAGGCTCTGTACACGTAGGCGATTCTCTTGCCCAAGTAGAACTTGGCGTCCTTGGCACCAGAGACACCCTCAATCTGAATCAAAGAAACGTTAGGGTTGATCACGCTCTTGGAGCGCTGGTAGGAGATGTGCTTACCCTTAACGTATACTGAAAAGTTAGTACTGTGTTGAGGCAGATGGCCGGTGAAATGTCTTCGAAATGCGTGTTGTAGAGTCAGCACGAGAGGCTGTTGATGAACTAGCTGGTGGAAAGCCCACTGCAAGCAGCTAACTGTGAGCTGTTCTCAGCACACACTGGGCTGTTTCCGTCTTCCTCGACAAATTCATCTTGCTGAGTGCCTCTTCAGCATCGTTATATCAGTGGTTGCAACAGCGCTTTCAGACATTCATCCGGTCTATCGTATTCTCGCAGGCATTCTAGCTCTGCTGGTGGTGGTGTACATACATCTATGAGACTCAGCCATTGTGATGAAGTATAGTTCTCTAGAAACAAAAGTGTATCTCACTATAAGTCGAAAATTTTTTAGTAGTATGAAGACAGGAAAAAAGACCAGTGAGGGAGGTGTTTGTGTCACGAGAATACTTACGTAAGCGAAGGCCCCGGCAGGCTCCCCGTTTGGCGCTCGTGTGACCGCGCTGAAGCCCTACGTGTATGCACGTGACAAGCCCTAGCCTGCACACAGCAAAACCATACCGCATAGATACATGTATTGAAGTAACGTATTACACTAAAGGGTGACCTCCTTCTCGGCGTTCCACTTCTCGAAGTTGATGCGCCAGTGCTTGGCGTCGCCGTTGTCGTATTTGGAGCCCTTCAACGACCCAGAAGGCGCGTTGTGAACCGACAAGTTGGCCAAGTTTGCCAAGTTGGAAAACAGGTCCCTGACGGGGTCCAGACCGATATAGTTCACCTCGTCGAACCAGCGGGTTTCCCACGGTGCGTCAGCCTCCTGCTCGCGCTTACGCAAGTTGCGCTGGTTGTTCTCGATGGTGGACTTTTCTGTGTTAATCAAGTCGTAGTCGGACTTTTTGATGGCCTCGGCCACTTTAGCCCACGCCCGTCTCAGCTCCAAGGGGTGCTGCTTTTCCATCGGCTTGACCACCAACGTCTCGGGCTTCTTACTCTGCGCGTCGTAGAACAACTCGTCGCCCTTGCTGGAGGGTGAGGTGGAGCCCTTTCCGATGTAGGACTTTCCGGACCACTGGCCCGCGATGGTCACCAACGCGTTCTCTTTGTGGGTGGCCGAGAACTGGTCCTTAAAGAGCCTGGCCTTAAAGGTGTTCTTCTTGCCGGAAAAGTAGCCACGGCCCGAGAATTCCACTGCAGCAATGTACCCGTTCAGGGCCTGGATGTACAGGGTGCCCTCCAACTCCACAAACGGCAGGGCAGTGATCAAACCCTCGATGTGCAACGGCGGGAGCGTCACCAAGTACGACTCGTTCAAGTCCTTGTACTCCAACACCGCGTGGCCGAACTGCTTGACGTTGATGGAGGTGGCCGAGACAGTGGCCTTGATGCCGTTGTAGCCCTGCAAAACGGTGTTGTTCTTGGAGTTGAAAATGGCGTACGCAGTCACGGCCGGGTGGTGCAGCACCTGCTCGGAGAGCAACGACGTCTCGCCAAGCTTCTTCTCTGGCAGCTGGTCGTCCCAGCGGCCCACGAAAACCTCGCCGAGAAACGGGTTGAGCGGCTTCTTCTCGGTGCCCAAGTTCTCGGAACGCAGGCAGTACTGCGACCGCAACGTGGAGATGAACCAGCGCGTCACCGCAATCAAGCGCTTCAACATGAGCGCATCCTGCTCGTCGTCGGAGGCATCCGGGGAAGCAGCCAAGAAGTTAGGCTCAATAAGAAGGTCCGGGTGCTCGGCCCAGTACTGCGAGTACTCGGACAAGGAGGTGGGCGAGAGAATGAAAGGCGGCGCCGTGAGCGAGTACAAGTCGCCGTTGAACGACGTGATGGACTTGAGGAACGAGGTCCACGAGCTAGACTGCGACATGGTGGCTGGTATAGGTGAAGTGGGCTTGGACACTGGCGTAGTAGCAGAGTATGTGAGGGGTGCTTATGGATTGGTCGTCCTCTGTGGTCTTTTTGAGCAACTATCGGCTCAATCCAGCTTTTTGGTGGCAATTAACCTCCCAGATGCGAATGTAGACAGCCACTGAGACAGCTGGGCTGGTTTTCGTAAGCGCTTCGTAAGCAAGCTCGGAGCGGGGCACCGAAAGGGACACTGGCAGTTCACACAGGTATACAAGCTCTCTTTGCTCAGAGAGAGTCGCCAATTGGAAGGTGGTGCTGGTGTTTAGCCGGTGAAGGTTGAATATGCGCTATAATGAGTGTCGTATCCCTGCGTGCATATAAGCCGATCAAACGAGACTGGTGTCCTGCAGATAGTGGTGGCTGTGTAGAAACGGAAATGTGCCAGAGAGCTGGAAGTTGGTGAAGCTGGGAGAGATTCTGGCAGATAAGTTACTTGGCTCTGTCTGGTTCGTTTGCTTGGCTTGGGGATAATTTTCAGTTTTTGTTGCGTTTTGGTGGACGGGTGCCAAATAGGTTAAATGTGGGCTGGCTGCAAATTAACCGAGGGCTGCAAATGAGAAGGCCCCGGTAAAGACAAATTTGCCAGAAGTAGGCTACGGAAAGGATAAGTAGATGTATGTATTCTGCATAAATGCATTCCAGCCTTTGCATTCTTTTCAGTCTGCCTCCTCTGCCTTCTGTTGTTATGTCCGTACATCTGTACACCCATATATTACACACGTTATACATGTGTTGTATCGTCGCGTCGTCTCCGTTTTTACAACTTGATGTAGATCCCGAGTCTGTCCAATAAGACTGCAACTCCCACAAAGCCCACCCCGTGGACCGCCAAAATGGCAAAGCTCACTGCAGTATCCGTCTCCAAAGTGTCAATGGTCATATTGATCAAACCAGTGCTCAAGTTGGCGAACAAAAAGATGGCCAAGCCGTTGCGGTTGATGCTCTCAAGAACGGGTGAGTCTGTCTGTCCAAAAAAGCGCTCCACTAGGTTGTATCCCAAGAGAAAAGTGGCATTGTAAGACACCACCCAGAGAACATACGAGAAGTTGGCGAGGCGTCTGGAAACCGCTCCAAACGAGCCCAGTTGCAGCACTGCCCAGAAGAGCAAGTGCGCCACTATTGTAGCCACCACCAATCCCTGGGTTGTAGAAACAGTTAAAAAGCCCTTTTTGGCCTTCTTGCTCTCGGAGGGCACGGAGATCAAGTTTCTGCGGGTTTCGTAACCAGTGAACACGAACAGCCCAAAGGCCTGGCCAAAAATGAAGATGCTGAGGTAGCCTGCAAAGGAGCATATTCCCTCCTTGTTCATTGTAATAAGCGAGTCCGCACGGTTATCTGAACGCAAAACGAACGCCGTCAACCCGCTGTTTAACAACACCTGGTAAGTCAGACCTAGGCTTAGGGCCACCAAGAAACGCGGCACCGCATTCAAAACGGGGTCCAACACGGCGAGAAACACCGGCAAGAGCCCAAGGGTGATGAAGAAGTTCCAGTGGACCCCGTATTCCGTCACATGCTCCTGGTACTCCAAGGTCTTGACGCTGACTAGACGGATGACTCCAAGAAGAAGAACAGGGGCTGCTTTCACGAAGCTGTGCCTTATGAGGCCCCAGTAAAGCAGACGCGAGAACTTCTCCGTTTTCTGCAACCGCTGCTTTATCACCAGCCGCAGGTTGGCGAGGCCCATGGAAAACACGAACAGGCCCACGCCCATGTCCATGAGGGACGTTCCCCATGTTTCCACCTTGGCAAAACGACGCGGAAAAAGACGGAAGTCCACCGCGAGAATGGCGAAGTTGGTGATGACCACCATGTGCGTGCGGTATGCCGTGATAAAGGCCTTCCTGGGGAGGATATCGGCGCCCTTGGGGGTAGTTTTGGGCGGCCTCCTGGCCATGAAAAGGGCCACCAAACCAGGCACAAGAACAAGCAAGTGCAACCTAGAAGGATCCAGAGCATAGAGCGTGATGCTTAGAAGAAGCGTGAGCGCATTGCAGGCGAAATCCACAGCCATTGGCGCCATCTGGGCCCTCTGGAGAAGCGTGTACGTGAGGTATGCACTGAGGGCCACGGATGTCACGTGGTACACCTCCGCAGGTGAGCCTCCCAAGAGACCCGTGACGAACTGCTCTTTCTGGGCTTTTGCTGAGGGCATGGGCTGTTTTTGCGGCGAAATTGGCTGGCCGGAGACTGTTGTTGGGTACCGGTGGCCTTGGGGCGTTTTCGCAGTCACGGTGTTTATGGTGTGTGCACGTCTTGTCGGTGCGGCACACGACTCTCCCCAGATCTCAGCCATTCTAGGTAGGGGCCAGCGCCAGCAGCGTGCACCCAGCAGAGTAGTTTCTCAGCTTCCTTCTAAAATCCCTCCAGAGCGAAAAGTTGGTGATCTTTTCGGCAGCATACGAGCAGCAAAGTTTTAGGGAATTTGAAAATGGAAAAGCTACGTTCCGGGTCGATGGGGAGCATCGACAGTGCCCTTGAAAACGGGCTGGAAAACGACCTGAACGACACCACTTCGGCGAGTCTGCCCATGCTGGCGGGTGACAAGGGGTTCGCACTTCTTCCCCCCAAGTCTCCTGTGATGTCATCCTCGTCCATGATGAGCATTACACCGCTGAGTCTGCGGGAAGCCGACGAGTTTGTGATCTATTCCGACTCAGATATCGGGTCCCAGAACTCCCTCAACCTTCGTCCTGTTCCCACGAACAACCTGAGTGCGTCGGAAACGGAATCTGTGGCCAAACCCAAGAAAAAACGGGCCTCTTCGGCCCATTCTACCCCATGCGGGCGCTCTCTCAAGCTGCCCTCGCCCAGAAGAGACAGCATTGACCAGACACCCACTCCCAAGCCGAAGAAACGCATACGAAGAAAGCTGCGCAACTCGGACGGCGGCTCGGACGTTTTCTCGCACAAATCGGCAGCTTACCCTGCGGGAACGGGCTACACGTCTACGCCTGCCACAGGAAAGATCTTCCGTAACTTATTGATTCTCGAGGAGAGCTTGCGCGAGCAGGTCGTGCAGCAGCGGGCGCTCCGCCGCAAGTACTTGACTTTCTTGGCCATTCTCTGCTCGCTCATCGCGTCCATCTCACACACGCTCTACTTCTCCGACTCGAGTCACAGCGGCACCGTTCGCGTGATTCTCCAGTTCTCTTTGTTGGCACTCTTGGTCACGCTCATGTTGTACCATCTCTCTGGAGAGTACCAAAAGACCATTGTTCTTCCGCGCAAGTTCCTCTCGTCAACTAACAAGGGCCTCCGCCAGCTCAACGTGCGTCTTGTCAAGATCAAGCAGCCGCTCACGGACCACGTGATCGACCTCATCCGAGAGTTTCTGTTATTCATGGTGACACTGTGTCTCACGAACTTGCACAAGGTGTATCCGTCCATCACCGGTAACAGGCACTCCAAGCTCGAGGTGTTTTTGGTGTCGTGCCAGCTGCAGTTCCAGCCACGGATCGGCGTGCTGGACGTGAAGTTGATTTTGAACGCCAGGGTATTTAACACCGACGTCAGAGAGGGCTGGGAGTTGTACAGGAGCGAGTTCTGGATCCACGAGAGCGTTCGCCGGCGCAACAGCTTGATGGCCTTCACAGTGCAGCCAGACACCCTTGAGAGAAGTAAGTTGTTGAAAAAGGACAAGCGCGAGAGGAGAGACCGCCGCAAGTCCAGCACTGCCGCCCTTGCTGCCCTCACCGAGACTAATTTGTCGAATTTGAGCAGCCCCAGCGTGGACAACTTGTCGCCCTACCAATCGGGAATGGAGAACTTGACGCCTCGTCAGTCCAGTCTGGGCTTGGAGGCGCCCATCGAGACCGAGGGTGAGAAGTAGACGCTATTGCATAGTACATAGAAGCATACCCTTCATGGTTTGTGTAGAGCGTGAATGGCCCAGTGCATTGGCCCAGTGTATTGGCCCAGTGTATTGGCCCAGTGGTCTGTATAGGGCTTCTAGAAGGGATTTTGGAAAGAAAACGTCGAGCATCTGCCTCGGTGTCTTCATGGGGGAGGGGGTAGCTGGCTTGGTTCAATTCGGAGAAGTAATATCGCCGAAATGTCATTTGGGAAAGAAATCGGTCCTCAGTCAGTTTTCTGAGTGTTCCCTTTTGTGAGCCATTAACACAGAAAATGAGTGAAGCCTACCCAAAAACTTCCCCCTGGCCCTCTTTAGTGTGTACATGGGGAAGCACCCGAAAGCTCTATTCTAACGCTAATCAACTGCTCCTCTAAATTCAGCATACAGGCTTCTTGTGACTGTACTTCAGTTCTCACTTGGACATGTATGGAAAGCTGGAGTCTTCCCCACCAAAGCGAAAGAACAGTTTATATAATGAACTCCCTCTTCTCCCTTTCTATCTGGATCCTAACAACATTCTGCGCGTGAAAAGTCCACCAATGCGTGCCTTTTCTCCGGCATCTCCTTCCTAGATACATCTGAGACGGAACTGGGCGGGCTTCTGGGAATGGACTCCAACCGCTTTGCGTGCTTGGAACCGACAGCTTCTGGAAGTTTGTCTCCAGGTGTCACGCTGAGGCAGTTTTCCATAGCGCAAAGGAGGTCGTAGAAGGACACCAACCCCCATATAACAAGGAGGAAAGTGGTGCTCATCTTAAAGAGGAGCCAGAATTCGTCGGGTGTGTGGTGAGTGCTGAAATTCCACTTCTTTTCGTTCATTGTGGACAGACGTCACGGAAATGGGATAAAGGGGTTTTTGGTCTTTCTCATCCCTTGTGCCACAGAGGCGTATGTGAGAATCGATTTTCAAGTCACTGGTTTTTTGCAACCAGAAATAAGGAATGGGAAAGTCACTGAAAAACGGGAAGAGGCAGCGCCCTATCAGGAAGAAGACTGAGCTTGAAGCTTCACAGTGTGGAGGGCACTTTTCTGCTTAACTGTGTCTTTGGAGCTCAAAAACTATGGTGGGTATGTGGGCCTCGTGGTGGCAAAAAAATCGTCATTTTCTTCGTGAAGCGCAATATCATCAACTAGGCATTCGGGGCAAAGGCGCATTATTTCGGGCAGGATGGCCCATTCTGGCCGTAATTCAAAGACGCATGGTTTACAATCGCTGCCCAGGTTCCGTGCATTGTACTGGAAAGCGACACCCTGCCACGCTTTCCAGCCACTTTCGGTAGACCAGGAAAGGTCCGAGAACCAGGCGAATTACCCACGTAAAGCGCCAGTCCTCGCTTCATTCCCGTCTCTCTATCCCCTCTCTCTATCCCCTCTTCCCATTCCCTTCCCATTTCCTGCTCATTTCCATTTGCACATCTCAATTCAGATGTGAAATTTCGACTACTCAGCCCATACAAACCCGACCAGCCTGCACATCCACCATCACGTGCCAATGGTGCCTGTTCTGCCATTTCTGCCTGTTCTGGCCCACCCATTCCTCTATAAGTGACCACACGCAGTCGCCGGGTTAATAGTTGCCCTAGTGTACTCTGAAGAGAGGCACCTCGTATGTGCCCCCATGTTCTGTTCGCTGCCCTTATGGCACATTGCCTATTTGAAACAGCCACTTTGCGCCCTGGCCCCGGGCGCCGGTACACGTCATCTTGCGTCATGTGGTAGCGAACTCAAGGCTGAGGGCCAATAAAGGCCCAGCCCGCCCATATACACTACCAGAGATGTGTAGGTGTGGCCCGACGACCAACATTCAATAAAATGCACACCCATTTATACTCACAAGACAAACAGCATATTCGTACACGTAGATGCCCCTCGCGACATCATGTAAACGCCGTGCCTCCCTCACGTGTTCTTATCTTCGCTAAACCGTTTTCGTCAGTTCCATCTCCTCGTCTCATTTCCGCAGTCGCGGCTGCATTTCCGCATTCGGACTTAATTCCGTTCCCTTCAGGCCAGACGCATGCATACGCCTTTTCTAGGCACTCCTATTCTTCTCATCCGTGCATTTACGGCCCCAAAAGGCTACCGCACACCCGCACCCCCCCTGTAAACCAAACCTTGCCATGGCGTCAGGGTCGTGCCCACCACAGCTTACGCCGTTCGGCAAAAACTCGGCCCGCGCAAAAGGGCCCTAGACCATACCTGCATAATGTGCACCCGTACACCAGGCTACGCTCTTTTTCACGTTTCGTCGTACACAACTCCACACCATACTTGCGGCCACAACCACGCGCCGGAGTCCCCGCTGTCGCCAACACGTCGCCCGTTGCTTTCTGCAGCATCTCCTGGTCGCCTGTTCGAACCCTGTTGCCGCAGCCTTTCCACAGCCCGTGCTGGTGCCACCAATAGGCATCCCTTAACGAGGTCCCTCTGTGCCCCTCAGCACCCACACAATACGCCAGACGGCCCTCTGCGGAGTGTTTCGCGTCAAGTAAGAGGTACCGAAGCTGGATTTGGGCTGAAAACGCCGTTTTTCGCCACCGCTAGCGAACCGTCTAGCTTCTTTCGGCTTTCTAGTGATAAGGAGCCTGTGTTCAATTCAGGACCGCGTCACAGCCTGAAACTGCCGCTTATAGAGCCTAGTGTAGAACTAGGTACGTTCTGAGGCCCAAAAGACGCGTTTGCGCGCCTTTTCGACCCCGACTGGCATCTAACACTGCCCTTTCTTTCTTTCCCATCTGTTGCCTCGAAACGCGTGCCTCTGCTCCTTTCAGGCCAGTATTCATACGCGAGGCTTTAATAGGAAATTGGACGCTTTCCAAGCTTTTTTTTGGCAAATATCCCCATTTCCTCAGTTAAAGGTCCGGTTTTAGACCTACAACAGCCCATACTTCGACCACAGTACACACGCCATGTCCGCGCCGCCCATGTTCAATATTCCGTCCACCAAGAAGCTGGCGCACGGAAGTCGGTTACCGACGCTTCTGATCCCGTCCCCCGTTTCCATGCCACAGCTACATAACCCTGGAAAGCCCAAGAACAGTGCTCCGCGCAGGAAACCGCCGCCCATCGACTTCCTGCGCATTGACGGCTCGCATCTGTTTGCGCCCGAGGATCCCTCGCCCTCCAGCGACGCAGTGGACGAGTCTCTGAGCGCCTCTACTTACAACACCAGCAACGACATAATTACGAACCCCAGCGACACCCCTAACACCGCGGGTGTCGGCTCCTTGGTAGACACCACGTATGGTGAAAATACCTTTACAATAGACCAGGCCCGTGTGTACGACCTGGGCCTCAGTCCTGCCCAAGCCTACGATCTGGGCCTCAGTCCTTCGCGAAGCACAGGCCCCGTGGACCCCTCTAAGGACGTGGACGATCTCACGCCAGAGGACTGGAACACTGTGGCTAACACGCGCCAAATCACCGAAATACATAAGTTAGGCGAGGGTAATGGCGGCAGTGTGTCCAAGTGCAGGCTCTCGAACGGCAGCACAGTGTTTGCACTCAAGCTCATAAACGCAGACCCGAACCCCGACATCAAGAAGCAAATTATCCGCGAATTGCAGTATAATCGGTTGTGCACGTCGCCCTACATCGTCAAGTACTACGGTACATTCATGGTGGAAGCCCAGCTGATGATAGGCATAGCCATGGAGTATATGGGCGGCCGGTCGCTCGACGCCACCTACAAGAGGGTCATTGAGATCGACCCCAGCAACCGCATCAACGAGAAGGTATTGGGCAAGATCCTGGAGCTGATTTTGTTGGGGCTCAACTACTTGCACCAGCAACGCATCATCCACCGTGACATCAAGCCGTCCAACATTCTCCTAGACGTGCAAGGAAATGTGAAGTTGTGCGATTTTGGTGTCAGTGGCGAGGTGGTCGACCTGTTGGCGACCACCTTTGTGGGAACACAGTATTACATGGCGCCAGAGCGTATCATGGGAAAGCCGTATACCGTCAACTGTGATATCTGGTCCTTGGGGCTCACATTGCTTGAAGTGGCTACCTGCCGCTTTCCGTTCCAGAGCGACAGCCCGGACCCTCTTGGGCCAATCGAATTGCTCTCGTTGATTTTGGAGTACGAGCCCAAGCTAGAAGACGTTCCTCAGGAGGACATCTACTGGCTGGCAGCATTCAAGAGCTTCATCGACTACTGCTTGAAGAAAAACAGCGACGAAAGGCCCAGTCCGCGCCAGATGTTGCAGCATCCGTGGTGTGTGGGGCAGCTGGCCGTGAAGGTAAAGATGGACCGGTTTGTGAAGCGCCTCTGGGGCGAGAACTTGTGATGTACATAGAGGCATAGATGATAGAGGAGCCGTGTCTCCTTGGTTAATATACAGGGTAGTATTGTGTGGTGGGTGTGAAGGTAAAAGGGCCCAAAAGAGAACGGCTTTTTTCACCCCTATGCCGATTTCTGGCTGCTAATGTCGTGTATTTAGAGTGTCGAACACATATAGAGCGGAATTGACTGTTGGCGCCATTTCTGCTCTTTTTCTCGGGTTCGTTTTGATCTCAGCTGTTGCTCCCTTTGGCGTGCCTCCTCTCTGCTTCTTCCGATTTTTTTCTTGCCTTCACTAGCCTCTCGTTTCTCTTTTCAGCCATTTTTCTCCATATGGCAGAAAAGCTGCAAAAACCCCCCACAACCTAAAACCGCACGCAAAAATCAGCACCCCCTCCCCGCCCCCTTTCCTCCTCCAGAACACCAAGAGGACCACCTCCTCTTCTCAAGCCCCCAAAACGGGCCCCAAACACCCTTTGATGGCCCTTGGTTGACCCTTCTAGGGCCGAAGCTGGCATCCTGCACATGGCCCACTGAAAAAACCTCATCCAATAAAAACCGCGACAAACCAAAGGCACACACTAACACCATGCCTCTTCCGTTCGAAGGATTATTGCCGTATGCGGTCATGGCCGGCTTCTTTGGCCTTGCGGGCCACGGTGTCGGTTTCATCAGATACTGGGACAACGGCTGGAAAAACGACAGATGGGACTTGGACCAGTGGGACCAGAAGATGATCGAGAGAGACCTCTTGTTGACGGGCATCAAGAGAGCGCAGTCGGCCGAGCCTGTTGCGCCCGAGCACTTCAAGACTGCGGATGCCAGGACCCAGAGATACTGGACCCCTTACAGAGACCAGTTCTTCTCCCTCAGAGAGAGGTTGTACCGTGGATATGTCACTGGTAACTGGGACTGGAGCTAGTGGTTTTGCATGGAGCGTGGGGATACATGGCGGCAGCCTCATATTTATTGAATGCACGAAAAGAGAAGCAGCGTAGGGAATAATGGCGTAGGGAGAACTGGATCTGAGGAATATGGAAGCGGGGAGGAACACGGAGAGAAGCACTACAAAGACACGAAAATGTCCTGGATGGTCTCTGGAGAATTTTATGCTGGTACGAACCACACATGCTGCAATTTCACCACTGGGGTGTAATTTCGGAAGTGGGTATGAAATGTGGGCCCTGGAGTTTCACTGTTGGCTCTAGAGCATGGCCTATAGCGAGGACGCGGAAAAGAATAAAGGATGCTAATAAACACATTTCTTGACTGAAGAGCGCCTCGGATACAAACATGCAACTATAATCTTGCCAGGTATATGAAACGGGCCAATGTAACGTAGGCACGGAAACCTCCAACTAGAAACAGTATAGCTTTCCAAAAACCACTGAGCCCCTTCACACCGCCATTCTTGCTCCATATCCTTCCAATCGTTCGCATTTTGCACACTTCCCTAATACACCCCGCCAACACCACACTCCTCAATTCTCGTAGTTCCTCCGACCCTACACATACAAAACAACACCCCAGAACGAATGTATTCGGACGGGGCTGCAGCCCCGCCTCCATGCTAATGTACATACTAGCCGAACTTGTAGACGTACTTATCGGCAATCTTGGTGCCGTAGGTCCGCGACGGCTCCACAGGCACCCGCGGCTCGATCCTGCCATCCTCCTGCAATTTAATCATCTGGTCGTAGAACAAGTTGCCCTCGGGCTTGACGTTTTTCAAGTTGCTGTTCAACTCGTCCGAAAGCTTGACCTCCAAGGGGCGATCGGTGATTTCGTGCTTGCCGAGTTTGGTCACACGCCGCTTGCGGGTCTTGGTGTTCGCGAGCTTTTGGTCCACCTCCTTGTTGTACTGGTCGAGTTTGGAAAGCTCTCTGATCTGCGCCTTCAACTCGGAAAGCTGGTCCTGCAACGCCATGCGCTCCTTGTGACGGGCCTCCTTGTTCCTCTTGGTCTTGTTCTTCTTCTTGTTCTTTGTGGGCGCATTGATCGACAAGCCGTAGTCTCCAGGAGCTGCAGCGTCCTCACCTTCCTCGTCGTCGTCGTCGGAAGCCTCCTCGTTGTCGTCCAAGTTGGCGATGAGGGCCTGGATACGCTCCTGCTTGGCCACCAACTCCTGGCGCTTTGCCTCCTCTGCGCTCTCGTAGCGAAACTCCTTGTCGATGAGTGACTGCCACAGCTCCAAGGAGGGGTTGTACGACTTGCCTGCGTCCACCACTTCGTCGTTCTTGCGCTTGAGGGACAACTTGACAGGCTTCTGGGCCATCGTCTTGGGCGCAACCGTGGCCTTGGTGTAGGCTATAGAGGAACGCTTCTGCAACACCTCTGGAACAGTCAGTGGCTCCTCGGTACCCCACACGTCCTTGTTTCCACCGCGCACGATTCCATCGATCTCTGCGCGCGTTTGCAGCGTTCTGGAGGGCTCGATACGGCCGGCCAACTTCATCAAACGAGTCACATTCTTGCGGGAAACGGGCTTGCGGACGTTGCGCTCAAGCAGCAACGCGGGCACCTTTGATTTGTTGGTAAGAATGTCCAAGCTCTTGAGCTTTTTGGCACCGCTTTTGAGCGCATTGCCAGTGGTGTCAATGACGAAATCGGCCTCGTCACCGTGGAGAATCTCGCGGTCGCGGGCGTCATCCAACAGCTGCTGGACGTCGGAAACGTCCACATTCTTGCGCCACGCCTTCTTGCCCTTTCGGGACGGCTGGTTGCGGGAAGAACTCATGGGGAGCAGGGCATCGCAAAAATTTCGGTCTCATCGAGCACAGCGCCGCGGTCACGTGCAGCACCACGTGATGGCCGTCACGTGACCGACACATGCGGAGAGGTCCCTTTTTCGCCGGGCGGTTGCGAGCCCGCGCGTCCCCCGCCGCCGCGCTGAGTAAGCGCTTGCCCCTTCGGGCCGTGTTTACGTTGCCAAAAAAAACCTGGTCGTACCTATAACTTGATTCAGGGCCAAGTGACTCAGCCAGCAGTTATTCTTAGCTCCCATTGTGTCGCCCGTTGGCGTGCGGGAGTGCGTTTACGCGCCTGCCGCACGCACCAACTGCGCCGCTAGGCCGGCCGGGTCGCCGCAGCTGCCACTGACACTGACGTAAGCAGGCCTGTCGTGGGTCTTAGCTAGCGCTAGTGCTGTGCGCACGGCTGTGTCGTGCACACCAGCGTCAGCCCCGTGATGGAGCACGGAGATGTAGTCGCGAATGGCGTACACGTAAGCGCCAAAAACGGGGTTTTTGTCAGCATTGGCGTGGACACAGAGCGGCACCCTGGGGTCGGAGGAGCCGATGCCCGTGAGCGCCACGTCAAACGACACGCCGCCAGACTCGATCTGGGTGTTCTTGATGGCCATGGTGTGGTACGTGTGTCGTGGGGGAGGCTGGTTCCGCCGTATTGTGCCCTTTCGTTGGGCCCCTGAGTGTAGATATGCGGGTGCTTGGGTGTTTTGCGTCTCAGTCATCCACTAATTCCGCTACGCCTATATGCAGGCGCGGCTTCGGCTGCTAATATACCTATATAAGCACGCATTCCCAGTGGCAAATCGCTCTGGTTTGCACCGAGTGTTTCGCCACCGCCTTTTACGAGCATCTCGTCTCCAGATCTGTCTGCGCGTGCCATGGCGTCCTCCGCTAAGCCACCCCTGCCCAAGCGTCCTAGCCTGGGGTCCGCCCAAAAGACCCGTTCTTCCGGGCCTTCCGAGGGTCCAGCTCTTGATCCTTTCATTGAAAAACTCAATGGGGCGCTCTACGGAAAGATACAATCACACAGCACATCCTCCGTTTCCACATCCGGTCCGCATCCGGGACTCAGAAGCGCCAATTCTGGCGCCCCTACCGCGGTCTTTGCCACCGACTCCACCTCGGCCATACCCTCAGGTCCCGGCCCGGGCCCGGATTCTCACTTTCCACTCAAGATCCGCATCCTGCTGTCAGAAAGCGTCCTGCTGCTCGTCCTGCTGCTTCTGCGCTTCTCCTTGACTTCGTCCGATATCTCCGTGGTTGACCGACCGTCGCTGCCGATAACTCCGGCGCCCTCCCTGCCCTCGTCTTTGGCCCTGGCCAAGGTGGAGATATCATGTACCTCAAAGCCGACCACCGACAAGTTGGTGGCGGAAATGCTCGAGTCCGGATATGCGTTGTCATTCGACTACGCTGGCTTCATCTCTCACCCCGGAAACCTTTTCGTGAAAAACCTCCAGACCGCGCTTGTTACCGCCGACGGGCTCCGCGACTTCTTCAACAGCCGCTCTCGCTATGCTTCCATCTGCGACGTCAACGTCTTTGCCAATAATGCTGACCCAGCCGAGTCCTTCGCCATAGTCAAGTTCGCTAACTACTTGGACGTGGAGGACCTTTTGCAGACCCCAGAGCTAGCCAATCCCTTCCATGAGGCAAACGTGCCCTTGTACTTGAACAAGTACATCAGCAAGAAGCAGCGCAAGTTGCGTCAAGACGATGAATCCACACTGTACCCCGCTCCTCCAGATACTGCGCCGTCTCCGCCGCCAACGGCTGGCCAAATCAGCTCCCACACCTACGAGACCGTAGTCGTGGAGAATTTGGACGAGTTTTTGAATCCGTTAAATCCGTCTCTCGCATTGTTGTACGAATTCTTTGCCAAGTTCGAAATCTTCAATCGCATCGAGTCCGTTTATTTCCCGCTCGAGAGCAGTCCCAACGACGCGTCGCTAGTGTTGAAGAACTTCGGATACATCAACTTCGAGCTGTCACCAGACTTGAACGTCAATGTGTTGAAGTGCTTGTACTACCTCAATAACCTCACCTTCACTGAATTCATCAACTTCTCCGCTGAAGACTTGTACGATATCACAACGGACTTAAATGTGCCTGACAGGGATGAGCCCGACACCATTGAGCCACGCCTCAAGGTGTCCATCAGCCAGCACCGTCACAATCACTATTTGTTCCACTTTAATCCGGCACAGCCCCAGCAGTTTGTGTACAATCTGCCGCGGTACGGGTGCTCGGAAAGTCTCCATTTGACTGTGGGCTTCTTGGATGTGACATTGCACGATCTTATAGTCAACAAGTTCTCCAAAGTGCTCAATTTTCAGGAAACCAACATATATGTGAACAACTTCCCTGTTGTTTTCGAGAATAACGACGCCCTCTGGGAGCAATTCTGGAGCCAGTTTGGCGTCGGAAAGGTCAAGTCTGCTAAGATTATCAAGCCGCAGTTCTACTCAAAGTTGAACAATGGTACTAAGCAGAAGTCCAGCGAAGCCCTCGGCAAGATTGGCTTTGTCTTCTATGAGTCGTTGAAGATGGCACTCCGGGCCATTTTGTTGACTAATGACCGTGTGGTCAATATTGGCGGCGACCCCAATGCCAGCGTTGTGATCCAGACGTCATTTGCGATTCAGAAGAGCCACAACTCCGGCAGTAAACATTCCAATGCTGGGGCCAACCATCTCTATCTGCACCGGTCGCTGTTGCCGTTCAGCTACCACCCGAACGGCTACATGAAGCGGTTCAGCTTGCCCATTCTCCGCGACTCCAGTCTTAGCCCCAACACATATTCTCCACCGGCATGCTCGTCGCCACCTCCTTCGGTGCTCCCTCCTCCGGAATACGTGTACTTCAACCCGTACATGTTTGCGTACAACTACCCCATGATGTCGCCGCCAGTGACAGGTGCGCTGGAGGACGTTTTGGAAGATGTGGTGCGCGCTCTGCCGCCTCCCCCACCGCCCATCATCAGCCCGTATTTCTACCACCAGTCATACTACCCGTTTCTGCCTCCCCAGTCTGTTCCAGTTCACGCTGTGGTACCGCCAGAACAGTACTTTTCCAACTCGTTTGCAGCGCAACCGGGTGCGGAACACCACAAACCGCCGGCGAAGAAGAACTCGCTCAAAAGCAAAAAGTAGTCGGCGGGCCTCCTGTAAATGCCCTAGTTTCTCGTTTCTAGACCTTAATGCGTGACGATCGCTCGTACATATCAATACATCGTTGGCTTTAGCGGAAGCAGAAGGGTGCGCATGCTTCGAGATGGTGGTTGTATCTTTGCAGTGGGATCTGGTACGTGAGTGTCGACAATCTGGCAGTGGTATCCGCTTTATTTGAATGAAGTTGGCCTTTCATAACTTTCTTAGACGTGATCGTTTGGTTGTTTTCGAAGGGCTTTTCAAGCTCCCAGACACTCCGATTAAGCTCGGACCATCCAAGCGTCTTTCTGGGGTTGTGCCACAAGAAGTTAATAGCCGTCAGGCCACCGGCGATAAGCCCTATTGGAGCTAACTCCGAAGCGAGGATATCTTCATCCGGATGCTGGATTCGGAGGCAGAGATGGCTCTTTTGTCGTTTCAGCGGTCGAAATAATCGTGGTTGCTCGAGCCCTCTTTATGGAGATCATTTTTTAGCACGGAGTTATCGCTTGCTTCATATAGGCGCTTTTGCAGGAATTCATACCCTCGGAAACTGGGGAAATGCTACTTATATAGGATGCAGCACGTCACTTAGGCGACTGGCGGTGGCGAACGATTTTGGAGTCATTCATCGGAACCCCGCCCCGAGGCGCCTGGCATCCCAAAGGCGTTTTGGGGCTTATGACATAATATACGGACTTTAAGAGGTGAGCGTTGGTGGCAAAAAACACTGTACGATCGTATCGGCCGGAGGGTGGGTTTAGGGATATCTCCGTCGATCTCTGAAATGCGTCCTATTGTGGGCTCCAGCCCTTTTTCTATTTACAAGTTTGGGGGCTCTTCGCGGGCCCTAGGGGCGATGGTGGCGGCCTGGAACGTCGCCTCGGGCTGAAAGTCAGGCTCTGGTTCGCCAGAAGCATCAAGCTCGTCGGCCTGGGCAACAGACTGTACTTCCTCAATGTAGTGTTTCAACATGCTCTCGATTCCATTTTTCAAGGTAACAGAAGACAGGTCGCACGAGCGACAGGCGCCCTTCAAACGCAAGAACACCGTTCCCGTGTCCTCCTCGAAGCTCACGAACTCGATGTCTCCACCATCCTCCTGGATAGCAGGTCTTATGCGTGTGAAGATCAACTCCTTGATCATGGAAACGACCTCGTCTTCGTCCTCGTCGAACTCCATATCGTTTGAGAGCTCGAGCGACTCATCGATGATGGGCGTTCCGTTATTCAAAAACTCAGTCAAAATCGAGAAAATCTCAGGCTTCAACAACCCCCAGTTCACCTCGCTATCAGCCTTCTCCACGGTAATGAAGTTGGAACCAAACATGATGGATTTAACGCCATCGATAGCAAAGAGCTTGAGCGCCAACGGACTGCATGCGGCATCGCGTCCACTAAGAAACTCCCTCGTTTCGTTTTCCCGAAGGATGTTCATAGACGGAAGAAATTTGAGCGCCTCCTGGTTGGGTGTCTCCATGGTCTGGATGAAGAGGCTGCGCAAGGCCCGGACATTAAAGCCCGACCGCGCCTGTCGCACAGCTCTGGAAAACATTCTGGTCTATGGGCTCTTGGGAAGCCTCTGGAAGCTTCTGGTGGCTTCAGGAAGAATGCTAAGGAAAAGGTGCTGAAAACCTCAGATGGGCTATTGCTCTATGTATTTATGTAATCCATCATTTGAAAGATTTTGGATCGGGCGTGCGCGTACCGGACAAATGGCTGCAACAGAGGATGGCCAGACGCTCGAGATGAGAAGTTATATGGCATGAGAGGAGCGGAAATGTTCTGTGTCTCTTCAAAAACCGTGCCCGATGGAGCTTGAGAGGCTTCGGGGCAAAAAGAGCCGGTTGGCGAATTTTGAGAAGCAAGTTAAGTATTCAGAAGTCGTCTTAGAAGGACCAACTGAAATGGGGGAATGAACTCACAAGTCGGCCAAAAGGGCATCAGAATCGAAAACCAACTAAGAGACAGTGAAAGAAGCTTCACCTCTTCACCTCACAATCGTCAATGAGTAGTACCGTTACCCTGTCTCCCAATGTCCTCACTTCTAGGACCTCTTCACCCAAATAAGATCTTTTCAAACATTGACACCGCCTTCTCTTCAAACTTGGTGTCGCCTTCACCGGCGCTGATAGACTGGTCCAACTGCAACTTGTTTTCTGCCAACTGCAACATGTTCTCTTCGATGGTGTTCTCGGTAATGAGCTTGGTCACCAACACCTCCTTCGTCTGACCCACTCTGTGCGCACGGTCCTCGGCCTGCTTGTCGTCATGCGGATTGAAGGACTGGTCGAACATCACAACGTTATTTGCAGCCACAAGGTTGATTCCGAAGCCACCGGCCTTAGTGGAAAGCAAAAACACGGGAATGGTGCTGTCCTCGTAGAACTTGTCGATCAAGTCCTGGCGGGTGTCCACGGAAGTCTGGCCATCAAGACGCAAAAAAGTGATTTTTGAGAGCGTCAACACCCGCTCCAAGACGTCCAAAACCTGTGTGAAGAGTGAGAACACCAACACCTTTTCTTTGCGCTCCACTATGCCGTGCAAAACCTCGAGAAGGGCCGTCACCTTGCCACTGTCGTTCCATGCAGAATCCGGCAAAACGTAGCTACTCAAGGACTTCGGAAATTGCTCACACAAGAGGTTCAACTCGTAGTCCGACATAACCGTCATGTCCTCGAAGATGTATTCCTTCTTGGCCTCCGCATAGTCGGGCTCTTTCATGATCTTTTCCGTCATGGCAGCGAGCTTCTCATCGTCGTAGATCTTGCGGAAAAGAAGCGGGTGCAACGCGGCCTTCCGCAAATGCATCATCACGTTGGAGGTCGTTGGAATAGGGCTTTTGCGCGCCTCCTCGGCCTCCTTCCCCGTAAGCAATTTGCGCCTCTCACGCTCCAACCGCGTCTGACGGCCCTGCTGGAAGTACTGGTCGTAGATCGCATGCTGGCTGGGTGTTAAACCACACCTTCTAACCGTGTGCAGCTTCGCAGGAAGGTGCTTGAGAACCTGGACCTTTTTGCGCCGCAAAACAAACGGCGTCATCATCGTCTTGGCCTTGTTGATGGCCTGGACGGACAATAGCGGGTTGTAGTTCTCGTCCTCCTTGCTCATCTTGGTGCTGACCTTCTTGTTAAACAAACCCTGGAGGTCCTCTCTCTTCTCGTGGAAAACGCGCGGTAACATGAATGCCAACAAGGACACCAACTCACGGAGGTTGTTCTGCAACGGTGTTCCCGTCAAGAGCAACCGGAAATGGGCCTGGAGCCGCATCAACTTGGAGTATCTGTCCGACAGCGAGTTTTTCAACATGTGACCCTCGTCGTACACCACCACGTCGAAGTTCTGGCGTGTGAGGAACTTGAAGTCGGGCGCAGCACCGGTGGCTAGGTTGTAGGTGGTGACCATGACGTCAAATTCCTGGTCCTGGAGGTCGTAGCGCAAATCCTCACGCTCTCTTTGCAGGCCATAGTAAGCCTGGACAACCAAGTCTGGACAGAACTTGTGGAACTCCCGAAGCCAGTTTTCAAGTGTCGAGGCCGGCACCACCACCAAATGAGGGCCCCGGCGCTCCTCTCTATCCTTCAAATGAGCCATGAAGGCGATTACCTGGCAAGTTTTGCCCAAGCCCATCTCGTCTGCTAGAATGCACGACAATCTGTTCTGGTACAACAAGTTGAGCCAGTTAACGCCTACCTGCTGGTAATTTTTGAGGGTCACGTCGGGCGCAAGGAGCGCCGGAGGCTTCGAGAGATACGTGAGGGTCTTTTTAGGCGTCGACACATCATCATTTTCGTCATTTTCAGCTCCGTTTTCCCCAGATTCCATGTCTGGAAGCTCGACCATCTCCAACTCGCCTTCTCCGGTCACACTGACGCCCCATTGGGCCATTTGCGATGCTATGATGTCTCCATAGTGCGAGCATTTGCGCACCAACGAGTCAACGGCCCGGTATCCCTTCAAGCTGAACTCCGTGGTTTCCACGATCTTCAAACCGAGAAGCTTTCGGGTACCCCGACGACGCGGTGCTGGGGCCTCGGCTTCGGGCGTATCTTCCAGAATCTCAAAGTCATCCTCGGCAACAGCATAAACGCTCTCGAAAGGCCGCTTGGAAACCAACAACTGCGCCACTTTGGGCGCAATATTGCAGATCTCCATAAGGTCCAGTGTCAGCCCTGTGTTCAAGAACTCAAGCACTTGCCCGTCCATAGAAGTGAGGCCATGGCTGTAGGTGTCCATGTCATCCTCCTCCGACATGCTATCGCTGGCGGCATCGTCCAGAAGGTCGCCGTCAGAATCCATCTCGATTTCACGGGCTGCGGGGGCCAGATACTGCTTTTTGCGCCGGTTTTGACGAATCTTCTCCTCCAAAAGGTCCAACTCGTCCTCTGGGACCAGGTTTTCCGCAACGATACGGCCATCAGCGGTTTTTATGAGTTTGGGACTTGCCTCGAGGTTGCTAAAGGCCGCTGTGAGGCCCGGGGTGGATGCGCCGCTTGATAAACTGTCGTCTGAAGCACCTAGTGCTGATCCACGCACCAATTTGCGTCGTTTGGGCGCATCGTCTTGTTTTCCGAATGCCTGATCGATTCGAGGCTGCTGCTTGTTCTTGTACTTCTCCAAAATCGATACCTTGGGCTTTTCCAAGACCACTTTAGTGGACGACACCTTTTCCGGTGAGGAGTTCACGAACTGCGGCTCCTCGAAGCTGTGCAACAGCAGAAGCCGCCCCAGCCCAGCCCGGGGACCCGGCTTTACCCGGGCCTTTCCCCGGATCTTCACGGGAGACGCGTCCTCGTCGTCCAGCGGCGGTTTAGAGGAAACCGGCAGACGGATCTCTAGCTCCTCCAAGTCACGCTGTCTCTGTGCAGCCAAAAGGGCCTGTTTCTGCCTAAGGGCCTCCTCCTCAGAGGCTGCCTGCTTTTTGCGTGCCTCAATGTCCCGATTGAGCAAGATCTCGTCCTTGTTAAAGTGGGCCGTAAGATAGTCGGTGATTTTGCGCAAATGGCCTTTGTTGATGACGAAAGCCCGCATGATGTCGCTTTCGCCTAAGTAGTAGAACCGCCGCCTCACCACGGGGAAGTCCTGGTGGTTGCGGATGCTCTGGCGCTTCCTTTCGAGCGCCTGTTCCCGCTCATCCTCTGCCTGTTGGGCGCGAGAGGGCGGCATCAGGTCACGTGGTGGCAGCAGCCTGACGTATATAGGCAGCAGCGTTGGTACCTGCATCTGCAGGGGGGCGGTTTTGGCCGGCGTCTGCTGCATCTGGGCCGTTTTGGGTGCGTCTCCACTCATGTAGAATACGGGGTTTATTTGGAGAAGAGCAGAAATTTTCGGTACGCGTAGGGCTCGGAGAGGGACACACCCCAAACGACCGAAACTAGCCTGCTCGGGCCAAAAGCAACTGGGCACACTGCCACGGGCACTGTGGAATAAATCCCGAAGTTTGGGCGCAAAAGGGCTCGTTTTAGGGCTTTGGAGTGACCCCCTCTGCAGATGCACGGCTGGAGAGATTGCGATAAGGGCCCCTTCTGAAGGGATTGAAAATGGGCCAAATCGGAGTTTTGATGCATTTGGAAGGGCTTCCGAGAGCCCATCACTCGATAAGTAAACGATAGTGTTGTTTAAGAGTCGGAAATGGGGAGTGGGACTAGTACGACCCGTTCATGCCTTATGTAGGGCCGATTCAGTGCTACAGAGAATTCAGCATCTAACTTCACCTAAAGACCGGTTCCTGGTCCCAGATTTGTCATGGCTCATTCTAACCCTTATACCTTTCTGCCTGTTGCATGTCGACCGCAAAATGGTCCTGTGGCAGCGGTATGGTGGAAATACGCTGACTGATGCATCGCTGCAAGTTTACAGATTGCGCACAACGATTTGCATTTTGAGAACCAGTCTACACCTCACAAGTAGACTTTGCTGGTTGGTGAGAAAACGGCTTTATGACCACTTTTGCCCTGATACTCTTGTACCATGTTCAATTTGGCTTTTTCTTTCATCCCCATATGGTTTTTGAAGCTTTTACTGTATTTTTCAATTTATTAGGGCTTTTGTTAAAGTTCAGAGGTTTTTCTGATTATTCGCACTTGTTGTGAAAATTCGCAGCAAATAACCTCTGATACATTTTACCACATTACGAACTAAGAACGTGAAGTCAAATATACAACATCTATGTGTATTTGACTTCGTTGTTTTACTTGAACAGTCTTTTTGAACGAATATATTCGCACCTGTCTTTTGCAAATCCCCGCCACTAGCTCGCTACACAGTTCTCTACCCTATACCACCCTTTCATAGTATCGTAAACCTAAGCCAAGTACTTGTCGTCGTTCAAGTCTTTCAAATTTTCCACTGGCCGCTCACCCTGGGGGCTTATGCGAAAAGCGTGTCTCAAAACAGGCGTATTCCAGTCTATCACAGCACTGTGTACGGTTCTTCTGTTATCCCAACAAACAACAGTATTGTTGTCCCAGCTGGCACGCAATTGCAAATCGTGTGAGCCCTCGATGGTCCTGTACAAGAACTCGAGAAGGGCCTCGCTTTCCTCCTCCTTGAGCTGCACTATCCGGCGCAGAAACTCGCGGTTAACGAAGAGAAATTTCTCCCCTGTCACAGGGTGTGTCCTGACTAGAGGATGGACAGTCTCCACGGGCTCACGGCGCAAAATGCCCCCGTTTTTCTTCTGGATAGCAGCCTGGTCCAAGCCGGAATGGACCACAGTAAGGCCAGCTAACATGCCCTGCATGACGGGAGAGAGCCTTCTGTATGCCTCCACCGTATCAGCAAAAATGGTGTCTCCACCAGTCTCAGGGCCCTGGATAACCGAAAAGAACGTGTAGGAGGGCGGGTTGATTTCGTAGCTCACGTCGCTGTGCCATGCGATGTTATTAGTGCGTGTGCTGAAGGCATTCTCAAGCTCCGCCTTGGACAGGCCCTTGAACGTCACGTGCAACTGGGGAATGCCGTCAGGGGCCCCGGAAGTGGGGTGGATGTGAAGGGGTCCAAAATGCTCGCCAAAACGCACCGCAAATTTCGGCCCCTGGGCCGATAAGTCCTGGTCTCGAAACACAACAACGCCTCTCCGAGCTATCAAGAGAGCGAGGTCGTTTTTGCCAGCTTCTGTAAGCTGCGAGAGCTGAATTCCATTGATTTCTGTGCCAAATTTAGGCGTGATGCTCTTGTGCGTGTAGCCAGGGTTTTGGGAAGCCAAGTTGGCGTAGTGGGCGTCTCCAAAAACACCCTTATCGTGGTGCTTGAAAAACTGGAGTGGGGGGAACTTCTGGAGAGGGTCCCATGTGGGAAGAAACTCCTGGTGTTCTGACTGGTCGCTATTCTTTCTGCTTACTGTGTACGAGCCCTTGTCGGTCTTAGCGTTGTGCTCCTTGTTGAACTGCGAGGGGTCGTATCTCGAGGCTGCTGCTGGAACAGGTGCCATGTTGTGTGTTGTGCTTGTAGGAAGAGAGGTGGGAATAGACCGTTATTTATACCGCTGCTGTTTTAGTAAGCCCAAGCATTCGAACGCCACAGTCGGCTGGAGGCTGCAAAATGTGGAGTGCGCACGTGACTGCAGCAATCGGTGCGCGCACACTGTGGAAGACTGGTTATCTCTTTGATCTGCTAAGCTTGCGGGTCGGCTGGAGGAAGGCGCCCGAGCCGAGAAGCGACGGGACGACATTTCCGAGACGGCATTGCCTCTTTGGGAAGAGCGAAGGCAGGGGTCTGAAAAGGGCCCCAGAAAAGGGCAGGGGTGTGGAAAACTTTGGTCTTTCAGAAGGCCACTGCGAACAGGCGTCGAACTGTTCGAACGCATTCGTGAAGAGAGGCGCTAGTAATGAGACCGGTTTAGAGGTGAAGGGATTTTCAGTTTTCAATGCGTTCAGATGCTTATAGGGCCAGGAGCTTCTGGACACAAATCTACAACCACGCCAGCTACACAATGTCACGAAGTATCTTCACCATATTCATCTATGCTTGGACCGAGGCCCGTGCTCAAAGATGGAGAATATGTTCAACGTGTTACTATAGGACAAGTAGTATCAACACTCATCAATTGCTTTGTTCTCCAGGTGCAAGCACCAGCGGAGGCCTAGCTGAAGGGCGTCTTCTTATTATCCAACTGTCTCCAGCGTATTCTGCAGCGACAAGCCGTTGTGGATACAGCATAAACTGGAGACAGGGAGAGAACGGGGAGATGGGGGAAGGGACAACCGCTGAGACAAGAAAAAAGGACAGTAAATGTACCAAAACACCAGAATCCTTTCTGGGAACATCAAAAGGGCCTAGAGACAGGACAGGCTTGTTGCTGGCACTTTATGACGAGCGCATTCTTGCTCATCTCAGCAACGAGTGGTTGGCTGAAGAACTTCAAAAGGTCGCGCACCTTTTTCCAACACACCATGTCCGGGTAACCCGCGCGTCCCCGACTGGGCCATTAGGCTGTGCACCTGCCTAGGCCTACTATCAGTTCTCTCAACTTGCGATGTTTGGAGCCGTGTGTTCGGGAAGACCAATTCAGCTTGCCACGCAGGTGGAGCCCACCAAATACGTCATCGCGGTTCCCAATGCCGCCCATGTTTCCCACATAGCGGTATTCTTGTTGCCTCAAACAGAGTTCACCGATGTCAATTACACGGCCTTGGTGTTTTTCCAGCTCCCCAACTCGCAGGAATTCAAGCTTCTCGGAGGCTTGAACCCCAATAAGCCCTCCGCCATCTACAAGTTGAACAACAATAGTGCCAGCAACAAGGGCCAGTACGACGACATTGACATGAACGACGGTGGCAGTGCTTCCGCCAGCGACACCATAATCAACATCGGCATCTCCATAGAGCCCACGCCACAGGCCGAGGCACAAATGCAAGCCGAAAAGATGAAGCTGGCTCTGTCCGCTGTGGCGCCTGCTAGGACAGCGGAGAGCCCCCAGAACATTGCGGCTTTGGCCAATAAGATCGTAAGCCATGCCTACAACTACTTGGGAAGCTTTATTGACAACACGGGGAAAGTTCCCATTAAGGCGTTCGATAACTGGTGGGACAAGTTCCGGACCAAGTTGCAGAACAATCCGAACTTCCTCGATACGTTGGAGGCTTGAGGGGAGAGAAAAGAAGTAAGGGCTTGCCCGCAAAACTGGTGAAATGGTGTGAGCTGACGTTCTGATATGGAGGAGAGCTTGCTGTTGACCTGGAGGTCATCGTGAGCCCTAGCAATGGGCATTGCTATTGTGAGAGAAGAAGGAAGTGTTTTGTGCTTGTGAGACACTCCGAAGGCATCCTATCTCCCCCAAGGCGCCCCCAGAGACTCCACACAGCTCGTTTCGTCCAAATTGCCCACGATTTCGGGTCCTTGAGTCCCCTTGAGCCTCCAGTCTCGCCTCTTGGAACACCTATGAAACACCCAACTATCCTCTAAAGGACGACAAGCTTGCCCCAATTAGACATCTCCTAAACGTCTCCCCAGCTGCACAAATTTCTCCGTCTTCAGAAACGAGGCTTTGAAGCACCCACACACTTTCACTCCACTGGTGTACGGATGTCACAATATGCAGGCAGACCCTGCGGCTTGCACGGCACCAGCATCATTCACGGCGCTGAAAGACTGAAGGCTGAAGGCTGACGGCTGACGGCTGACGGTAGCAGGCCATGCGATGTGAAGCGAACCAAGCCGCTTTGTAATGGTCGTTCCGGGTCATTTGTAATGTGCCCCGAAACCGACTGCTTACCAATGTTTGCAGCCACGGACTTGCAAGTCCGACATCCAAACTGTGGCGCTACGGCGGTTTCTTTTTCGGTTAAAGTGCAGCCATAGTTTTTTTTGCTGTGTGCAGGCGGACCGTTGGGCTCTTCGCGTATATTTATAAGCAGGCCATCCCCGAGATTTATTTCAACCACATCGCGAAAGTCCAACCTTTTACGGCGTATCCTCGGTATATCCAACTATACTCGATTGCATTCACTCTACCATGACCATCGAATCAGCTGCCTTCAACTACGGCTTCGGCACCAAGGCCATCCACGCTGGTGCCCCTATTGACCCTCACACCGGTGCTGTGATCGAGCCCATCTCGCTCTCCACCACCTTTGCGCAGAGCGAGCCGTCCAAGCCGCTTGGAATCTACGAGTACTCCAGAAGCGCCAACCCCAACAGAGACAACTTTGAGACTGCTGTTGCTGCTTTGGAGGGTGCTAAGTACGCCCTTGCGTTGTCCTCGGGCTCTGCCACCACCGCCTTGGTGATCCAGTCGTTGCCTGTGAACTCGCACATTGTCTCCGGCGGCGACGTGTACGGCGGAACCCACAGATACTTCACCAAGGTGGGCACTACTCACGGTGTGACCGCCACCTTTGTGGGCGACCTCGTCGAGGACTTGGCCGCCAACATCAGGGAGAACACGCGTTTGGTGTGGTTGGAGACGCCGTCCAACCCCACGTTGTCGGTTACCGACATCAGAAAGGTGGCGGACATCTTGCAGGCGCACGAGGAGAAGACCGGTAACAGAATCGTGTTGGCGGTGGACAACACCTTCTTGTCGCCCTACGTGTCCAACCCGTTGGCCCATGGCGCGGACATCGTGGTGCACTCTATCACCAAGTATATCAACGGCCACTCGGACGTGGTGGGCGGTGTTTTGGCCACCAACGACGAGCAATTGCACGAGCAGTACCGTTTCTTGCAGAACGCCATTGGCTCTGTGCCCTCGGCCTTTGACTCGTGGTTGGCTCACAGAGGCTTGAAGACGTTGCACTTGCGCGTGAAGCAGGCGTCCACGTCTGCCCAGCAGATCGCCGAGTTCTTGGCCCAGCACGAGTCTGTGTTGAAGGTCAACTACCCCGGCTTGAAGACCCACCCCAACCACTCTGTGGTGGCCAAGCAGCACAGAAACGGCTTGGGCGGTGGCATGATCTCGTTCAGGGTTAAGGGCGGCGCCCAGGCGGCTGCTGCCGTCACCTCCACCACCAAGTTGTTCACTTTGGCGGAGTCCTTGGGTGGCATCGAGTCCTTGATTGAGGTCCCTGCTGTGATGACCCACGGCGGTATCCCCAAGGCCGAGAGAGAGTCCAACGGCGTCTACGATGACTTGATCAGACTTTCTGTGGGTATCGAGGAGACCGAGGACTTGCTTGAGGACCTTAAGCAGGCATTGGAGAAGCTTTAAAGATCGTGGTGATACATTTACATAGATAATAGCCAGAATGGTGCACATAAAACTGTAGAATGCCCCTTCGAGATGAAATTCGACTCTCCTCAGTGGTGTGCCCTACGTACCCATTGATACTGATAGTTCCCTTTCATGCTTGTCCTGTCTTCACAAAACAGCCAGTACTCATGCATTTCGTTTTTGCAGTGGGACGTGCACATACCGATTTGCAGCTAACTGTGACGTGTGAAGAGTCTAGGGCAAATAGCATATAAAGGCCCGTCTTCTCGTTTCTGCGTCTTCCCAAATCACGCTTTTCGGTATGAAAACCTCAATAACACTCACATCCCTTATATTAGCGCTGGCTGCTGCCCTGATAGTGGACCCCAAGAAGCACTACGTGTGTTCCCCAGAAGACC
This sequence comes from Wilhelminamyces tanticharoeniae, assembly GCA_030558325.1. Lineage (NCBI taxonomy): Eukaryota > Fungi > Ascomycota > Pichiomycetes > Serinales > Metschnikowiaceae > Wilhelminamyces > Wilhelminamyces tanticharoeniae. The sequence goes on along the minus strand of JAJMSI010000010.1, from coordinate 141,006 downwards.
CCAGCGACTGCTACCCACAGGTTTTTGAGCCCACCAGCGAGTGGCAGCAGATCAGAGAGGGCCAGGACATTCCTCCTGGCCTCCATGTGAGGCTAAATATAGACACTTTGGTGAAGGAGGCGAAGCTTTTGGATGCCTCGGAGGGGGGCACTGAGTCGCACGAATTGGCGGTGGCAACAGCGGAAAATGTGTCTGAAGAGGAGCCTGCTTCCGATCCCAAGGGATATTTCAATGCTCAGGAGGAGATCAGACAGAAGGTAGCGCAGTTTAAGGCTTCCAAGGACAAAACACGTGTGTCTGAGTCTGATTTGCAGGACTATGATTCCGCGTTGGAGGAGGTTCTCGGCTTTCAGAATGGTGGAGACGACGACAGATTGGACCGGGCGTTGGAGACGTTGGTGGAGCTCAGTCACGATATCGAGTTTGGTGCCAAGTTGACGGGGAGCCAGGCTGTTTTTGAGAGCATGTTGCATACGGCAAGGACCATCGATAGTGCGCTCCTCAGAGAGAAGCTTTACAGGGTCATGGGCGCCAGCTTGCGTAATAACAAGGAGGCCATCTCTAATGTGCTTGAAAAGCAGTCGCGCAGCTTCGTGGAGCAGCTTTTCAGGGAGTTGCAGCTGTCGACCAACAACGACGTCATCAAGAAACGCATTTTGGGGGTGGTGCTGGCGTTGAGCGCAAACGAAGGTTTCCGCTTCCAGTACTTCAACGTTCACCATGGCGATGAGAGCCTCAGTACAGGCATCCTGGAGCTCATGGAGGTCTTTCCCTCTTTGCACAGCGACTCCAAAGCCAGAGTGGTCAACATCTTTGAGGACGCCAACCTTCTTACTGAGGACGCCGGTGGAAAGGTCAGGTTTGACAAGAGATCTATTGAGGAGAGAGTCATCCCCGACAATAGGGTTTCTTCTTATTTGCAGGGTGCTTTGTCTCGTGGCCATGTTTCTTCCGAGAAGCAGTTCAAGCACTTTTTTAACAAGTTGGTGGAGTTGCACGCGGCTAACCGTGATTTGAAGCCGTCTGGTGATTTTATGGTGTGGTTGAGCGAGGAGGTAGAGACCCGCAGACAGAAGTTGAAGAAGAAGGACCAACTTTATTCCGATACCGATGAGGTGTTCGATGGAGAGATGATGAAAGCCAGACACGAGGTTTTTGGCAACCCCAATGCCCATAGAAAGTTTGTGGATGAGTTATAGATGGCGCGAGGAGGTTGAATGAATAGCGATGTCAATGGGCGGAAAGTTGGAGATATGGAGAAGAGCACATCACAAATAAGGTCAGAGGCACAGAGGTGATGATGCTGCATTGTGGATACGAGGATAAACATAGAGACTTTACAGGTAAATGAGAAATGAGGATACTTCGGAGAGAGGATGTAGCTATTGGTACAGTATCGGAAGATCGTCTGAAAAGGGTCCCGTAAAGACACCCACACAGGTATTCGTATGCTACGGAAATCCTCTGAGACAAACCATGTACGCCCAGTGAGGACTCTTTTGCTCCTCGTAGACTAACAGGAATAGTACATTACAGGCACAACAGGCACTGTCAAGACACACTGGGTCCCAATGGCACGCCTCACATTCCACCCCTTCTACTCCGTTTTCATTAGTTTCCATTGCCGTACACAACACTTTACAACAACACCGGGCTCTTTTCGTGATCTATGGTTCATGCAAAGGCACACGCTTAGTCGAACAAACCGAAGCCCATGTCGTCGTCAGACTCCTCAGCAGCCTCAGGAGCAGCCTCCTCAGCAGCCTCCTCAGTGGCAGCAGCAGAGCCAGAAGCAGCAGGAGCAGCAGCACCGCCGGTGGGGACGGAGGACAACTTCTCGTTACCCTCAGCGATCAACTCCTCGACGGACTTGCCCTCGACCTCAGACAACAACTTGGAGATCTTGTCCTCCTCGACGTCGATGGAGACGGACTCGAGGACAGCCTTGATGTCAGCGGCAGAGGGGGAGGTCTTGCCGGCGTTGACCAACAATAAGTAAGCAGCAATGTATTTCACTGTGGGTTAGTATGGGTTGAAGGGGATATTGGTGCGGAGGCAGAGACCCGGCGGGGAGAGCGTTTCAGGCTAGCTGGGCTTTGGGAGGTGGCCTTGGACGGGAATATGGTATTCCTCACATGTCCGGGGGTTTTTTGTCTCCAGATAGGGCCATCATCGTAGTATAGGTGCTGGATGAACCTCCTCAAAGGGGCAGTTTTGGGGCTAAAAGAGCCCTGATTTTGGCCGTATGGTCCCCTCCGGACCGCCGTAACACGCCTCTCCTCGCGAATCGTGCGTCGTTTTCACGTACTTTTGTCGTCTGTGGTGTAACAGTAAAAGGCGTTTGCATTTTTCACTGCGCATCCAGAAATGGTGCGAAAATGCGACACAAAGCCCCCGCCCGTTAACAGTCACAAGGTCACGTGACCAACACTTTTTCGCCTATATGATGGCCACTGGCGGCAGACCGACTAAAGGGGCACGAGGCTGTCCATTTCGCCACACACAGTGTCTCTCCCTTCCCTGGCTGCTTTCAACTGGGATCGTTCTCGGCACGTTCTCTTACACCTGCATATAGCCGATAACCGCTTACTCAGCGTATGCAGGCTATCTAATACATAATTATGGCTCCATAGCTCCTGATTAGAACCCACAATTGCCAGCCATTGGCGCCGCATGTGCTAGAAACTAGATTAGACTAGTACAACCACTTCAGGATTCATCCTCTTTTCGGATCGCTTATTCAGAACAAAAACATCTCTATAAACCCTATAATGGTCTCTCCCAAACCGTTTCCGCAGCTTTCTGCTGAGCAGGAAAAGGACATCGTGAACTCCCTATTGCAGTGGTCACTCGCCAATGGTCTCGCTATGTACCCGCCCAATTTCTCCGAATACAGCGTTAACAGTGCTCCGGTGACACTCTTTCCCACGCCATTTCCTAGGGCTCTTTTTGAGAACGCTAATGACGTGCAAAAGACCTTTAACGAGTTGTACATTAACATAGTGACAAAGCACAAGAAATGGCTCGTTGGCATCATTGGCGAGCTTGCTCTGTTCGACAGCGACTTCACCGGAAAGCTCTACGAAACCTACCAGAAAACATTGGCTGACAGTAATGGGGTCTTGCCACAGCCTCTCAGCTTGGGGTTGTTCAGATCCGACTACTTCGTCAATTTGAACGATAACTCAATTAAGCAGATCGAGTTCAACACAATCAGCGTCTCTTTTGGAGGCTTGTCGTCCAAAGTGGGCCATTTGCACAACTACTTGAACGCCTCTGGTCAGTACGACAAAGACTACTCGTATAAGTACTATGAGGACGAGGAAATCCCTGTTTCCGACTCCACCAATCAGTTGGCCAGCGCTATCGCAAAAGGAAATTACTACTATAACAACGAGGCCGAGTCCTGCAAAACAGTGGTCTTGTTCATCGTCCAGGAAGGCGAGAGAAACTGCTTCGATCAGAGGCACATCGAGTATGCCTTGTTGAACAACCACAGCATCAAGTCGTACAGATTGTCCTTGGAAGAGGTGCAGAACAAAACCACTGTCAACAACGGAAAGCTTTACATCGCCGCTACAATGGACGAGATTTCGGTGGTGTATTATAGATCGGGGTACGGCCCTTCGGACTACGCTTCGGACCCTGAAGTCACGTGGGGTGCTAGGCTCTATCTCGAGAAGTCGGCTGCAATCAAGGCGCCTTCGTTGTTGACACAGTTGTCGGGTGCAAAAAAGATCCAGCAGATTCTCACGAAGGTGGAGGTGATAAAGGACTTTTTGCCCGGAATTGACCAGAAGGAGCTAGACTTGTTGTTGTCTACTTTTGTGGAGATTTACCCTTTGGATGACTCCGAAGACGGAAAAAGGGCCAAGGCCTTGGCTTTTGAGAAGCCGGAGAACTATGTCTTGAAGCCGCAAAGGGAGGGCGGTGGCAACAACATCTATAAGGAGAACATTCCAGGGTTTTTGAAAAGCTTGCCGGAGAAGGAGTGGGGTGCTTACATCCTCATGGAGATCATCAACCCCCCATTCCACAAAAACAAGATCATCAGGAATAGCGACGTGTACAATGAGGAGATCATCTCCGAGTTGGGCATCTTCGGTTCCATTGTTTTCAACGAGGAGACCGGCGAGATCAAAGCCAATGAGAACTCTGGGTGGTTGTTGCGGTCGAAGTTTAGCTCTAGCAACGAGGGCGGCGTCGCCGCCGGCTTTGGCTGCGTCGACAACATATACTTATACTAGCATTTGGTTAGCTTGTGAATGCACGGAGCACCAGCTCACCCAAACTGCCAGGGTGCGGGAGCTTCGTCCCGACCCACAGCCGTAAGTTCGTCGTTTTTGTTCCCGATCGACTTCGGGGAGATGAGGAGATTGGTGCTGTTCTTCTTGCTCTCCTCTTTCTCGATGTCGATGACCCAGAGGGCGGCACCGATGGTGTTTGTAAACATGAAGAAGACGCTGAAGAGAGGCATGGCCTCCAAGAAGTTAGCCACAAGACCGAATCCCATGTAGTCGCCGGTATTGGCCTTATAGATGGCAATAATCTGTCTTTCCTCGAAGGCTTTTAAGACGAAGTAGCGAGCGTGCGCTTGCAAGCCTCGGGAAGGGGCCTGGATCAAAACGACCAAAATGGGGCCCACGAACGGGATGGTGCTGATGAGAAGCATCACCAATGCCTTGAGAAGAATGTAAGGGACGATGAGGACTGTGGGAATGGCAAAGATATACACGCCAAACTTGGCGAAGAACGGCACCTTCACTATGCGTCTGAGCTTTCCCTGGAGCACGATGTTGTCGGCATACTCGCGACTCAAAACGGCGTCAAAGGCGATCTTCTGGATCTCCGGCATCAAGAGAACCGTCACCACGAAAAGAGCCACCGCCCCAGACTGGTGCAAAATGGTGAACCACGCCGAGAAGATGCCTGGAGGCCCATACAAAAGCACTGAAACGAAGACAAAGGGCGGGTACACGAGAATGTACATCAAGATGTACACCAAAAGGGTGATCAACAATTGAGGAATGAGAATCACCATGTAGAAGGGCCAGATCTCGGGGTGGGCGAAGAAGTAGTAGATTCCCTTAGGGAGTCAGTGACGAACATCTTTAAGAGGGCGGGTGTTACGAACAATGAAGGGGTAAAAGTAGGTTCCAGACTCGACCATTTTAAAGGGGGCGACAAGTGGCCGTGAAACCTTGAGATACGCTTTCCTGGAGAAGTTGAGCACGACTTCTGACATGTCCTGGAGAAGGAGATGGGCGCGTAATTTGCAACAACACTGACCATTTGGTGGCAAAAAAGAATGGACGCGTCAGGAGTCGAACCCGAGACCTTCCGCATGCGAAGCGGACGCGCTACCAACTGCGCCACACGCCCAATGAAAATGGTCCCTACCAGGATCGAACTGGTGATCTTGGCGTTATTAGCACCACGCCTTAACCAACTGGGCCAAGGGACCGCTTTCTGGCTGATAGAAATCCTCATTTTAGAGGTCTAGCTTGGGTGAAAGATGTGCATTTTGCAACCTGTCATGGTGGTTCTATTTTTGGGGTTGTTACGGAAGCGGTAAGCAGGAAGTTCCGAGACGAGCTGGAAAGCGTTCTCGTGAGGTATCTGACATCCTTGCGGCAAATGGGGTAGAATACCCGTGTCCCAATTGCAAGCGGAAAAGGAGCTGTTTCTATAGACACCCAGCTCTGGTGGTTTGCATCTTCTAGTGTGTCTGGCCAGCTGCGTTATGCTGGTTACCAGCCCCGGTTGCCGTGGCGACGTCCCAAAGCGGAGGTCTTCCACCAGGGTTGAACACCGTCGCGGACTTTAGCCTTTTTGGGTTGACTCCGGTCTGACTCGGGCCTGCCATACAGTCGCGTGGCACGCACCAAATGCGGGCCCTCACTTATATAAATAGCGACCGTTTCCCTCTCGCTTCCCACACCAATGGCTTCTCTTTCTCCCGACACCCTCACTCTGTGGGCCAATGCCCTTGACAGCGACATCAACACGCAGCTTGCGGCCAGCGTTTTGCGCACGTACAATGCCGAGGAGGCTTTGGTCAACCGCGACTCGGTGATCAGAAACACCACCAAGGTGTTCAACACCGCTGTGGAAGAGGAGGTGGGGCCCGTGACCGACCAGAAGATCAGCGGCAGATGCTGGCTCTTTGCAACCACCAACGTGGAGAGATTGGTGATGGCCAAGAAGCTCAACGTCAAGGAGTTCCAGTTTTCGCAGCTGTACTTGTTCTTTTACGACAAGCTCGAGAAGGCCAACTACTTCCTCGACCAGTTCTACACGCACATTGACGAAGGCGAGAACGTGGTGGGACTGCGTTTGATCGACCACCTTCTCACGGAGCCCATCAACGACGGCGGCCAGTTCGACATGGCCGTGAACATCGTGGAGAAGTACGGCTTGGTCCCCCACGACTTGTATCCGGACACCTTCTCGGCCGTGGCATCCAGAACCTTGAACTTCTTGGTCACCGGAAAGTTGCGGGAGTTTGCCGAGGTGTTGCAGAAGGCCAAGGCCGCCAAGCAGGACGTTGGCGCTTTGCGCGAGAGCATGCAGAAGGAGATCCACCGTCTTTTGGTGGTGTTCCTCGGAAAGCCGCCGGCTCCCTCTGAGAAGCTCACCTGGGACTACTCAGACAAGGACGGAAAGGCGCAGACGCTCGAGCTCACGCCGCTCAGCTTCTACAAGGAGACGTTGGGCAAGGACATCAGCACCTACGTGTCTCTTTTGAACGACCCCAGGAACGCCTACAAGCAGAACATCGAGATTGATAAGTTGGGCAACGTGGTGGGCGGCAGAAAGGTGCGCTACTTGAACTTGGAGGCGGACGACTTGGCCAAGTACGCCGTCAAGAGGCTCCAGAACAAGCTGGCGGTGTTCTTCGGCACCCACACGCCCATCTACACTGACAAGAAGCGCGGAATCATGGACCAGGCGTTGTTCAACTACAAGTTGATCGACTACAATGCGGAGCAGGGCAAGGCCAGCAGAATCCTCTTCAAGCAGTCGTTGATGACCCACGCCATGACCATCACAGGCGTGCATCTCGACAAGGAGGGCAATCCCGTCAGATGGCGCGTGGAGAACTCGTGGGGAAAGACCACGGGGCAGGACGGCTACTATGTGATGGACCACGAGTACTTTAAGGAGTACGTGTACCAGATTGTGGTAGACGGAGAGGAGTTGTCGGCGGAGGACCAGGCCATCGTCAAGGATGAGAAGAAGACCACGGTGTTGCCGTTGTGGGACCCCATGGGTGCGTTGGCAACGTTCAGGGAGTAGTAGAATGATTTAATAGAAATGGAAAGAGACGGGGGAGTGGGGAGAAGTAAGGGAAACCTAGAGATGAGAAGAGAAGGAAAAAAAAAAGAGCAAATAGAGGAATTAGAGGGAAGAAAACAAGCCGATTGTGAGGATAGGGAATCCTTTTAGAAGGCCGCTGACTTCGTTTAATTTTGCCATATAAAGTCACCAAGCTCTAAGTTGTTGGGGAAGTTGCAAAATGCTGTCTGCAGGACATAGTAGATCCTCCAGGAGAAATTGGAAGTTTTGGGTACAATTTGCAGTTGCAGTGGACTCAGAGTGGTGAAAAAAAGAAGGTTAACGAGTCTTAGGAAGCAAAAATGTCGCCAAAGGTGTCAAAACGGCACTTCGACATCAGTGGAAGTGTCCATTTGGTTTAAACACTGTACTAAATTGCAAAGCGCAAGAACTCAAATCACGCCAGATGGCGAATCAGACTTGATCTCGAAGTACCGGTAGTTATTGTAGTTAGTATTGAAGTTATAGACCTAGTCTTGAAGTTATAGACCTAGTCTTGAAGTTATAGACCTAGTCTTGAAGTTATAGACGTCTGTTAAAAATCGGAGCAAATGAGCTACACTAGTGAACGGGCCCTCCAAGATGACATGAAGTACATAATCCGAGGCGTCCAGAAACGAGGGAAGTCCCGCCTAAGGTTTAGATTAAGAAGAGCATGGGCCTTTTGCCAGTGCTAAACTCAATTATGATCCTTTTTTTCCACTTCTGGGCGACGGCTAGAACGTCTTTTCGAGGACATTCTTACCCCAAACAGAGGAGGCCCCACCTTCGAGTGAGAGCAATAGTGTACTGCTAGATTCGAAAGAGGTGTCTTGCCCCTGAACCAAGCAGTCTCAAGGGAGCTAAAAGCTTGGGGTTGAGAAAACTATCCTATTGATGGCTATGCGTGGTAACGCTGTAAAGTTACACCGAATCCTCGAATCGAATAACGGTACTAGGGAATGCTCTCTTATAGTATGAATTTCAATTCCCTGCTTCTTCAAACTCTCAGCCTCCTAAAAGACGTTATTGTATTCGGCATGCCTAGATAGTTTCCAAAGGTTGCAAATAACCTAAATAGGGCCGTTTCAAGGTGATCTTTTGAACGATTTATAAACACCATAGGTTTTTCCCTTCCTCCTTCCACAATTTCCTCTGAGGGCAGCCCCTCTATCTCAGTCGTGTCGGTCGAATAGCCGTTTTCAGCGTTCATCTCCTTACTGGAGCCCTTTTTGCACCCTCAGCGGGTTACCCGGCCGTGTAAAATCGTTTATAAGAGCCGTTTTTCGCTCAGTTTTTCACCAGCCAACAAACGTATGTGAAGTGACACGAGTTCTTGTGATGAAACAAATAACACAGACCTGTACTGATCCTCCGGGAGTTGCAGAGAAAATTATTGCCTAACGCTGACCAGAACTCGAGCGATGTTTCTACGATGAGTACTAACTGAATAGATGAAAGACCAATGAGATTATGACAGAAACGAATACATGAACGACCACGAACGATACTGTAGAAAGTAGAATGCACAAGAGAATGATGCGAGCTATTTTGGTGTGATTAAGTGAGTGGAAAGGGCCAAAAGCCTCTCATAGCATTAACTTGTGACTGGGAATAAGCCCAGAGTTCTGTGAATAACGATCTAGGATTGGTAAGGTTACGACGAACTTCTAAATATTCCTGGCGTTCGAAGCTGACTCCTGTTCCGAGAATCGCCAAGTGTCGAAGTCTACAGACTACTGCTTTCTCCTGAGCTTCCGACTGATTTTTCACATCGACTTGCCTCAATATAGGCTCTGTTTTCGTCGAAAATCTTTGATCTCTCATCTCGAGCTCTCAAGACCACCACCCTACATCAATGTCTTAGCTATGATAGTATTTATATAAACAGAGACGTTTACTTCTTGGCGGTCAATCTTCTCAAGTAGAAGGCCAACTCCTCGCCCTCCAAGATGTAGCCGTCACATCTGCCAGACTGGCCGGGTCTCGAAGAGATGGCAGCGTACAATCTACCGGAGCCGAACTGGGCGTCGACGGCGGACTCGATAGCGGCGTCACCAGCTCTGGTGGCCAACTTACGCTCAACCTTCTTGGACTTCTTGACTTCCTCCTCGTGGGCCTTCTTCTTGCCCAAAGCCTTACCGTAGTGGGTCTCGAACCACTGTCTGAAGGGAGTGGCATCAATCTGCACAATGGCGGACTTGGTCAAGGTGTTGGTTCTGACCAACTCGTTGTTGGAAGGGTGGTACACGACACCAGCGATTCTGGTCTTTCTGGCCACACCCTCGGAACCCCAGGAGAAGTTACCGGTCTCCACTCTCAAAGCTCTGAATTTCTGGTTGCCACCTCTAGTTCTGACGCTGTGGATTCTCTTGGCACCGATCTTGGTGTTGGCAGGCTGTCTGCCCAACTCGAACTTTCTCTTCTTTCTGAACTGGGCTCTCTTGGCACCAGTGGCAGAGCGCTTGTGACGCGAGTCTCTAGAAATACCCATGTTGCTACTAGTTAGTATATGACGGACACGTGGTGGAAGCAGCTTTGATGGCAGTGGCCCTGTTTGATGAAAATAGGTGGTTGTCGGATTTTTCACTAGCTCGTGTGACAGGTGGAGAGCACGACGATTGTTGTTGATTCTAAGTCTGCTGGCATACTGCTGATCTTATGAGCTGCTCCTTCAACATTGCACGAACGGCAACGACTAACATACTTTTATGTGTACTGTTGAGTTGACAAGAAGAGAACAGAAAACTAAAATTTTTCTTTAGTAAGAGAGAGAGAGAATGCGCACACGAAAAATTTTCGGGACTGCACAGGAGCCGCAAACACGTCACGTGCAAAATGGGAAATTAGGGCTGCAGCCCTGATCACGTGATATCGACTTGAAGGCGCCAAAAGAAACGCCTTCTGAGCAGAGTAACACAGGAGGCGGGAGAGCGACTTACAGAGCACCACAAAGGCGTGCGATCGACTTGCCGACGTAAACGTACACCTTTCGCTCCTAGAGCCCGAAGAAGCTGGCCGCTCGAACGTCCCATCGCGATTACATAAGCATACGCAGAGGTCATCTCGAAATTGGTCTTTTGCAACTGCAAGGGCCTTTATAGTATTGATTTGCAGCCAGAGGGAGACACAGCGTCTTATTTGAGCCTGCACCGTGATTTGCCACCCAGAAAGGTCACATTTTCAACTACTTGAGCCAAAATGGAGAGCATATACGACGAGATAGAGATCGAAGACTTCACGTTTGATCCTGTGACACAGCTTTTCCAGTACCCCTGTCCGTGTGGGGACCGTTTTGCCATCAGTATTGACGATTTGGAAGACGGCGAGGATGTTGCTGTCTGTCCAAGTTGCTCGCTAATGGTGCGGGTGATATTTGAGAAGGAGGACTTGGCGGAGTACCGTGAACAGCTCAGCTAGAGACAAAAGAGAGAAAGGGAGGTGAAGAAGGGAGTTCAGGAGTGTTGAAATTCGTGGGTGAGTGCAGGCTCAAGAATAGTCGGTGAATGAGAGGATAGTGAGTTCCTGGGGAGTGTTTAACATGGTTGTACGGGGGGCCCTCTTGGACTTCTTGGGGGTTTTGGAAAAGAGTTTTTGAGAAAAATGTGCGGTGAAGAGCCCCAGAAGAGTCTGCGAAGCACACTTTCCAGCGCTCTTTGAAGGCTATTTTGAGTAGCACTTGGAGAGCACCTTGAAGAGTGTTTTGAAGAATATTTTCAGGAGCACTTTCAGGAGCCTGTGAAGGCCTACGAGAAATACTCGAAGCACACTCAAATGCTTCCAAATGTACTCGGGGAGTACTTGAAGATCTCCAACACAGCCACAAGAGCACCCATTGGACATTGCACCAACATCACCAGTCCTGTCGTATGACTATCTAAAAACTGGAAAAAGGCTTTGGAAGGACTCCACACAGTGCATTCGAAACATGCGTTGAAGACCGTGAAAGGAGCTCGAAATTTCCAGGAAAAGCACTTTCAGGAACCAAAGAACTTTTCCCTGAAAATTGCCCCTTTTGGACCCTTCGAGTGTTAATCTCAAAAGACTGGAGTTAATGGGAGGTAAGGGTAATAGCGCTCGAATCCAAGAAAGCTTTCAAACGGCATCAGGGATAATTTCGAGAGGCTCAAAAGACCAAATGCATGCCAAGAGCGGCAGAAACGGCAGAAACAGCATTAAGAGCAGGGCCTGGGAGAAATGGGGGTTTCGCAAGAGTGGAAACTGGAGGGACATATCAGCCTCTCTAGTTATTGACACGGAAACCCGGAATTCATAGAAATAGTAAGACCCTCAAGAGTACCTGTATGCATCTGAGGAGTTGGTGGACCGCCACAATTCAGGAGGGTGCCACAAAACGCGTGGATTCGTCGTACGACATCTAGCCGCATTGGAGGCGTGAGCAGGGCGTGTACGACGCAGTAGCAGAACCAAAAGGACCTTTGGAGCAGCCGCGGCTGTTGCAGAGAAGTAGGGTAGTTTTGCAACTTCCGGGTAGAGGGACCGGAAGTGCGGAGACACAAACTCGTGGACCGGTATCCGGCTGCAGCCGCGCGCCGGAATTGGCCGGGATCGCCATCGGGATAGTGACCAGCATGCCGGTTGCATGGCTTATGCACCCATATCGAGACCCTTGCACCAGCAATATTTTGGAGGCGCAGAGGGTGGCGCTGCAGAACCCGGCTACTGCACACAAATGCGGCGAACACTTCCGGGCTGGTGTGGGACGGGTGCTGGGAACACCAGGCCCCGGTGGGCAGGCCAACACATGCCGGGAGGCCCATTTCCGGCCGCCATGCAGACAAGAAGCGTAAAAAAAAAAGCCCGCGTCTTGCGCATGTGGTGTGGCATGCGGTGGTCCGCCGAGGGTGCGCGTTTCGGCCCACCCCGCGACTTCCGAGGGCAGCCAAACCCCGAACATGGGGGTTGCTAGCGCCCTATCTTGCCGAAAAGAGCATCCTTGTTCCGGGCCCACCGCCTGAAACACACCGGGCGACACAAAGCCCCCGCAGCAAAAATAATCCAAAAAATAAATATGCAGCTTTTATTATTCCAAAAATAATGCTCAGAAAATGTTTAAACGGTCGCCGGCCCAGTGCTCGCGCTAACCTCCACTGCCTATTTCTACTGTTCACGCCACCAGAATCCCCTGTGAAGCACACGCGGCTACTGGCTGGCTATATAAACGCGCGCAGCCTCCAATTCTGTGCCTGGAAACCCGGCCCTTTTGACTAGGCTGTTTTTTCGTCCGCATTTGTACGGGCCCCACAGCCGCTCACCACACGGACCTTCTCAGAGGCCCACGCAAAGGCTTATATAGGGCTGCCGCCAATTTCTCCGCATTTTCGCCTGGTTTTCTCCTTCGTTCTTCCGGTGCCATCCTGGCCTGAGACGCCGTTTTTGTGGTTGTTTGCTGAAGTAAACAGCTTGGCCAGAAAGGGCCCATTTGAGGAACCAGCGAGGGCGCCATTCTCGGGCCTTTTTGTTGAGGCTTTTTGAACACCCGTGAAGGCCTTGCTTTGAGGTCTGCTCGGGACACTGTTTCTGCCAAGACCGTCTACCGCTTGCGACCTGTTTTGACCCCTCAGAATTTCATCCTGTGGACGGCAACACACTTCCTTAGAAGACTGAAATCCCTGGGAAACAACAGCCTCGCAGGACGACAGAAACTTCCCCAGGAACTTGACAATCTCCTCAGGAACACCATATCTTCCCCAGGAACTTGACAATCTCCTCAGGAACACCATATCTTCCCCAGGAACTTGACAATCTCCTCAGGAACACCATATCTTCCCCAGGAACTTGACAATCTCCTCAGGAACACCATATCTTCCCCAGGAACTACACAACCTCCTCAGGAACACCATATCTTCCCCAGGAGCACCATATCTTCCTCAGATCCCCTCCCCTATGAGCGGACATCTGACTGTGCCCAGCATGAACTATAACCGTCTGTTTCTGTTCGGCCCCCCCGTTCCAGTTCAGGGGGCACCCCCCGGCCCCCAGCAGAAGCTACAGCACTCGGAACTCCCCATAACGGTCCACGCCACCCAGCCCCTGCAAACTCGACGCGGCCCGTGGCTGCCGGACGAAGACCGCAAGCTCATGGAGCTCATCTCCGTGTTTGGGCCGTCCAACTGGGTGCGCATCTCCAACCTGCTCTGCCTGAGAACACCCAAACAGTGCAGAGAACGGTACCACCAGAACTTGAAGCCGTCGCTCAACAGGACGCCCATCACCATAGAAGAGGGCCTTCTCATCGAGAAGTTGGTGGCCAAACACGGCAAGAAATGGGCGGAGATCGCCCGCCACCTCCACGGCCGGTCGGACAACGCCATCAAAAACTGGTGGAACGGCGGCGCCAACCGCCGCAGAAGGGCCAGCACCGTCCAGGTCAAGCTCCTCGACTCGTCCGAGCCCCACAACCACCTGGCCAGCTCCACCAGCCCTGCGAAGGACGACGAAGGCCCGGGCGTCTTACCACCGCTCCAGGAGGTGCCCACGGCCGCCACGGCGCCCCCACAGCCGCTACCGCGGCCGTCGCAGTTTCCACAGGTGCCCCATCTTCCGCAGATTCTGTTCAACACGCTGATTTTCGGCCCTGGTGGCCACGAATCCCGCAAAAGCCCGCCGCCCAGCGAGCAGTCCGTTCCCGCGTCGCCAGACCGGTCCGCCGGCGGCTTGCGTCTGGCCAGCTTCGACACCGTGAACGCGGGCGGTGTTCCGGGCGGCCCCGTGGTGCTCCCGCCCATTTCGGCGCCTACAAAAAGACGGCTTTTGGACGAGCCGGCCCGCCGCCATTCCACCGCTAACGCGCTCTACTCCGTGCCCGGAAACGGCTTCTTCACGCTGCTGCACCCCAACTTGGCGGCCACGGTCCAGACGTACCACGAGCTGCCGCTGGTGTTGGCACTGCGCAACAACCTGATTCTGCAATACGAGTTTCTGGGCTACCTGAACTCCACCAACAGCTCGCTGAGACGACTGCTGGTGGCGCCCGACTTCTTCCCCAACCCTTTGAAGGACCTGACGCCCAACCACAAGCGGAACATGCTGCAGAACTCGTTCAACTCGCCCTCTTTGGCGCCACAGACTCGCTATTCCGTCTCCAGTGCCTCGGGAGGCTCCTCCACCACCAACACGTCGCCCCAGAATAGCCTGCAGCCGCCCAAACCGCAGCACCTGAGCCTGACGACGCTGCTATATCTGAACCCCAACGGCCTGCTAACACTGGTGCACTCCCAGATGCACCCGCCTACGAAGCCGGTGACCTACGACTCGGATAACTCGCTGAGGGCCACCGTGACCGAGGACTCGAAAATGGACGTGGACGAGCCCTCCAGTAAACCCAACAAGCTCGCGGTTTCGAGTCTAATTGATTGAGAAGGATTTTTCACGAGTTTTGGGGCCTAATGATGTGCATTTGCCCTCCGTTCGGGTGAAAAGGGCCGTATACGCTCCCCTCGAGTTTCAGTCGTCTCGCTCTCCCCCAGAGAAGGTTCGTCTATTAAACGTTGGCCTTACATGCCTTTCCCCATACTCGTGATAGGCGCTTTCACAACCGGCTTCTCGGCTCTACCCCGGCAGCCGCTTCAGACACGGCCGGCGCAGACACGGCTTTGAAGCACCACAAACCCCGGCACTGGTCCGTGTCTATGGTCTGCAATTTCCTAGAGACTGAAAACCGCATCGCTAGGGTCGGTTGCAAGGCGCCATTTGACATGCGTGCCGAACCCGATAATACCAGAGGTGCGGTAGAATCGTAACATTGCTTCATTTCTTGCATTGTCTTTAATATAGCTTTTGGACGTCGGACTTTATTTGTAGGCGTTGGTGGCGGTTGATATGCGCATTTCCCAATGCGGAGCGTGCAGCCAGGTGCATATCCCAGGTCTATTCTGTGCGTATATTTTGTGTCGGGTTGGTGCAGGAAGTAACAGGGGGTATGTCATGCACCCGGGACACGACTGCGGCCGCCCAACCCCCGACAATTGTGGGGCCGGAGACGTCGTTCCGACCCCGGTCCGGCTGTGCGTTCGGGCCCGGAGTGCCGGTGTTTAGGCAATGCTGCACCATTTCAGTCGGGGGTATCTCTTCCGACCATTCGCCCGAATAGGCGCACGGCACCTGCGCTGCACTAGCTTCATGCGGACAGAAGGGTACAGCTGCCGCAGACGCACCATGCCCAGGCACCCATGCAGGCCAACAAAAAATACCGGAACATCCTTGCACGCACCAAGGCCTGCCCCACAGATGATAGGCCCACTTTTACGCCGAATAGGGAAATAAACTGCCACCGGTGGGGGGCGTGCGCGATTGTTTTACCACAAAATATGCCCCCTCTGGCGTCTGTGCTATTGTCACCCTCGGTGGTGGTTTTCGTCTACGCGCAGCGCGTCGTTTGTAGAAAATTGAGGCCCCTGTGCACCAGCAACTAACCGTCGCAGTATGCAGTGCAAATCTCTGGGCCTGCGGTGTTGCCGGTGCCAACATCCATGCTGGCCGCACCTGCGCTGCAACCCGCACGCAGACAAAAATCGCTGACGATAGTGTGCATGAGTGCATCTGAAACTGCGATTGTCCACAATAATCTGGAGCGCTTATCGTCTGCGGATGCATCTTCTGGTACGAATCGGTGGCGGCATCTTTACGCGTGACACCCGCGTTAAGCTGCAGCAACGGCAACCACCAGTCCCCCTTGAGCAAAAAACTGGCGCTCCCGAATGTCCCAATCGGGAAGTGTCCGCTGTCGAAGAATCTTGAGAAATTATTTTGGGGACCGTGCATGAAAAATAACCTAGCGCGTGCACCTTTGCCGCACGCGAGACCAGCTGGCAGGGGCTCACGTGATGGGGGATCCTCATGTCGCCCACTACTGGCCAGCCCAAATCCGGTCTGCGTTGGTGGGGCGCGTCCCGCCTCACCGTGTACACTTCCTGAAACAGAACTGAAATGTCGGTGCCCTGGCCCGCCGGTTGACGCCGTTCATGCCGCATGCAGCGCATGGTTTTTTTATTTGACAGTTGGAGAACCGGCGTTAAGCGCGTTCAAAATATTCCTTTGGTGCAGACTAAAAACCTTATCCTGGCACGATTCATGCGAACAAAGACACGAACAAGACACCGCCGCTTCTGTGTCACGGAAAACCGCGCGCATCTCCGATTCTCCTGCTGGCGTCCGACGCCAGCCCCATCCCCACCACAGGCGGTGAAGACCTATTACCGTCACAACCTGCCCAAGCCCGGACCACTGGAAAGGGGGAAACAACCCGGTGCGCATATCTATGCCATTTGCGCCAAGGCTCTGGTAGCGCCCATTTTGGCGCGGCGTGCGCCCACCGTCTTTTCAATCCCGCACCGAACATTACCGATGACGTATACCATCGTAGGCTCGTAATTCAGACCGTTGACAGTCACAACTGCCATGTCAATTTCTGACACAACTGCGGGCGCCGTGCACACCCCTGTCGATCAGGTACTGCCGGTAGTGCTTCCTGTTGTGGGCGATAAGGTGCTTGTTTTCGCACTAGCGGATGTGAAAAGACTCCGTCTGCTTGGAGTGCTTGGGATACTAACGGGAACACTTCCGAAAGCGCCTCAACAGAACGTGTTTCTCGGTCTTCCTCTCCAGCTTTCGCTCTATGAGGTCATATGGCTTGTGGAGAACGGCCAGGCGGTGCTAGTTGACAACCTCTCGTACAACCAATGGGCTGTTTCACAGAGGCAATTGGGCCCCAAGGAGGCCAATAAGCAGAACCGCATAATCCTAGAAGCCTCCGAAAACTCCAAATTGACCGAGGAGCAGCAGCGGCTCAAAACTGCGCGGTTGCTGACACTCGAAAGGACCGCCAATTTCGTTCTCACGCCAGACTCCACGGAGTCCTCATCGGAGGTCCCTTCGGAGGTGAAAATATCCATAAACGACTTTCTCGAAAAGCAGCTCGTCTCAGAGGACCCAGATCGGCTCGTTGCTAACTACCACGTCTACCGAAGCGTCAAAAACGCAGGCTTTTGTCTCATGCCAGGAATGCGTTTTGGAGGCGAGTTTATAGGGTATCCCGGAGACCCATTACGGTACCATTCGCACCTCATCCTAAACTGCATAACTTGCACCCGTCCAACCGTGGATCTCTACGATTTGATTACCGGAGGACGGTTGGCGACGGCCGTGAAGAAGGTGTGGGTTATATCTGGAGAGGGGCCCAAAACGGGGATGGAAGGGCCAGAAAAGGGCCAGGATGAGGACCTTATGGGGAAGTTTGTGCGGAAAAGCGAACAGCAGGCATATTCCATCGAATGGGCGGGTTTTGGTTAGAGTAGGTTTGGGAGAGAAACGGTTCTGGTGACTGTGAGCCCTGCAACAATATAGACATCGCATAGGGCAATCAGAATAGGCATTTAAAAACGGAGTTTGGTCGCAATACAGGTATGAGGAAGAGGGTGGCGAAGCGGGGGATTTGGAAGTAGCCGTTGAAGTTTTCGCAGGCTCACTAGTCAATGAGTGGGGTTTTTGAAGTTTCTCAAATTGTTCCTGATTTAAGCGAAATTGTCAAAAATACATCAAAATATCCTTATTGCTGCAAAAAGCCATACGTCTGAAAAGACGCATACAAAGCACAAGATGACGTCAAGCACGCCCAAATACGCCCAAAGGTGGAGGATTTGGCGAAACAGCATTTTTTGGTGCACCTTTTCAGCAAGCGAAACAGCCCCCACCTCTGAATACAAACAAGCCCGACTGCATAGCCGTCGGTAATACCACCCTTAACACCTTACGTATTTTCCAGAACCTCGGACCTGCCCAAGAGCAGTACATCACCAAAACAAGCAAATTTCAATGACAAACTTCTCGATTTCTAACATTCCACCCGGTAAGTGTCAAATTCACCCCAACCCTTCCAATATCGTACCCCCCTCCAACATCCAGCCTTTCCCGAATGCCCTGCCACCAACAACTCCGCAAAGTCCGGCCACCTCCGCACGCAACGGCCCGTTTCCAGACATAGCCTTTTGTGCATCAGACCGGATCTCGCAACAATCAGCTTCCTCTTTTCTACAATGGGACGCACGATCCGGAGAACACGCATGTGTCGCGAATAACTCCCATAAAGCACACTTGACACATGCAAAACTGCTGCGGAGAATCCTGCTGTCAAACGCCTTGGGTGCACAAAAGCCCGTAAAAAGGCGGTTATCCCGCAAACCACCTCGCAGTTACGAGCACAGGGTCGGTATTGTCTTTTAGAGACCTGAAGACGTCACCGAGGGCGCCTGTAGACAATAGCGTGCCGAATTCGAGCCGAGAGATAATGGGGTGAGCGGAAATCGTCAAGTTGCTGAAGAAGTTGAAATGATGGTAGTGGTATTCAAGGCGAAATAGGGTGGCTTTGAAAGTGGGATAACCATGCCGCTAATGTATTTCAAAGTTATAGGTGTCAAAAAAGTGATGATGCCAAAGATTCACGGCCTAGCACATGGAACATACCTGCACTAGCGAAAAGGCCAAATTGAGCGATATCTGGCTTTGGAAAAGGAGTCCCATATCCCCGTGAAATGCCGAGCCAAATCGGTGGGATTTCGTGGAATACATTGACATACCTGCCACCAGATTCGGTTTCTGACCTTCTCAGCAAACAAATTCTTAATCTCTCTCTCAAACATACCCAAAGAGCGAAGTCACATGCGCCTCGATACGCCCATAGTACGACCAGCACTTCCATCCTCTCCAGCTCCACTTCCACAATTTTCAATCCCTTTGAAAAACGCCCTTAAACGACTATTCCATGGAATTGGTCCTCGGAGACCTGTTGGTCCGCAATATACGTCAAGCTCCTATCGAACAAGAGCTCGATCTGCTTCAACAATTTGGACTCCTGGTCCTCGTCGTCACGACCATTGTCATCCCTTAAATTGTCCAAGTTGGTCTTGATCAAGTCGATGAGTCCGTTGATATAGCGTGAGTCAACGAGGTGGTTTCCATAAACATGAAAAATCAAACACCGGTTCAAAATCTCCACAAACAACTTCAAAGAGAGATAGGGGTCCATACAAGAGTCGGCGATTCGAAGGCCCTTCTGCAAACACTCCAAAACACGCTTGGGGTCGCGGTAAAGGGTCTCTTTTTCGGAGTCACTTTCTCCCTCTTCCTCTTCCTTCTTTTCGCCCTCGTTATCTCCCTCGACTGTGGGAGAGGCCCCCGTAGTCAAGAGATCGCACCACCACCAGAGGTGGGCACAGTAGTAAACGGCCCGGCACTGGTCCTGCTTCTTCAACAACTTCGACCCGTATAAAGTCAATTTGGTGATTAGACCCTCGTAGTTTTCCCTGGTGAAGAACCGCAGCGTGGCAAGCTTGTTGGCTATCAAAACGATAGATTGGTAAGGCAACGAGCCGCCCATGGCTTCGTGGGGATTCTGAAAGCCGCTACTTGCGGAAAGAGTCAAGTGCTCCTCGTAGATGATAAAACACTGCGTATAGAGCTCATATGCTATGCTCTCTCTCTGCAATTGGTCCGCCACCCCCGCAGTCTCGAGATATAGCTTCAAAATCAACTCGGAGTTGAGCTGCTGGTGGTGCTGGTACAACTCGTCGATAATCACAGACAAGTTCTTGAAGTTGGAGGTGATGAGAAGATCCTCCTGCGAGTCGGCGGTGTATTTTCTCTTCAAATTGACGTAGCCTGCAATCCGTAATTTGTGCAAAATCTTCAGAATGAGCGTGGGGTACGTGTAGACAATGTTCTCGGGGTTTTTGTTCAAGTACTTTTTGCGGACGTACATCAAGTTGCTCAAGCTTTTGAAGGGGTCTGGGTGCTCGAGCAAATGGAGGATTTTGCACAACTTCTCCTGGTTCTGCAAAAACTCCGCACTGAGCACTTTCTCACCCACCTTTATGGTGGCGGTGAGTCCCAAGTTTTTGTATGTGCTATCCTGGGTGTCGCTGTCCTTAATCAAGACGAGCAAGTATTTGAAGACGCCGTCGATCTCGTCGAGGTCCGCATAAAACTCGCGGTTCTCGGCCCCAAGCAATTTGTTGACGATTTCGAGCGAAATCTGCTTCTGATGGTCCTTTCCTGCCAATTTCAAGTAAAACTCGTGGAAAAAGGAGAGCTTGAGCAAGCTCTTGATAGAGGAAAAGTGCTGGATGGGCGCGACAAGCAACTGCAACCACAATTCGGACGACTCTGCGGAGCTGGGAAGCTTTTCGGTTGCAAACTGGTACACCTGGTCCAAGTTAGCGTAGTTATCAGCATCGTATGTGAGCAGCAAACGAATGAAGTCCTGAAGCAAGTGCGAGTGCTCATCGGCTGGAAGCTCAGGCTCCTGCTCGAAGAGCTTCAAGTAGAAGGCCCAGAAGGTCGCAAATAACTGCAAGGGCGGCCCCTGCACCAGGGGCTCGTTTTCTGTCAAATTTAACCTTTCAGTTCTGCGGAGATCGTCTTCGTACCTGCGGTATGTGATAAAACGGTCCACGAGCGTGGCCACCAACTCACTTCTGCGCAACAGCGGATGCAAGTGGAAAAACACGTCCAACAAGCTGTCGAGCGTCGCAAAATGGAAGCTATCAGGGAAGATCTGGATCACCACATCGATAAGATAGCTCTGGGCCAAGTGGTCTCTGCACTGGATGATCTGTTCTGTGATGATGGGGAAAATGCTCTCCTTGTAGTACTTTTCGCTGCAGTAGCCGTCGTCGCCCGAGTAGTCGTCAATGACCTGCGACAAACGCACCAAATTCAGCCCCACCAAGATCTTCAACTCCTTTCTCTCCCGGTAGCGGAGCTCTCTCTCGGACGAATGGCCCTGGTGCTGCAAACGCACCCACAACTTGTTCATTTCGATGAAGTTGGACACGAGGAAGCCCGTGGTGTCCTGGAAGTCGTCCTTACTTCCCAAAGGAAGCAAGTCCTTGGTTCTCTGCAGCAAGTAGTAGCGGAGGAAGAGGCCCCGGATGGGGTGTTGCACGCCGCGGCACATTTCGATCATGTCCTTCATGATCTCCTTGGCCGGCGCGTCCTTGGTTGCCATATAGGTGGTGCCCACGGCTATCATAAGGTAGAGACGAGGAATGATGTTTCCAGAGTACTGGACCAACTCGTACAAGTCCGCCAAAAACGGCGTTGGTTTCTTCAGCTTCAGCTTGTGCAGCGCCAGGAGGTGGCCCGTGAGGACCTCCAAGGCGTCGAAAACGGCGATGTACACCTCGTAGTACTGTTTGGGGGGAAGCTGGTTGGTGCGGAGCTCGTTCAAAAAGTTCAGCGAGTGTTTGAGCGCCTGGAGAAGGCCGCCCTCTGCGAGGCACTGCTTCATGAGCAGCGTCTGATGAGCAATGCTCGAGAGACACAGTGAAAGCGCTTTATTCAGCATGGGTGGAAGGGGTCTACGTGTAGATACGAAAATGAGATACTGCGAAAATGACTACTGCGAAAAGGAGTCTGCGAAAAGGCTCCTCGAAAACGACCCCAAAAATGCCAGATTGGGGCAAAGGAGAACGCTGCAGGGAGCTTGAAGACCAGCGAGAGGCCTAGACCGGCGGATGGGCCAGGAGAGGCAGAAAGAGGGCCCTTGAGTGCAGTTCTGGAGCATGTCAGCGAGACCTAAGGGTTGTATGCAGGTATGTGAACAGCTGCAAAAGGGGAATGGAAGAAGGAAGGTCTGAGGAGGCATCGAGAGAGGACCGGAAGCGCCACTTACGGCGCATGGGATGGACATTGGCGACCCGTCCAGAGCTTTTCTCTCCAAGGACCCTTTTTCAAAAGGGAAGGGGAGCCAAATGGGCCCGCAAGGGGCTTCGTGGGCTCAAAGGGGACAATTGGATCCCGAATGGGAACGGGCGCCGAGGTGCCCAATTGAGCCGTCTATGCGGCTCTTGGAGTCTGAAATGTGGCCTAACTATAGCCCAGCGAGGCGTGAATCTTCCGCCATTCAGTCATTTGGCGAAACAGAAAAACCGGATTTACACCAAGGAAAACAGGCGTGGAAGGATGCCGCTACAATGCACGGGGGAGGACTTCCTTGATGCCAGGAGATAGTGCCAACTGATCAGAAATGGTCCTTTTCACAGTTGGCTTCCTAGTACAGTATCAACTGTGGGAGAGCCACTTTTCTTGCCTACCGACTGGATCTCGGCTAGTCGAGCCGATAAGGGTCCCTATGCTGTCCTGGGTGACTCTCGTTGAAAGCGAGTCCCTTCTTATAGCGTTGTCGTGGAGGATGCTCGTTCAAAAAAGTTGATGGGCCCCTGTTATGGGTGTGAACCTACATCCTCTATTAGAAGAGTCGGTTCGTAACCACCAGAAGAGTCTTCTTCGCCACTACAGGTCTTCCACCCCATTACTACATTTACCAGGCCATCATTCCCACCATTGGACGTGCCATTCCTTTTTCGCCACCTCAGCCCTTTGCTGGGGCGCTTTTCCACCCCCACGCCTTTCCTGGGGCACTTTTCCACCACCTCAGCCCTTTGCTGTGGCACTTCTCCACCAGCCCATTCCACACCGCTACACCGCTTCGCATACTGACATGATATTACGCTCCATCTAATGTACAAAGTGGACGTCGTTTAAACACCGAGGACCCGCCACCGAAGGACAACGCCGAAGACAGGGTGCAACAAATGGATTAAAACACCACCTCAAGGGCCCTACTCCGTGGAAATGGCTCACCCTCTCCCCTCACTTGAACCCGCTCAAATCGTGGATGATCATTCCCGCAATAGCGGCCGACATGGACGTCGCAATCAAGCCCGTGAAAAGAGCAGAGAAGATGGTGCTGGAGATGTCCTTGGCCCGCGAGTTGTTGCTCAAGGTGTTCAAAACACCCAACGTGATGCCCATGGAGCCCAAGTTGGAGAAGCCACAGAGCGCGTACGTGGCAATCAACGTGCCTCTCTGCGAGAGCTGGTTGTAGGGCTCGTTGTTGATCAACATGTTGTAGGCAACGAACTCGTTCTGGATGAACTTGGTGCCCACGAGCGTGGACACCTTCAAGATCTCGTCCCGCGGCACGCCCAACAAGAAGGTGAGCGGGTAGAAGATGTACGAGAAGATCAACTCGAGCGTCAACGCGTGGATGTTCCAGAACTTGCCGAACCACGTCAAAACGCCGTTGAAGAGAGCCACCAACCCGATGATGCACATGCACTGGATCATCATGGTGCCCGCGGTGCGCAAGCCCACGTTGGCGCCGTGCGAGAACGCCTGGAGCACGTTTCTGGGCTTGTCGGGGTTGTTAGCCTCCTCTGGGGGAGTGGGGAGCGCAGACGTGCCCTTGGTGAGCGGCTCCTCGGTCTCGGGGTACCGCAACTTGCTGCAGGCCACAGAGGCCGGGATGCTCATCACACAGCTGCTCACGAGGGCCTGTGCGTTGAGGCCCAAGCCGATGTAGCCCACGAGCACAGCGCCGGAGATGGTCAGGAAGCCGGACGCCATGATCTGGTGCATCTCGGCCTTGGTCAAGTACGGGAGGAGGTCCTTGATGAGAATGGCGCTCTCGCCAATACCCAAGAAGGGCGACGCGGACGCAGTGATGGCCTCGGCACCGGAGATGCGCAAGGTCCAGAAGAAGAACATGGCGAACTTGCCGATGCCCCACTGCACCACCCCGAAGTAGTACCAGATGTGCACGAACGCCACGAAGAACGCCACGGACGGGAGCACCGTGAAGAAGAACATGCCCAACTGCGCCGTCGCGTCGTTGGTCAAGAACGCCACGCCGTCCTTGGCGAAGCCCAAGAGCTCGCGCGCGAGCGTGGAGATGAAGTTGAAGATGTCGAACCCGGCCTTGGTGCGCAACACGAAGAGCCCGATGACAAACTGCATGAGGAACCCGCCGATCACGCTGTTCCACTCGATGCTGCTTCTGTTCTTGGACGTCGCGTAGAGGCCCGCCGTGGCCACCACGCAGCCAAAGAACAGCACCGCGCGGTCCTTCCTCTGCGAGTACGACGTCTCCGTGGGCACAAACGTGCCCAACAACACCACCGCCACGGTGATGGCCGCGCCCACCCACAACCTGAGGGTGTGGGTCTTCAACACGCGCGTGTACACCACGTCCGTGGCGCTGTTCCACACCCACGCTACGTGGCGGAACGCCCACTTGAGCACGCCGCAGTGCCACGTGATGAGCCGCACCATGAGCATACCGTAGAGCACGGTGGGAATGAGCCACTGGTGACGGTGCTTGTCCTGGACCACGATGGAGAGCCACCACGCAGTGAAAAATGCGCCGATAACAACGTGTGCCGCCAACCGGTACCACGGAAAGCGCCTGCGGAGCCCGGCGGACCACAGCTCGTGCACCAGCTCGTCGCTGGAGGACGAAATCAGCCGCTTCTCAACGTCCGCCTGCACATCAGGCGCCTTTTTGTCACTGTGTTCGGCCCTGGGTGCCTCAGAAACGTCCATAGAAACCATGCCGCTTGTGGATACTGCTACTGCGGGTCCGCGAGCTTTTATAGAAGTGGTCCCCAGACTGCAGTGCCCGAAACTCCTCATTGCAAAAATTTGCTCCACCCGTACACCTGGGAAGGGGTGTCCTGCATACGGGCTGCCGGTGGCCGAATGCGGAAAATTCTGCCGGGGTTTTGCCGATCGGGGCTGTCAATCCTGCACACAGCCCTCGGCTGCGGCCCTTCAACGGCGCACCCGTGCACCACCCGAGATGGCCCCCCAGGCCCGAGCCGCGCCGCTGCCGCTTTGGGACGCCGCATCTGCTGCCTGCAGGCGCATGTGCACGGCGCTACGGCGTTTACCCCGGATTCCCGCCGAAAATAGCAGCCTATGCGGCACCCCACATTATTTGTGGTGCGGAGTTGTGGGGACCGAAAAACCCAGACATCTCGGCCGCCGACGACACACCCGTGCCTCTCGGGCGTCCACCGCTGTGCCACCACGGAAAGCCCTCCATCGCCGGCCCGTGTTTGGCGGGGAAGACCGTTGGGCTGGCTGCGGATGCACGGGTGTGCCGCAGATGAGAACCGGCGAAAAACCCGTACACCACGGTCCTCATACACCATTTGCACCCAAAAGTGCTCCTCGATCCCCGAAAAAGGTACGGAGGGCTGTTTTCTGCCTGAGGCCGTTCACAGCGCAATATGCCCCGCAGATCACCACGCCGTTCTCACCCAGTTCTCGCGTTACAAGCCCTCGTTGACGCCATTTATTCTAGCACTGCGGAGAGCCCCATTCAACCCCCTTTCACCTCATCTTCAATTTTCGCCCTTCAGACTGCTCCGGTACTTGTCGTGGCCCTCGACAATATGCAGCGAGTTTATCTCATTACTGAGGCCCATCAAGGTCTTCAGAACAGCCTCAGTGGTCCCTATTATGGGCCTTATCAAAATCACAGGCGACAGCTTGAGCACGGAAAAAAGCTGCTCTTGGAGACTCTCGGAGGCCACGATGTCGTCCCTGAGTTTTGCCAACGTTTTCTTGGTGCTCTCGATATTCTTGCCGAAGGCCCGGTATGCCAATTTGAGACCCTGTTGGGCATTTTCGGGCTGGTCTGAGTATAAGCTCACCTGTTTTTCCAGCGGTTCCGACTCCTCCTCGAGGGCCAATTCTCCTACAATGTCCTTATCCTCGTTGAGAAGAAGAATCGACGACTTGCCAAACATGCTTCTGTCGATATCGTGTCCCTCATCGAGATCCATATCCACGTATAACCTTCTGCTTCTATTCTGGTCTTTTTCCACTGGCATGCCTTTTGTGAGAATATGCGAAGATTCTAGCAAGTTCTGCGCTCGTCTTTCTCCCGAAGAGCCGGCTTCCTCTTCTGGTTCCTTTTTGCCGTGTTTCTCTTTTCTGGCGGCCGCCCCCTCGCCCCCAAAGGCCTCCTCAGAGTACTCCAAAAGAACTTGGGTTCCAGCAGCCAATTTCACACCGAGCCTAAGAAGCTCATAGCCGGTGGTCTTCGCAAAAGAGCTCGTGCCCTTCTGCAAACTGCGAAGTAATCGCCCATCTTTCTTGTACTCCTTTATGGGTATAGTGACGAGGTCTTTCACTCCAGAACCAATGTTCACAATAGATGCAATGGGCAGAATACCCAGCAAAAGACCCACCAATTGTGTCTGCTGAATGCTAGGCGCCCACGCTCTCATCAAGCTTCTGGAAAGCTGCGGAATCCCCAACTGCCCGTATAAGGTGGCGCCGGTCAAGCTAAGGGTAGAGCCGTCCAAAATGAAGATATTCATCAACTCAGAGCTGTTTCCCGAGCGAATACCAGCGTAATCGAGCTTTTTTGGCTTGTAGTCTAACTTCAACTTTAGGGGACTGATACTGAACTTCTGAATGTACAAGATATCGTCCAAAGGAAGCACGAAACGACCATCTTTGAAGTCGAAGAAACGTGTCAAAAAGTCCAACGTATCCTGGTCAATGTGTAACCGTAATGGAAGAATGGAAAGCTTGATAATGGCTTCCATTCCACACAATTCAGGGTCTGGTCTCACGTTTGTAAGAGAGAGCTTCAACATGCTAGTTCCCACTTCCCTGTCGCCCAAAATGCTCATGTAAGTCAATAGCTTGTTCCAAGAAGAAGTGGGAACGTTATCATACACATCAACAGTGTCCACCTTGACATCCACTGAGTTCACTGTCTCGAAAGAGTCCTTTTTTGCAGGCAATTCCTTGCGGGGATCTCTAGTGGTCATAATCGTGGCATTGACCTCGATATTGGACAAATCTGCCTGCACCTTGTGGTATTTAGACCGGCGCAATTTCAAGTTCTTGTAATTCTTGCCTAAATTCACATTTATAGCCTTATTTGGCTCCTCATCCTGCAAATTTGATGTGTTCTGGACCATGGAATTGATGTTTTCAGTAAGGATTGTAGGATTAGAGCCTCTAGGGAGACCCAAATGAATTGACTGGAAAAGCGTTTCTGATATGTTTTCATCAGCGCTGTTTGCCTCGTCATTTTCGCTCTCATTTTCGTGGGTGTGTTCTTCAGTAAAGGTGACATTATGATATTCCCCCTCGCTAGCCTCAGGAAGGTTAAATTTGACCCCAGAGGCCTTACCACTGGCCCGTTCCGGTGCTTCTGAATTCATTCTTTCTAGGGTCTTTTTGGCGTGCTCTTTTCTAGCCTTGGCTTCTACCCTTTTCACAGCCCCTTTGATGACCTTTCTCGTCTCCTTCCAGTCATAACCATCATATAAATAAATGCTGGTTTTCGATAAGTTGATGTTGGCTGTTATTGGGAAAATGCCGATTTCTTCAGCGTGACCCCCATGTGCGAAATGGCCCTCATTGAAATAAAGTGACTCGTCAGTTTCACTTTTTATGCTCAATTTGCTCATATGTGCCCCCATTTCTTGGGTCAGGTCGACCACACTGAAATGCTCATCAATACTCTTCAAACCATTTATCTTCAGTTGGGAAGGCTTGTCTGAAATCGTGATTTGTCCCAGCAAATTCTCCTCCAGCACGTCTTCAAGAACATTCACGTTCCCAACCACCCGAACACGAAACTTTTCTTCGTCCGTGAAGATTACAGGGACCTTCAAATCGACCAATAATTGCACTAAGGTATGAGCGGAGTCCGCACAGAGATCTAACTGCTGTTCGTCAGAGTTTATCTTCACATTGACTAGCAGAAGGGCCCCGTATATCCCCAATCGCTCATTGCGTTTTTTGATCTCGTCAACATCTGTGCTTATGGTGACCCCAACATGCGTGCTGTTGACTGTTCCAACTGAAAGATAGCCCCTTTCTGTGAGCCATGATAATGGCGAAATATAGCTTGTGGAGGCCTTCTTTGTAGTATGAGAAGCGCTATCTGTAGCGTTTTCAATATCGTCTATGAGAAGAAGATTGGTGTTTCTCAAAGAACTCTTCACGTAAAACTGGTCAAGACCAAATGTTATGTCCGAGTTGGCCTTGCTCACAACCACATACAGCTTTGCGTTCAACCTTCCAGGATTCAAACCCACAATACAATCGTGAAAAGTGAATCTGAAATCAAACAGCCGGGTTTCGGAACCCCGAGGCTCAGAAGAAGAGCTTGATACGCGTACAGCCTCGACTGGATGTTCGGGAAGCTCTGATTCCAACAATGAAGGCCATAGGGTGTAGTATTCGAGCGCGAAGTTGCGGAAGATAAAGTCTACTATCTTCAGTTTGTCGCTATTCTTCACGTGCACCAAGACCAACGGACTTTTTGTTTCCTCAGGCGTCTTATTTTGGAACTCATATAGCAACTTCTCGTTTATACTATGAGGTTCGAAACGCCTGTGGATCCCTAGTGACAAAATGGAGCCGTGGATATCGTTGGGCAATGTGTAAATTAGTACCAGGGAAATATGAAAGTGAAGGCTTCCAAATTTAGAAGACAAATCGTGAATAGCAAACTCTGTCTCCTTAATGAACAATTTGAGGGAGGCTGCTGTCACCCTATTGACGCCGATCAATGTGCTAGCAGTGAGACTGGGACCCGATCTACGGGACCTTCTTTGGCTTGAGTAGATAGAGCTGCCAAGAAGAGAGGAGTTGTTGAGTTTTTTTGGCTGCGAAAAGTCCCCTCTGACACTGTTTTCTGGAGAAATGGAGTTTTCAAGTGAGTTGACTTGCAAAGGCAAGGATGTCAACGCAGAAATAAACGTCTTTAGCTCATCAACCAAGGCAAGAAAGTTAGTCAAACTTGTGGATCCCTTGACTTTTTGAACGAACAAATGTAAGCCTGAGCTAAAACGAGACTCCCTGGGGAAATCGCTGGGAGCACGTGTAGTGAAGGCACTGAATTCCTGTAGTTTTGTAGCAAGCTGAATATTCGACACAGTAAGAAAAGGGCACTCTTGACCTTTTATGGTAGAAGTCAAAGTGACTTTTGGGATGGTCATGAGTTCATTTCGCATATTGAAGGATATGGGTAGAGCAAATAAGCTTATGTTCAGGATATCCGAAAGAACAGTTTTTACTGCTAATGTGGCGGTTTGGAGGATGAACTGGCGTTCCACCGAATTGTTGCTTTCAGAGACCCTTTTTGAGCTTGTTGCGGCGATGTTTTGGTTGGAGGATATGGTTGACTGCAAAGCAGAAACCTCCTTATGCATGGTTGATAAAGCGATGCTAAAATGGGATAAAATCAGCAGACTAGGGGCGTCCAAATTGGCCACCGCTGGCTTGGAGAATAGGACAGTCGTTTCCATAGTTTCCTTGCCGTTTTCCAGTTTCTTGAAGACCTCAAAACGCACATCCGCTTTGACAGAAGAGCCCGAGGAGGCTGTTTCCGCATTAGGATCAGGCAGGGGAACGGCTTGTGTTTGATTTTCAAATGAAAATACCTTATTGGGAATGCCGTTCACAAAATGAAGCACGTCGAAGATCTCTGCTCCACCGTAGAGAAGAATATCGCTCTTTTGCTTGATGTTGGTATTGTGGAGATGCAACTGGAGGTTATTAGAAAGCGATGCAAATTCACCTGTGGGAAGTAAGGCAGAGGTGGCGCTGACAATGATGTCAGCGATATGCAATTTGTTGAAAAAGGCCTTTTCCAGCGTGTCTTTGTCATCTTCTTCGTAGCTTATCTCGTCATCTTCGTCCGCATACTGCGGAAAGCGAGAATTGGGCCGATATTTGGAAGCGTTTTTTCGCATTTGGTGGCTTGCAAGCTTAAAACTTCGAGATATGCTAGTGAGAATGGACGAGACTGTGGGGGTCAAGGGCACTGCAGCCACCTTAAACTGGTGGACATCAAGCTCGAGATTAGTCATCTCTGACAAGCCCTCAAACAGTAGCCGGACTTCATCAATGTGGAAAATTACCGGCAGGTCGCTTTCTGGGCGCTCTTTCGCCTTTAAAGGGACACTCTGTGAGCCTTTCTCGAACGATTGCAGAGTAGCGCTCAAATAGATGGAGCTGGCTTCCTCGTGAGTGAAAACCATGCTATCCAGGAGCGATTCGTCACCGTAGCCGTCATCGTCTGTATCTGAGACATCTGAATTTTCCTTTGAGTCCAAGCTTTGGTCATTATTGGCCCCAGAAGTGGCATCCAGTACCCCAGAATTGCTGTTTTCTGGTCCCAAATCGCCCGGGTTGACGTCAGGCCGAAGAGTAAGGGCTCGTATGCCGCGAATCTTGATGTTGCGCGTCCCGTTAGTGGTGCTGACCACCGCCTCGTCCACCTGAACAAGGATATCGGTCAATTCCGACACGATTTTGATGCGCAAGTCGGTCACACGCACCTGAAGACGCAGAAGGGCCATTTCAACTGCTTTTCCCATAACTCCGCCGAGCGCCGAGCTGCCGGTAGACGGTCTTCGTTCCCTAACGACATCGTCCTCCTCGGGTTCTCTTTCCATGACGGTGTGGGCCAAGTCAGCGGTGCTTTTGGCAAGCAGAAACGTCACGTGACTATCCGAAGCATCAGCGCCAGCATCGAATTCTGGTGCTACAACGACCTCCACATTGGCCAACTCCACGCTGACGCCTCCTCTCACACCAGAAAGCTCCAAGTAGCCCACGCGCCCAAAACGGAGATTGCACCCTGGGAGCTTTCCGACTTTCTCCGGGTCGATCGGAATGTCCCGGAGCTGTATGTTGTTGAGCGAAACCTCCTCTAGGTTGGGAAGATCAATTTCCGAAAAGAGCAGGAGCTGCTGGAGAACATAGAGAAGGAGGCGCTTCTGGATGTTTTGGGGAATCCACTGCGGCATGCAGAGGGACTATGTGCAGGCGGTATGGTGGTAGAGAAGGACGGAAAGAGTGGGCTGAAGTGAAGGAAGACTAGGAGGAAAACAGTTTTGTAGTGTGGAGGGTCCGATAAGGATGTGGAATGCATATGGGCGATATGGTCCTGTATACAACAAGGGACTGCACACTGCCCAAAGGTATGGGGACAGACGAAAGGGGAAGAAAAAGGGCTATGGGGAAGAAAGTAATGCCGATGGGTAGTGTGGGGTAGGTCGTCCTGGGGGCGTTCTCTGGGAAGAAACGGGACATTTAGGCACTTTTGGAGCGTATGTACTGGTGCCTATAGGAGACTGCACATAGACTTTTCACAGAAAGGTCCCATGGGCCTAAAGGGACAGTTTACGCAATGAAATGGGCAATTAGAAGGCATTCCAGCAGAGCAGCTAGTTTGGCCACTTTTGGCTGAAAACGCTTTCTCTACGGCTCCTCATAGTTAAAAAACGGTGACGTACCATACGGACAAAAGGCGAAAAAGCCGAAAAGCACCAGCAGCCAATTCTCCTGAGAATGCACGCTCATGTTGCTTACCCCCAAACCCGTTTGATAAACTTCTCATTTCTAGTTTCTGAGGGGATATAAGTCTGCAGAAGCAACCTGCGGTGTATAATCACTCATTTACATAGGCCCTTTAACTTCTTAAAGACCCCTCTCTTTGCCCAAAAGGGCAGTTCTCGGTGTTAAATGAGCCTCCCAAGAACGACGCCTTCGTCAACATACACACCTGCCCCCAAACTGCCATATATAGGCTTTGTTCTGATTCCACAGCCTCGGTTTCTTCCCGAACCGTCCGAAAACAGATGCCTCTCTCTTTCACAAAATGCGCCTCCCTTGTTTTAGCACTTCTTTCAACCTCCTCAAAGATCACATGGTATGAGGCCGTTTCTCTATAATTGTGCCCCAGAGGTCCTCTCTGTAACTCATTCCATAATGTACAATCTCGGCCCTTTCCCTCTCTCTTATCTCGAAATGTCACACAATGTACCCAAAGGGTACAGGGGCCCATTCGGAATGCTCCTCTAGAAGGTACACGCCCAGGTCTGTCTTTCGCTTCTTGAGAGGCTGTACTTTCTCTTCCACAACAGGTTCCTTCGTGCCCAAGATCTCGTCGAGCGAAGGTGGAAGAAGAATAGCCTTCGCTCTCATGCTTTTTTTGAGGTTCTCGATTTTCTTCTCCACATCCCTCAAAACACTCTCGGGAACACCAGCGGTCTCTTTCACAGCATCTAGCACCCTCAGATGCAAGATATCGTTAGCACCGGCGACCTCTCTGACCAAAATGCGCAAAAAGTCGGCCTTATTTCGCACCTGAAGATCGAAACTCTCCACATCAAGCACCTCCTCTTTTAGCACCTCGTCCAAGAGTCCAAATATCCATTCTGAGGCCTGCTGGGTCTCCTCCCTGGCCAAAAAAGCGCCTTCACGGGGCCCGTTAAGGTCAAAATCCGCCACATGGTGCACCAACGCAAGCAAAATGCGTACTTTGAAGGCGACACCTAACTCCGAGAGTAAAGGTGCGTATAGCACGCGGACCAAATGGTTGAATTTGGTGTTTTCTCGGAGCTGCGACTTGTCGTAGTTGTAGAGTAGGAAGTTGGCGAAGAGCAAGCTGTTCACGACCAAAGCAGAGTCCGGCAGCTGCGACACGCGGGAAAGCGTGTTGACCGCCTTCCAGTACCTAACGGCGGTTTCGTCGGTCGAAGCGGGGTCGTATTTGGCGTTGAGGTCGGCCTTCCGGATGCGCTTATAGGTCTTCAAACAGCCCGAAACGGCCCTGGAAAGCTCCTTCCGCCTCGCTATTTGCGCCGTGGCGAATGTCGTCTCGTTTCTCGCGAGCGTGGCGTCATCGTCGTCGTTTACCTCGTGGAAATCGCACCAATAGTGGTCGTAGAGCCAAGCGAGCGCCCTTTTTGTCGCCTTTCGAAGTGTCTCCAAAGTGGGCATGCTCTCGTGTGTTCCCATGTGGCGGAGCTCCACAAAGAAGCCCGGCAAGTCCAAGTTCCGGGCCAACTGGTGCATCAGCATGGCGTAGACGCCCTGCTGAAGAGGGTCCAAAAGCCCGTTCACAAAGCGAATTAGCGCCATGGAGTACGCAAGCTGCAAAGCTGTCCCCTCGGGGGGCCCAGAGGCGCCCCTTTCGTCCATAAGCGTCACCGAGGTGAGCAAAGAGGTGGCATCGATGCCGTGTGCTAAACCGCCCCTGGAAGCGAGCGCCTTGACCCGCAGAACCGCAGCAGCCCGGCGGTCACGTGCCTCGAAGTTGTAGAACCACTCCTTGAGGATGTGCACGTCTCTGGGGGTGCGGTAGGGCACGATTGTTGGCCTTCTATTCATGTGGAGGAGCTGGGAGGTACGGCATATAGAAGATAAAAGCTCATAGTACGGCATATAGACCAGGTAAGTGGGGGTGGCACAGAGAAGAGGACTGGGCCTTGCAGAGGGCTGCAAAACGAGATGGTCTCTAGAGTTCAGCACAGCCTTGGAGTGAGATGTTGAGCTCCTTTTCTCGGGATGTTTGGTAGTGAGGCGTTCGAGCGGGTTCCAGGAAGGTGAGCTACTGAGTATGAAGAAGACGAAAAGGGTGCACTGGGCTGAAAGACGGGGTGGCTGTTGCAGATGCATCTGAGATGCTGTGGTGGGTTGCAGATATGGGGTTTGATTGTAGACAGAGGGATGGGCTT
Organism: Wilhelminamyces tanticharoeniae; assembly: GCA_030558325.1. Taxonomy (NCBI): domain Eukaryota; kingdom Fungi; phylum Ascomycota; class Pichiomycetes; order Serinales; family Metschnikowiaceae; genus Wilhelminamyces; species Wilhelminamyces tanticharoeniae. The sequence continues at coordinate 107,326 of JAJMSI010000010.1, read as the reverse complement.
TCCGCTGAGATTTCGGTTGATTTGAGGAGAAGTTCTGGATGAGGGAGGGGTTCTCGATGCAAGAGATACGGGTGCGTTACAGCTTGAAGCATGCCTTTGACAAGGTGCAAAGGAGACTAGTACTGGTCGGAGTGAGTGGTCGGTGGAGACGGCATAGAGCAAATGAGGGATTGCAATGAGGGAATGCAATGGGAGAACTGCAATGAGGGAATGCAATGGGAGAACTGCAATGGGAGAACTGCAATGGGAGAACTGCAATGGGAGAACTACAATGAGGGAATGCAATAAGAGAACTGCAATAAGAGAACTGCAATAAGAGAACTGCAATAAGAGAACTGCAATAAGAGAACTGCAATGAGGGAATGCAATAAGAGAACTGCAATGAGGGAATGCAATAAGAGAACTGCAATGAGGGAATGCAATAAGAGAACTGCAATAAGAGAACTGCAATGAGGGAATGCAATAAGAGAACTGCAATGAGGGAATGCAATAAGAGAACTGCAATGAGGGAATGCAATAAGAGAACTGCAATGAGGGAATGCAATAAGAGAACTGCAATAAGAGAACTCCAATAAGAGAACTCCAATGAGGGAATGCAATAAGAGAACTGCAATAAGAGAACTGCAATAAGAGAACTCCAATGAGGGAATGCAATAAGAGAACTGCAATAAGAGAACTCCAATGAGAGAACTCCAACAAGGGAATGCAATAAGAGAACTCCAATAAGAGAACTCCAATAAGAGAACTCCAACAAGGGAATGCAATAAGAGAACTCCAATGAAAGAAGCGACCCGGACAGCCAAGGTCGCGTGAAGTGGGACGGCAACTCTTGGAAAACCACCGATATCCATAAACCTGACGTTTTCCTCCCCCTCATTTGCACTATAAACACGTCTACCCCATATTTCCAACTGCCCCTTTCGGAAGAGAGGAGCCACAAGTAGCGAGCCACGCCAACGGCTCCTTTGCAGAAGCTCGAAACCGACCCGCGCCGTTTTCAGGGTCCCATTTTCACAGCCAACGCACCAAAACGGTGCTGAAAACCCCCACCAAAGAGCCGATTTTCGCCTCCCACAGCCACCTTTAAGGACCGTTTCCTCCCTCCGACCGAGTATGGGCCTCGCTCTTCACCAGAGCCAACTCGGCTCCGGCATACAGCCCCGGTGTTAGGCCCACCGTTAAGCCCGGGCTTAAGCCGCGGGGACGCTCGGGTATAGGCCCTGCAGGTAACGCCGGCGGAGCAGCTGCAAAATGGGCTGTTCGGACTTTCACACTGGGACGCGAGGTGTGGGGTGACGGTGTGGGGCTGTGGGTATATAAGGCAGGACCAGCGTTCTGGGCCAGAGGGCCAGTGTTCTTCGAGTCCCAGGTCGAAGCAACGGGAAAACCCAGACCGATATAGCATTTAAATTGCACCAGAAGGCCACTGAGAAGACGTTTTCACAGCCAACATCAGAGCTACCTTCAGAGCCAACTTAAGAGCCAACTTCAGAGCCAACTTCAGAGCCAACGTTTACAGCTACCTTCACAGCTACGTTCACAGCTAACTTCTCAGCTACGTTCACAGCTACGTTCACAGCCACCTTCACAGCCAACCGTTTCCGCACATCCTAGGCCACCCAGCCTTCTCCCCAGCTCTTCTCGCCACCGTCTCCATGACCACCTCCATGACCTCCGGCGACAGCAACAAATACGCCGCCTCCCACGACAGCCTCGGCGTGGGCCGCGTCACCGTGGACGACGATTTCGTCACCTTGGGCAACATGCGCTACCACAAGGCCGACTTGGCCAAGGCGTTTGGCGGCACCCTCGTTCCCGACCACTACTATGCGCCCACAAAGAGGGACTTGGGGGCCGCAGCCGTCCCCGTGGGCCTTTCCGCGTTTGCGTTGACCACCTTCGTGTTGGGCTTGTTCTACTCCGGTGCCATGGGCATAACGGTGCCCAACGTCGTCGTGTCCATTTCGCTCTTCTACGCCGGTGCCATTGAGGTTTTGGCCGGCACCTTCTGCATGGTGTCGGGCCCCGAGTACACCTTTGCGGGCACGGTGTTGATCTCGTACGGCGCCTTCTGGTTCGCTTTCGGGGCCATTTTCATCGACAGCTTCGGCATCGCGGCCGCCTACGCCGACCCGGTGGAGTTCGCCAATGCCACCGCCTTCTTCATTTTCGGCTGGGCCATCTTCACCTTCCTTTTGATCTTCTGCGTGGTCAAGTCCACCGTCATGTTCGCGGGCTTGTTCATCACCTTGGACATGGCGTTTGTGTTGTTGGCCTGCGCCAACATGACCGGAAACGCCCATCTCACCCGCGCGGGCGGCATTTTCGCCATTCTCTCGTCCCTCTGCGGCTGGTACTTGGTATACGCGGGAATGGCCACCAAGCAAAACTCATACTTCCAGATCCATCCCATCGACATTCCGGTGTTCGGCAAGCAGGAGAAGTAAGTCGCGGGCGGCTTCTTTCTGAAACCAGCCGTATTTATTATCTATAGCTAATGTGCCTCGGCAGTGCAATGTAGGCTGGCGGTGTTAGCTGACCCGACTCGGTCTTTGGACTTTTTGCTGCGTTCGACTGGGCTGCCGTCTGGAAGGTTCCTAGAAGATTTCTGAGGGTCTGGAGGCCGGTTCTGACTGTTAATCAGCAGGCGAATGCCTCTATAGATTGGTGGTTGGTTGAGTATTCGGGACGTCATTTGGGCGTGTGTCGGGGCTACGGATGTTTTCAAAAGGCCGAAAAAGCACGAAAACCACAAGATAGATGGCGCTTCATCCAGCCTCACCTGTATCGTTGCCCCTCGCCTTCTTTGCTAACTTTTTGTTTTGCAACTTCAGTTGCAAACCGCTGGTATGGGTCCAAATAGGGCGTGCGCCGCTCATATATTACATGCAGAATGCACCTTCCCGCAATTTGCAGCCAGCACTATTCCTCTTGCTAGAAGGACATTTGCGATTCTTTCAAGGTTACTAGCACGGGCGGTCAAAAATGGGACTGACTCTGCAGTTACCGCAAGCACTATAACCGTCCTCGCTGTGGATTTCCAGGTACTGCACACTCTGAGGTGGTTTAGGAGGTGCCGTCCAAGTCGCCCTAAAATTTGTACAACATCCACAGGGACACAATACTGGTAATGTATGACTCTGAACCCGTGTTGAGCGCTCTCCGAAACCCCTCCTCAAGCGAGTACCCTCTGGAAGCTGCCTATAGGGAGTTGGGATGCCCGAAGCCAAAGTTGGGACTGGGGCGAAAATGAACAACTGGCCATATTTCATCCCAATGAGCAGCCCTCCGCGAGCACATCATTTGTCCCTAGACGTGAACCAAAAAGTAGGGGGCATTCAGTAATGCCACTATAAGAAGTCCTGAGGGCAACACCGCCAGCTCCTACGCCATTTCAAAATTTGCTCCAACCAGCAAAGCACCTGATCTGACAAGCTTTCTCAAGCTCCACTGTCGCACTGTGTCATCCTAACCCGTGTTTTCAAAGAGCAATACATCCATGTCTCTTCCTATTTCAAATAGGAACAGCCCACGACAGTCCTAGGACCCGAACAGCAGCGTGATCTGCGACTGTTCATAGGACAACGCCCGCTTATGTTCGCCTCCGTGGTCCAATAAGGTCCCGTACTTTGGCGTCAGGCCAGTAAGGCCAGCCATGGAAATGGCATCATCGCCAAGGCTCCTCACAGACCCGTTATTGTGCTGGAGCAACGGCTCCGCTGCATCGTCCCAGTAAGGGAACTTCAGCTGCATGATGCTCTCGTCCTCCGTGTTTCGCGAGGATTTGTGTTTGGTGTCACCAAAGGCGCTGTCCCAGGAGATGAGAACCACCCCGAGAAGCACGCCGCAAAGGCCCGCTACCACCCAAAGAAGCTGGCGCACCGTCATTATGTGGTCAGAAAGCAACAGATTGTACGTCACGTCGTTGATCAAGTTGAAGAAATTGTACACGAGGAAGCACAACGGGTACAAGATGGACGTCAGAATCTGCGAAAGTCCCAAGTTGAATGCCGTCACCTGGCACCCCACTATGCTTAACATGATGAGGAGAAGCAAGTAAGGCGTGAAGTTGGCGGACGTGAAGAGATGTCCTATATCGTGGGTATCGTTGAGGATCGTCTCCACCACCACGTCTATGAGCGACTTGGCGAAGAGAAACGTGTGGGCTGTGAGCGTTCCACTGATAAGCCCATAATTGAGACCCCGAATAAACTGGTACCGCTCTAACAACCTGTGGGTGTACCGAGAAGGCCTGGGGCGGCATTTGAGCCGTTCACGGCGCTTGGAAAGTACCCTATTCGCGACCAAAAGTACCGCTATTAAAACGTAGGTGAAGAGAAACCACGTCAAAAACCGCGGCCGTAGAAGCTTGCGCAAAATGTGCTGGAACTTCCTGCTGGAGTCCTCGTCCGGCACCTGTGGCGGTACCGAGTTGCCGTTATAGGCGATGAGGAAGGCGCCCACGGCGATGATAGCGGTGCCCCAACCAAGCTTTTTGGTGAACCGCTCGCCCGAAAGGAGCATGCAGCTCAAAATGGAGTTGAAAATGAGCCCTATGCTCTGTAAAGGCAGCAATATGATGAGAGGAAGCGTGGAAATCTGTACTATGGAGCCAAGGATGTTCGCCACTATGAACATGAGGAAGCCCGCTAGCCACATGTGTCTTCTTCGCTGGTGTAGATTGTGATGATTATCGTGGTTATCGTGGTTATAGGGAAGAAGATGGCTTTTTCGTTGTAGAGTGATGCCAAGCGACTGGATGGCCGACGACACGACCGCCACCAGACACCCCAAAACGATGGAGAACGTCGAGGACGCCGGCTGCATGGAAGCTTCGGTGCGGCTAAACGGGGTTGTGGAAGGCTGTCAAAAACGTCTGACCTGCGTCAGAAAACGGTCTCGATGTGCAGCGGACCCTGAAAATGAGTAGGGATCCTGCAAAATCCTGTTGAACTCAAAATGTGCCGTTTTCGTATGTTTAAATGGACTATAAGTCACTAGGTGTGCTATCGCGTTGCGTAGCAGGTTATCGGTGTGCGCGCACCAAAAGATCCACACCAGTGTCTATACCTTCCGGGAAAAGAACGCACATTTCTGCACCAAGACAGGCATATAGCTGCTCTGAAAACGGGCGCATTGGAGTCTACGGGGTAAAACAGACTAGGGGCATTTTTTGTGGAACTTGGGCGAACATCTACCGAAATATACCTGGCCCTTTACTTCTGTTTTGAACAACACACAAACCGATCAAAAGACGCCTGATCCGGTCACTCAGTGCATATGAGCATATTTGAAATCCACCAATAAACTCAAAGAGCCAGTCTTATTGTTTTGGTAAGGTTTGCGCTGAAACTGGAGAGTCAACCTTCCCTTTTTTCACACCTGCCATATTCACAACGGCCCCATGAAGGCGCGCGTTCTAGCTGTTCTAGACGCGTTTGACGTCGACCAGAACGAAGGCCTAGATGCTCTTGATGTCCTCCTACACGAACTTCTTCCTCACGTGACTTCACAGCGCAAAAATCCTAACGCCAGACATCCCGATTTGACAGCTTTTATTGTTTCCCAAGACTCGGTGGAGTGCAATTTGGCTACTGCTTTGGTGGATCTCTATAAGGAACACTCTGAAATGGCCCTTTCGTCGCAAAAGATGCTTCTCCGGACCAACCGTTTGCTACAGGGTCTTCTTCTCATACACCCTCCTTCAAGACGCGTGTTCAGTCGAAAGGCGCACATGGGGCTAATTATCGGCTATCTCCGACTTCCCAATGACGAGGAGTCGGAAAATTCTGTTCCTGTGGAGCTCACGGTATCGTTTATCTCGCTCCTCATCCACATCTTGCTCAAAAACGCCAGGAACCTCCGCGTGTTTGAGGACCAGAAGGGCTATAGTGTGCTTATGGAGAAGCTCCTTCTTTCAGACACTCTGTCGCCCGGCCTGGCGGCTCCGAGTCGCGTTGCTGGCCAGCAGGATCTCAACTTCAAGATTATCGAGTTTTTGGTGTTCTATTTGGTCGACGAAAACGAGACCGATTTCCGCGAAACTTGCGCTGGCATTTCCTTGTTATCCGTAAAGGACAAGGCTGCGCTTATAAGGCCGTCTTTTGACGGCATTGACGATTTGATTAGCAACCTCGACGAGCTCAAAACAGTCTAGTCGCAAAACCCTTTCGCAACAACAAACGCGACATCCTGCACACGCGTCTCGCAAAACAACATCAATTCACTAACATAATACCTACCACTACAAGCTCCACATAATTTGGCCCTTTTCGCTCGTTTCGTCCAAAATCTCCAAATCGACTGTCACATGCACACATACATGGAATACCTCCAAAAATGCTTTCACAAGGCCACCGGTTGGAATGAGGATAACATTTTTCTGAACATAACCGCCACCTCTCAGGCCCTTCTTGAGTTCCCCATACCCAACGGAATAAAGCTCGATGTCTCCAACAAGGCCACTGAAAACCTGGCGTCGCTGTTTACGCTCTCAAACTACCACTCTCTCAATGGTCTGCTAGCATATTTGTACTCGTCTGCGCCCCTACGGAACACCATGGGATCGAAGGATATCTCGCTCCAGGACGCCATAGCGGGATTCCGCATCATCGAGCCGAGTTTTGCGGCTCTGAAGGGCCTGTTTCTGACCTCCTACAGGGACCTGCTTTTGTATGGAAGAATGTACTTCCCGGGTCTGGCCCTAGAAGCTATGCTCATCAAGAGGATCACCAAAGATACCCAGATTTTGGTCAAGTGCATTAACAACCCGCATCTCGCCAAAAATGGCACCATGATTGTGTATCTTCAGAAGAACACGCCTACGTTTCTGCGTGAACTCATCTACTCCACCAATGAGGCGCTAGTGGGCTTCCGCTGTTTGTACAATTTCGGCAGCACTGTCAAGAAAAACACCCAGCTCATTCCTAATTTTGACAACTCGGTTGTTTCCATAGGAACCGAATTGTGGTACGCAGCCATGACCATGAGCCCCGGTCTCTCAACGGCCTTACGATACTCCACGCGTCTGACATCCACGGGGAAGCCCTTGACGATGACTTTGGCGTGCAATCCCATTCTAGGGCACATTTCACTGACGTATAACGTGAAAACTTCGGTTTCATCGACCTTCTGCTCGAAATACGACTTCAACTTCTTCTCCTATGCAAGCAATTTGTCGCTCGGCTTCGAATTGTATAACTACTCCAAGCAGCGCAAGCCACCTTTATTCACCGAGAAAGAGAGTCAATTGACCCTTCTGTCAACAAATCTGTTTTCTGCCCCTGTTGTCCAAGGTACAATAGAAAGCCCCCCTTCCCTCCGAAATGAGACTGAATACAGGCCTCAGAGGCAAGGAGCAGTGGAAGGGACAAACGAAACAGTGATGGCGGCGTTCCAGAACCTTGTTAACGACAGCGACTTTCTGAGCGTGATCAAGGCGTCGACCAGCCTCAATGACAAGGAAGTGAGGCTACTCTGGGAGGGCCGGTGCAAGGATTTTTTGTTGAGCACGGGCGTGAAGGTGGGGTTGAATGCCGTGACGCTGGCGCCGGAGTTCAACAGGTTTGGCATCACGCTTTCATATGCGTGCTGAGACGACGCGGAAGGACGAGAAAACCAGGAATGGGTGGGCTATGGGATGGAGCTAGCGTGAGTGCCAGAAGATGGTTCGCAAGATCAGTCCCTGGCACGGTAGGAAACTCCTACGTGGGGAGATTAGTTCTTTAGGGTTAATGAATATTAATGAGAGACGTTGCAGAGGGGATGAAAGAAGGATGTGTGACGAAGAGGGCTTGTGAGATTGCGGGTCATTTGAAGGTAGTGAGTGGGAGCGAGAGGAAAAAGACATCTGGAAGGAGGGAAAGTGTAGAATGGGAGAATTGCAAAGATGGTAAATGGACAATAATAGGCACAGAGGAGACAAAAAAGACCACATGCGCTCTAAACGTAAAGTCTGGTATGTTGGAGACTTTTATGACTGCGAACTGTGAACTTTTTTCCTTTAAAAAGGCTGCGAACTTCAGACCCAACGTAGGGAATGAGGTGCCAGTTGAAAGATCGAAAACCCCCGAAAAGGGCCTAACAGCGAAATCCAGACAACTGAACAGTCTTCACCTATCCACATCCACAATCTGGCAGAGTAAACAATATAACAAGCACCAACTCCGCGCATGTGAGAGTGCCACTCCTTTAAGCACCAGCACCTGCACACCCGTGCACCAGAAACCATCGAATATATCGATTTTTCACCCGAAAAACCACCGCTTTTTCACCACCATGGGCCAGGAACTCCACACAATTTTCAAGCACTCCAAGCTAGTGCAGGTGGCGCGGCCGTTGCGCCAGAGCCTCAGAGGGTCATCGCCGGCTCCCACACACCAAATCATCTACACGCCCAAGTCGCTGGCAGTGAGGCTGAATTTTGGCATAAAAACCTCCTTGCCCAAGCAAATCGGCTACCTGCACATCGTCTACAACGATATCGACAACCCGCGCAGTATGCCGGACGTGGAGAAGTACTCTGGCAAGATGTACAACCGCATGAAGTTCCAGGAGTCCGGGCTTGTTTTGCGCCAACACTACGCCAAAACCAACCCCCTCTTCCCCTCGGAAAACACCAAATCCGGCTCGGAGGCCTCGGATGCCACCGGGATCTTGGCCGGGTTCAACCTCGGGAACGGCTCCTCCATTGCCGATGTCAAAACGGCCCTCGAGGCCAACCCGCAGTTGTACGCCAACTTCCAGCAGTGGCTCGTCAAGAACAGCCCTCGCCACGTGATCTCGGCAGTCAGCGCCGACACCCGCAAGCTCTTCCAGCAGTTTTTGCGGGAGAATGCGTCTGTGGCGAAAAAGGAAGCTAAAATGGCCGATTTGACTCGCTCAGGGGGCTCGCACTCTATTCAGGGAACGGGTGGTTTCTCGTACAGCCAAAAGGGGCGTCTCTTGAACTCGCCCAACGGCGTGAAGTACGGCGTGGTTCTTCCAGGCCGTATGGTGGACGACCGCGAGGCGGCCATTGGCGGCTTCGTGGCCTCGGTCAACGACAGAACCACCTTGTTGCAGCACAACTACGCCAAAAACTACCCCGGGAAGCACCTGCGCCAATTCGTGATGCCCTTCAAGGTCAATGAGGCGGAGATGTCGCTGACGGGCCGTGTCAAGATCTATGCTGATGGCGTGAAGGTGGGCGCATGGATGAAGAGAACTGGCTCCAGTGAGTTTGAAAGATCGTATGAGGCTGCTCATCCGTCGTTTGGAAACGCGGGTGAGAGAAATGCCAAGGACAACGAGTCCTTGGAGAGCTTGTTGAACATCTTGGGCAGCGCTAAGAGGTGAACATGTAAATAGGTGATGTATATAGAACGAGGGCTAGCTGTGGACAGTGTAGCAGTGAAAACGGCGACTAAGGAGCGTGCTGTGGGGCTGAAAATGAGGGAAATAAAGCTACAGTGAGGTGTTTAGCTTCACACATGCTGAGGGTGACCTGTAGAAGCGGAGTTCTGTGAATATTCAACGTAATTAGAGGCTTCGCTGGTCTCAGACCTGCTGCTGTTTTTCACTCAGCAAACTTGCCATTGGTTCAAGCGAGGGTTGGTGAAGCAGAGAATTTGTTTCATATGCCCAGATTGTGGTTGGAAATAGATTTCAAGATTCTAATAGCAAGCAAATTGCTGGCCCTTGACGAACCTTCGAATTCTCTGAAATTAGTGCTTTTCCCTCTCCAAAGGCCACTTCTCCATGAACTGTATTTTTCTATAACCCCACGAATTGCAGCCGTTCGAATTCTCAGAAATCACTGTTTCTCAAGCTTTCATTTTTGCATCTTCACCCATCTTCAACACCTCTTAGTATCACCTCTGACTTTTCGTGCGAAAAATCAGTTTCAGCTACAATCCCAATACCCAGCCCTGATGTGCCATCCTGCTCCTCTGCTTCATTTCCCTAAAATACACTATAATACACTCCTTCCCTTTATTTCGGGGTCCCGGCACCCACTGAAAGACCACTCCCGTTACCTCCCACCGGAACAGAACTTCCCAAAGATGGCCCAATTCCAGTCGCCTGCCCCGGAACATCCTCCACCTTCAACTTTTTTGGTCTCACTATGGTCTTATCCTTGATTTTCCTTTTCTTGGGCTCCTTGGATATAGCCAGGGCTGGTGCGATTCCAGGCATCGTCTTCTCCTCCTGAACCAAGCCGTTACGGAGGCCCTCCGCCAACTTTTCGTCTAACTTGCCGTCAACCTGGTACCACAAGTAGAAGCTGTTGAGACGAGTGCCGTTCTGGATTATGTGTTCCATTCTTTTCTGGACCTCTTCCACTGGCTTCATGCTGTTCATCACAATGGGAACATACCGTGCTGGAATGTTGTGGATCGTGAAGGAAAAGGCGGTGAACTTGATTTCCGGTTCCACGGGACGTTCGAGCTTTCTTATGGAAGGTGCACGAGGAGGTGGTCTTCCTTTCTTTTTGTTGCGTGTTTTGCGGCTGCTACCGGGCCGTGCGTTGATCTCCTCAACTTCTATTTTGACAGCAGCGTCTGAACCGTCGGCTTGACCACTTGTACTCGTAGTATCAGTTCCACCGGCTTCATTAGCGATATCAGCTTCGGCTGGAGCAGCGCCAGCAACCTCGTTTTCATCTACTTCGCCGCCCGCTTGTTTCTCTGTTGCGCCATTCTCGGAGACAGGCTGCTTGGATTCGCTTTCCTCGGCAGCTCCCTCGGTGTTTTTCGCCTCCTGTTTCTTCTTGATTTCCTCTTCCTCCAAGCGGTTCTTCTCCTCCCTCTCTTTCACCAAACGGTTGTACTCTGCCAACTTCTCCTCGTATTTCTCAATCTCCGCCACGTTGTGAACCCAAAGTGTACTTAGAAGAATGTCCTTGTACTCGGTTGGGTCCTCGTCATCCTCGTCTTCCACTATAGGGTCCGAAGATTCCATCACCTCGCATATAGAGTCCTGGGGTAACAAAAATCTCACGTTTGGATTCTCCACGAACTCAAATAGTAACGTAGCGTTGTCAAGGTACCTTTCCTGGAAAGCAGTCAATTTCTGGTCCCTAGGAAGTCTCAGCTTGGGAATCTTTTTCTCCTTGAACCCCATTTGCGAGTCTCGCATAGCGTACTTCAGTTTTTCTAAAAAGTACTTCTGTGCAGCCGCTGACTTGTCAAACAAGTATGCGTGGTGAGGCTGAGGGCCCATGGCCTTGGCCTTTTCTATGTATGTCTTGAACTCGATGATTTGGTTGGAAGAGGCAGTTCCCAGGGCCACAATCTTCATCAAACTGTTCAAGGATGCGTCCTCGCGAGCAATGGAGTTGAGATTGGAGATCATGATGGTGTTTTCGATGGACTGCATGTCTGCAGCAGGCGCCGGGGCCTTAGAGGTGATCGGGTCGTTACTTTCAGAGCCAGAAGATACCTCTGGGGACTTGAGAGGTGTTTTGGGGACCTTCTTAGGAGACTTGGTGTTCTCAGAAGAGGTCTCTGGGGTGATTTCAGTGTCCTTTTTGGCAGAAACAGCCTTAGAAAGCGGCTTTTTAGCGTCTGCTTTGGCCTTGCTTGCAGAGGACTTTGTTTCAGATGAGTTATCCGCCTTGTTGTCGGCCTTTGACGTGGTTTCAGATACCTTTGACTGGTTTGGGGACATTTCAGTGGTCTTTGAGCCCTCCAGAATGCCTCCGGGACCAGAAGTAGGGCTATAAGTCGGAACCGCACCCAAGGGCCGCGCAATAGGTACTCCTGGCGTGTAGTTCTGGCCGTAGGCTTGTTTGAGCTTATACTCGGGGTCGCGTTTCTTGGGCAATTTTTCCGGTCTTCCGTCCTTCAATATGAAAATTCTGATTTCGAAAGAGTGAGGACCCAGCGTTAAGCTGCTGTCACACAACTTCACCATGGCATCACGTGCACTCACATCGTTGGGAAGAACAGGAAACCGCTCAAAATCGCCCTTAGTGCTGCTAGCAGTATATGCGTTGGACAAGTTGGTCGTTTTGCGAGGAACAGGAAGTCTGATAGAGTCGTTCTTGGCCTTTTCCTTCTCCAAATCAGCGAGTTTCTTCGCGTAAGAGCTCTGCTTCACCCAGTAGAGCTTAAACATGGGCGTGCAAAACACGTAGTTATGGCGCGACCGCAAGAGCGACGTATAGAGAACAGCCAGATCCTTCACTGTAAGAGGCTGTTTTAGCACATCCTCATAGTGGCCCTCTGGGGGCTTGTTGTAGGAGATGGGAAGGCCCGCTACCGTCTCAAAAGGGCGATTGATCACCTGCGAAAGCTGGTGCTGCTCCTTCTCGATCTCATCGCGCCGAGCAGACGTAATTCTGCGTCTGATACGTGGCGGCATACCGAAAGTGGCGGTTTAGGTGGGGCTAAAGAGTGATGAGATATGTGTTTTCGAGGAGCCGGGGTGTACGGGTTTTGGTGTACGGGTGTGATTTGGCAGGGGGTTATTACAATACCGGAGACGGGGACAACGAAGCTTTCCAAAACGCACGATGGGGAGGGTGGATGTGACTTAAATATGGAGGTTTTGTTTTTCTTGACTTGAGGAACGAGTGGAATTAGCTGGCGTATATAGTGTGGTCCCGTATGCTGCAAATATCTAGAGAAATGTTAGAAAATTGCAAAATTCAAGATATTGTAACAACATTTTGATGCAAACTCACAAGATGTTGGAACCTTTAGGCAAGGAGTCTTTGCCTCGGAACACCGCTTCGGCCTGCCTCGAAAGAACAAAATCTTGATGCCCTATCCTCATTAATCGTCTACTTATCTCTCTCCTCTTTCCCACTTCTCATGCATTTTGTCTGTTCTACACGTCTAGCCTATGCTACTTTCCAAAGCGTCCAAGCCCTGGTTAAACAAGCGGATCATCACGTCCAATTCCGCAACCAACTTGCCCTTGGGCACTGAATCGAGAAAAAAGTCCCCGCTTATGCCTGGAATGGTCGGAAACTTGCTCTTGGGGGCCACCGGAGCAGTACCAACAGCGTTGGGAGATATTGCCGCAAAAGAGGCAGTTCTCGGCAACAGGAGTGGGTTGGACGCTCCTGCAAGAGCCGTAGACGGTCCCGGAACCGAGGTCAACTTTTTCTGGAGTCTTTCAGGGCGATTTTGGGCGTTCTCGGGCATTATTTCCGTTGCTGGAGCAGAAACAGCCTCCGTAGGATTCTCTTTTTCGGTCACCGGCGTCATAGTCATAGGATAATGGGTGATTTGGGACGGATTGATGCCGAACTGGTTAACATTATCACTGTCATGGGTGGTCTCTGGGTCAAAGTCCTCGTTGGTGAGAGCCAGCAACGCGTTGAAGGTGGTGGACGGTGTGGGCATCTGAATATGAAGACTGGGCTTTTCGCGCTGTTTCGGGGGCACTGCGGGTGCCGCCCAGGGCACAACTGGAGGCACTGCCGGGGGTGCAACCGAGGGTACAGCCGGGGGCGCCGACTCCGGCAACTTGAAGTTGATAGGCTGCAAAAGCGGATTACTCGACGACAGAAGCGCCCTCATGGACTTCAGCGGCGAGCTGCTATTGATGGATTCTGCCACAGCAGCCAGCGTGGGCGGCGGCTGGATCGGAGAAGGTGTTTTGAGCAGCCCGTGAGTGGCATAGGGGGGAGTTTGGGGAGCGGACGGTACAGAAGCAGTCATTTTGCGGGCCCTATTGCTGGCAAAACGCGTTTCTAAATTTCCCGAAGCCGACTGAGAGTGGTATAACCCCGGTGGCTTGCTCAAAGAGGGCTGCTTTCCGGGGTACTGGCCCAAATTGTCCATATCCGGGATCTCGATTTCCAACCTGCGCACGTCAGAAGTGGACGAAAAGCCGCTGGCCGGAAGTTCAAAGTCCAGCGGAACCGCACTGGCAGTGGGAGGGAGTTCCGGCGAAGCGTCCTCGAAAAGCGAAACCAAGGACCTCGGAATACCCGTCCCAGCACCGGTTTCCAGCCCCCCCGATTGGCCCGTAAGCGTGCTCTTGCGCAGTTGCCTCCCATTCATTGTGATAGTAGACAGGTCCGAATAACGCTGTGCCATTTGCAACGTCGGGTGGTCTCCCAACGTATCGGTAACGGAGGCCTCGGCATCGTACGTGTCGTTTTCCACCTGGTCCATGCTGATGTCGTTGTCGAGAATGTACTCCCTACTAGAAAGCGAATCAAAGTCCCATTTGACCTGGAGTTGGCCGTCTGCATCTGCGTGGCCGTTGGCACGTGCTAGCTCGTCGTCTAAGTTGATGAAAACCAGGTCTCTCAGCAGGTTGCGATCCCTCCATAAGAGATAACGCGTGATAACCTCCTTGAGGATGCTGGTGGAGTGGTTCTTGTAGAATTTGACTAGCTTGCACTTGCTCAAGTCCTCTGCCAGGGCCCTTTCGTCCGGGCTCTCATCAAGACAGAGAGCTATGCATTCCTTGAGCATGGGCAGGTACTCTCTCCCCTCGAGTCTGGGAGGCGTCAGTTTGGAGATCATCTGCATGGCCCATTTGGCATCCTTGTCACAGTAGGGAGGGTTTCCCGTGGCGATTTCGTACAAGGTGATGCCAAGCGACCAAATGTCGGCCTTAACATTGTACTGGTCGCCCACCCTGATGACCTCTGGCGCCATCCAATAGGGCGTTCCCGCCATGGTGGTCCTCTTGAGGGAATTGGAGGTCACCTGGGCAGCCACTCCAAAATCACAGAGCTGAACATTGCCCTCGTTAGTAATGAGCACATTGGCTGCCTTGATGTCCCTGTGAATCACGCCTAAGCGGTGAACAGCCACTAGGGCAGCCACCACCTCGCGTATTATCACGCCAATGTACTTTTCCTCGAAAACACCGGCCTTGAGGAGCGTTCGAACGGACCCCCCGGCACAGTAGTCCATGATGATCCAGAGCTTGGTATCCTGTAGGAACAGGCCATAGTAATGGGTCACGTTGGGCACGTTTTTGAGGTCAGCGAGGAACTGGATTTCCTGCTGGACATCTAGAACCTCATCCTCTTCCGTATCAAGATTGAGGACCTTGATGGCCACCGTCTGTTTGGTCTGCTTGTGGTAGCCTTTGTAGACCACGCCGAACTTTCCGCGGCCAATGACCTCGGTTCGTTTGTAAAGGGCCGTGGACATGATGGAGATGCTGGGGTTATAAGTGCAGTGTGTGTATATGGGAAGGAAGGCGTTTGGTGTGATTGCTGATTTCCAAGTGCCTTTTATGTTTCACTTTTGGCGATGAATCACTTTCAAAAACACTCAAATGGTGTTCGATAGGAGCGGGGTCGGCGTTTTGGTAGCTAGCTCTTTCTGGACAGGCCACAGAATAACAGTGGGTTTTAGAATCCGCTATCTCTAGCCGAGAAACGCGTTCTATCCACTGTAGGCACTTTTGAAGATGCCCTAGCCTTCTATTGGCCTCTTCTCGTTTCTGGTGTGTAGTTCGCCAGATCAGACAACAGTAAGGCGATGCCTAAAGGGGACTAGAAACAGCGTTTTTAGACGAATTTTAGCCCGATCCAGCTACGGGATTCAGAAATGGGAAGTCGAAGAGCGCTGCTAGTCTGCTTTGAAGCGTATGAAAGCTCTTTTGAGCCAAATTGTGCCCCTGCTGATTTGCGACACAGAGTCCTTTTTAAGACACCCCGAAGTCGCTGTAGCGGGCGGATTTTGGTCGGGTCTGGGCGTCGTGGAAACTAGACCCGGAGATAAAGCCGGAACGGTGGTCTTGGGCGGCAGAAGTGTGCGACGGCTCCGGTTGTGCGGGGCCCCTCAAGTGGTGTGTCGCTTTCCAGGAGTTTTCTGTCGTTTTTCAGAGTGCGACTATGACGCATTTCTGGCCACCAATAGCCGCTCTAGTCTCCACACAAAACACGCAAATGGCGTCCACTTCGAGAAGCACCACCGTCAACAGGACCACCAACGAGACCACCATCCAAATAGCGCTTTCGCTCGATGGCGGGGCGCTTTCGGTGCAGAAATCCATCTTTCCAGAGGGCGATTCGAGGGCCGCTAACAGTGCCCATGCTGGCCAGAACACAGCCTCCCAGACCATCCTGGTGCAGACGGGAATCGGCTTTCTCGACCACATGATCCACGCCCTAGCCAAGCACGCTGGCTGGTCGCTCATCGTGGAGTGCATAGGCGACCTCCACATCGACGACCACCACACCGCAGAGGACGTGTCTATAGCCCTCGGAACGGCCTTTCACCAGGCGCTAGGCCAGGTCAGGGGGGTCAAGCGCTTTGGCAGCGGCTTTGCTCCCCTCGACGAGGCCCTCAGCAGGGCCGTGGTGGACCTTTCTAATAGGCCCTATGCGATCATCGAGCTTGGGTTGAAGAGGGAGAAGATTGGCGACTTGCTGTGCGAGATGATTCCCCATGTGCTCGAGAGCTTTGCGCAGGGCGCAGCCATAACCTTGCACGTGGACTGCTTGCGTGGGTTCAACGACCACCACCGTGCAGAGAGCGCTTTCAAGGCGTTGGCGGTGGCCATTCGCGAGGCTACATCGCCCACGGGAAAAGACGAGGTGCCCAGCACGAAGGGCGTGTTGTTCTAGGGCTGTTACGCGCTTGTGGGCGCTGAAACGGGGATATGGTGCTATTTATTTAGACAGTATATGGACTATCTACATGTGCTATTGTGCACGGAAAAAGCAAACGATTTCGCAGCTCATCGTGAATTTCTCACTAGGAAAGTTCTCCCCGGGACCCCTCAAACACGCCCAAACGGCCACTTCCTGCCCCCAAAGAGCGTCTGGAGCCTTCTAAACCGGTCGTTTCACCCCCCAAGCGGTCTTTTTCACAATGCGCTCGATGCGGTGTTTTTCCACCTCCGGAACCCTCGCCAATATAAGGCCGGTTTTCACCCCCCACCATTCCCGTTCAGGCGCCAAGTCTTTCGACAAGTCGTTCCTACCCCGCGAGAAAGACACATCGGAAAAGCCCTGGGTCCGCAAAAACGTCCCCAAAGACGAGTTTTTCGCCAAAAAGTACGCCCACATTTCGCCCCAAGATAGGGCCCGTTTAGACGCCAAAGTGGACCGCCAGAAAAGGTCGCGTGCGGCCAGAAAGGAGCACGAGAGCCTGTTGGAACGACCAAGGCGCCAGCCTTTATCGCAGGCTTTTCGCAACCCGCTCAGCGAGTACCTTTACGGAACCCATCCGGTTATGGCAGCTTTGAAGGCCAATCGCCGAGGAGGCTTCAGCCAGCTTTTTGTGCACAATCCCAAGGAGGCCACCAATGAGATCATGAGTTTGGCCAAGCGGTACGGGGTCAAGATCGTCGAAAAGAGCACGAAAAACGACCTCAATATCTTGTGTGACAACGGAGTCCACAACGGAGTTGTTTTGGAGACGAGAAGAATGCTGCTTCCCTCCGTGGCAGCGATTAAAGACGCAGACGGCCATTCAGGGGAGTACACGATTTCTGTCTACGAGACTGAGGGCGATTTTGAGACGGAAACACGCCATTCTGTGGCCCGCGACGCTGACGAAGGCTCTCGTTTTCCCCTCGGTATCTTTTTAGACGGAATCACCGACCCCCAGAACGTCGGAGCCATCATCCGAAGCGCCTACTACTTGGGTGCTGACTTCGTTGTTGCACCTGTGCACGATACTGCTAAAATGGGGCCTACTGCGAGCAAGGCATCTGCGGGGGCCCTTGAATTGATGCCTCTTTACCAGACAGACGAGGTGTTTCCGTTTATTGACAGATTACGGCAAACCGGCTGGAATGTGGTTACCACCAGCGCGCGGCCCAGCAAAAGCGAAAAAGCGGCCTTGGGGTCGAAGCACCAAAAGATAGAGGAGGGTTTGACGAGGAAATTCGTGGACGCCTCCGATTTGCCGGGCTTGTTGGCGCAGGCGCCGTTATTGTTGGTGATGGGCAGCGAGGGGGCTGGTGTTCGGACGCATTTGAAGATGAGAAGCGACTATTTGGTCGGCTTGGAGCGGACGCGCTTGGATGCGGATGAAATCGTGGACTCGTTAAACGTGAGTGTGGCGGCAGCCTTGTTGCTTGGAAAGTGCGTGGAGAAGTAGGAGAGATGGGGGTGAACGATAAGGCGAGAAAACACGAGGAGGGAGAGCAATGGACAGAATCCTTGTGAAGAAGCTGGCAAGAAGCTAAGTCAACTGTACATAGGCAGGGGATGGAGAGGTAAATATAAGCGAACCAAATATACAAGCGAACCGAGGTAATATGAGAGTGAGCCAGAGGTGGACACAGAGCCGAAAAGGGAAGGAAACATTACGGAACGAGGGAATGAGGTGCATGCAAGGTGAAGTGGTGGGTTTATGAGCTCAAGCGGAGGGGCCCACTACAAACTCACGTCAATTCCGTGCCCTAGGAAGTGTCACTGGGATGACACACCCAGGAACAAGCCCAAGCAAAACATAGTGCATTATCGTAAAACAACCCACCAAATTCATATGTTGTACCTCGGCTGCAAACCCAAAATATGCACCACCAGCCCACCGTTTTCTGTCCTGATTTTGGCTGCAATAAGGGCCTGCATACGGGATGAACATGTCACGTGACCACAGTTTTCAGGGCCGTTACTGCTTCCAAGGGGCCCAACTCCTCCGAAGGGGGCTAGGATGTGGGTAATAGAGAACGAGAAGGGTTGCTATCGCCTTCGACTGCGAAAAGGAGCTTTTTGGTGCGAAGGGCGGCCTCTACCAGGATCTCACCTTTGCTACCCGTTGTAGCACCACCCCCCTCAAATCTCCATCGGCATAAGCCCCAGCGTGCCCAAAAGTAGCAGGGCTTTAGATGCCACATCCAGCAGATACCTGGCCCAGTTTCAGCCCATTTGCGGCAACATGGCACCTTTTGCGCCCAAACCCGTCTTCCTCAACAAATCTCCACGCACATGCAAGACCCTCGAAAAGCACGTTCACAACCCCTATAAAGCCAGATCGTCGATGTTCTGGAACAGCAACACGCATCTTCTGCAAATATAACGGCGTCTGCTTATAAGCGTCACTCTTCCACGATCATCTTCCGTGAAACCGCTGTCCTCTTCCCTTACAATGACCTCCCTCCATCTCGTGGTTCTCGTCCATGGGTACGTATAAGATGTATAAGATGGGCCCTTCTCCGCAGAATCCCACTAACGCCAGCTTATGGGGCAACACAACACACATGGACTATATTGCTGCGCAAATGAGGTCCCTCGAGGACCCCTCGCTAGCCATTCTCTCGACAGGCTCCCACCCTGGGTTCCTCACCTACGACGGCATAGACGTTAACGGCAAACGCATAGCAGACGAAATCATGGCGGAAACCGCCCGACTCAATGCTGAGAAAGACCGTGTGGTGCGCTTCTCCATAGTGGGCTACTCCATGGGCGGGCTCATTTCACGATACGCTGTGGGCGTACTCTATGCCAACGGCTACTTCGACGAGATCGAGGCCCACCAGTTCACCACCTTCTGCACGCCTCATTTGGGCATTTTGCGGCTTGAAAGCGGCCTTTTTGCGTCGCTTTTCACCTGGGTGGCTGCCAAAGTGCTCGCCCACACAGGGAAACAGGTGTTCTTGAAGGATGCGACTGCCAACAGCGACAGGCTCCCGTTGTTGATGTGGATGGTACAACCGCAGCTGTACTTTATGCGGGCACTCAGTCTGTTCGGCAGAAAACTGCTCTACGCCAACGTGATCAACGACAGGAGGACCTCGTGGTACACGGCCTCCATCTCCAAAACCGATCCATACCACTCAATGGTCAACGCCGACACCAGCGCCTACGACTTGGAGTACGTGGACGGCTATGCACCCACGGTGATAGACATCCGCAAGCCCATCTCTTTCAAGCGCGTGGAGAAGCCGGAAAAACGCCCAGGAAACGCTCTTCTCCACGCCCTCGGCGTCTGCAGGGTTGCCGGAACATTGGTGCTCTTCACACCTTTGTGGCTCGTCTATTTCTTGGGAAACACCGTTGTTCAGCACGTTCGTTTGAGCCTGCGCGTGAAGGCCTTCTTCAGAGACGGCTCCAACAGCTTGAACCACCTTTATAATACAGGCACCCAAGCCCAAAACGAGCCTTCCCAGAATGCGCTGGACGGCTACCTCAACTACTTCCTGGAGCATGTGGAGGACCTGACGGACATTTTCGTGGACTCGGTATACAGTGCGTTGGACACGGACGCCTATGCGGAGTACGAGGAAAGCGTCAACAGAAACCCCAGAAACGCCTCCCAAGAGACTACAGAGCACGCTCTCATCAACTTGGAGGGCAAGAAGGTGGAAGGGTTCCGTCTCGGTTTGACGCCCATGCAGGAGCATATTGCAGACCAGTTGAACGCCTTGAGATGGGAGAAGTACCCTGTTTTAATCAGAAACACCAAGGCCACCCATGCGGCTGCCATAGTGAGACACAAGGACCCCCATTTTGAGGAGGGTAGGGCCGTTGTGGCGCATTTTATTGATGAGTTTGCCGGCTCCATCGGTGGTGAATAATGGGCTTGGGCTATTTGCCAATTGTTTTGCGGTGGGTTTAGTGCTCATGTTACGGACTATGGAATTGCGTCTTGCGGATAGAATATATTAACGTGAATATCTTGAGGGAAGTGGCCGTTTTCTTGTCTCATGCATGTTCCGTGCAACGAAAGTAAGTGATTACACCACACAAAGGTTGCACCGAACGCACCGATGACTACATAAACTCGTACAAATACACGGAAATGCTAAAGTTGCTAAAAGGGAAGTTGGCCCTTTTAATCTAGTTTGATCACCACCGATAACAACCTTCCTTTTCTAACAACTTCGACCACATTCTGAAACCCCTCATCTTTTCTTCATTACTCGCCTCAACCACCCACCTCTCATCGTTTCCTACACTTCCTAGATTCAGATCTCTATTGGTCATACATGGCCAAATACGGCTTAGCAACTTTTACAGCATCCCGGTCCCACGTAACAATATAGTAGGGTCTTCAACTTAGTTCTTTATCAAATCACGCTCCTTTCCTAGATCAACTCCACGTAGTTAGCAGGGAATATGCCCGTGGCGCCGTTGTTTCTGCCTGTCCACCAGTCATCCGTGGTCTGGGATTTCAGGATTATGTCAATCACATCGCCCTTGTTGAAAGGCAAGTCTCCGCTCTGAACACCCTTGAACGTGTACAACGCAATGGCTTGGTTGGCTTTGGGCTTCTGCGAGTTTCCAAAATTGGGCTTGCTCGAAGACGGTCTCGAGGGACTGGTGTTGCTGGAGAGACGCGTGCTGTTGAGCCGGGACCCCAAAGCGTCCACGTCGCTATTTGTCCTTCTTCTGGAACTGTTGGAGTCGTAGATATCGTCTTCCCACGTCGACCTTCCACCGGAGTTTGTGCGGGTGGAAGCAGTGTTTCTGGACGAGCCTCTTCTGCGGTTGTAGTAGTCATCGTCTTCGTCGGAGTCGTAGTCATAGTCGTCGGAGCGCCTGCGCGAGGTGTTGGCGCGAGCGCTGCCTCTTCTGGAGCCAGAGAAGTCCGAGGCAGAGTCCGAGAATTCCGAAGGAATGTCGTCGTAGTAGTCGTCGTTGTAGAAGTCGTCATCCTCGTAGCCGGAACCGTGGTTGAAAACACGGCTCTCCAAGACTCTCATCAAAGGCTCAGCGGCCGGCGGGCAATCAATTTTGCCAGCCAAGATGCTCCTGGCCTTCACATTGGCACCGTAGAACTTCCTGTTGGCGTCTCGGCGCTCCATGATGGCCGAGCCCTCCAAAGAGACACCAGCAAAAAGACCCTTGGTCTTCGAGTAGGAGAAGACCGCCGAGGCGCTCTTTAAAGAGGCTGTTCCCGCAGCCTCCGCGCTTCTTCCCACGGGACCGGCGGCGATGGAAACGTTGGTTCCCAAGGTTACAGAGCCCAATTGCGCGAACAGCTCCACCGCACTTTTGCTGTTGAGAATAAACACGAAATCGGTGATTTCAGCACCAATCTGGCCTCCAACACCGGCACCGGCGGTAATAATAGCCGACGGCGGTGACCAGCTTCCGTCCGGCAATCTGGCCACAATGACACCAGAACCAGCACGGCCTGAAAAGAGGAAACCTGCCTTCAAGACGGTGATCACAGCCAACCCTTTGGCATTCTTCAAAACATGGGGCGGAATAACCTGGTCCGGGCCCGCAATTTGATTGGGCTTGATAAAGGAGGAGAGAACTTTGGCTGCTTTTCTGATGGGTTAGTATTTAAGGGGTTTCTGGGGGCATGTAGCACTGCAGAATGGCGCCGGTGTTTTGGGTTCGATATGGCCGCAAACGAGCCCGGAAAGATACTCGGGGGCCATTAAGGGCACGTAGAGTACGAATCCGGGGCCCGTTGTGCGTTTCCGTGACGTATTGGGCCCTTCTGTCGGCCGTAATTTTGCGGTGGCGATATGTGGTGCGTTGCTAGGAAGTGATTTTACGTACTTAGACTCGCTCTTCAAGCTTCTGGGAATGGGGTTGTTGAGGCCCATGGTAGCTATATGGATTAGGAACGAAAACTGAAGTCTTAGAGACGGTTTTTTGGGGTTTGAGTGTTAGACAGAAATCTGGGGATTCCAAGGAGTTTCTCCAGCCCCCTCGGGCGCGACCGTTTTCGGAAATTCCGGCCTCCCAAGCAGGACACCATACGACGCCAGAAACGTGTCCCTTGCAGCGCCCTGCAGTTTGACAGCGTTCTTGACACATACCTGCCCACCAAGGACCGTTTGAAACCGTCACAAGACTGCAGGTGTGTCTCGAAAAGGCTGAATTGTGGGGGTGCTGGAAGAACATTCCGCATTGGGTAAATTGCACCCTTCACGCCATAAGCTAGGAAAGTCCGGATACACAGCTACAGTACCTTAATATAGAGTTCTTCCTCTGGCTGATGTGAAGTTGCCTCTTATGTTCCTACTCCCCAATAAGGGCCAAAAGGGAAGTTCTCTGCAAATGCCCGGTTCTTCCCAATACCTACCTGCAGGGCACCAGGGATGCAAGAAACAACCTGAACACATTGTCCATCTTCTTTTTCAACAGGAAACTGGGGGCAAAAAGAAAGGGGCGAGCTGGGAATCGAACCCAGGGCCTCCCGCACCCGAAGCGAGAATCATACCGCTAGACCACACGCCCTATCTTTCCGAGGCCACGCGTAGCTGGCGACCCCCCAATGGCGCCAAACGTGTCGTAAAGGTGCCTTAGAGGCCTTCAGAGCTGTCCGGGAAGGTTTCGGGCTCTTTTGTAGACCCTAAAAGGATATACGGCTTCCCTTTGACAATAGCATGCCCTGATAAGAAATTTGCAGCAAACGAAGGTTGCGTAGTCAGCAGGGATTTTGACGTCAAATGGGCAGAAGACAGCCTAAACGATAGGAGTATACCTTTGAAGTGCTTGAAATCATCTAAACGGCTGCGAAACACGTCCGAAGCCTTCTGCTACCCCGGAAACCCACCCCGAAGGTCTCCAAGGCTCCTTAAAGAGAGCGCTTGGGCTTTTTCCAGAGAACCTCTAAACGTTCCGGATTGGGGAGACCCCAGAATAGTCCACAAAGGCCCGTCTATCTCCCCTAGCCCCCCTGAAAAGATCCTATAGTCTGTTCTTTGGCCCGTCCTTTTCGTTATACTCACTGCGCACCCTTCGTTTTCGTGCGCGCACCGAGTTTCCCCCAATCCACAGATAGCATTAAACGAGCTTTCTGTATCCCCCATACCCCCAATCCACACAGCCAAAAAGCGCTGTTCCTCCACTTCGTTCCGAAAGAAAAGCGGACCCCACCGGAACGACCCGAGCGCCCATAAAGCGCCCTCCAGCCGCTCTTTTTGCACGTCCTGACACGCGCTAGAAGCTCATTTACAAGCCCCACCAGGTGCCCTCAAAAACGCCCCAAAGCGACTGGAATTTGGCCCATCTTCGCCAAACCTTCCCCATAACCTACGGTTGCGTGACTAACCTCCATAGGCCACTCGAAAGCGTGATAACGGCCCCATTGACGCCCTTGTTCACGTTAGTGGTGCCTCTATACTACATTTAGCGCTTCAGCGGGCCCTTCGACAAAACATCCAAAAAACACATATTCACAATGGGAGCGTGCTGCTCGTGTCTCTCGTCGCGCGGGGGTGACGGGAAGTACCCCCCGCTTCTCCTCGCCGAGAACGAGCGTGAGGCCATCCTGGCTCTTCTCCAGTACCTTGAGAACAGGCTGGACGTGGACTTCTTTAGCAACGGCCCATTGAGGGCGTTGAGCACATTGGTCTACTCAGAAAACATTGACCTCCAGCGCAGCGCTGCGTTGGCTTTCGCGGAGATCACCGAGAAGGACGTGCGGGAGGTCAACCGCGACGTGTTGGAGCCCATCCTCATTCTCTTACAGAGCAGCGACTCGGAGGTGCAGCGGGCCGCGTGCGGCGCGTTGGGAAACCTCGCGGTCAACAACGAAAACAAAATCCTTATCGTGGAAATGGGCGGTTTGGAGCCGCTAATCCGCCAAATGATGCTGGCCAACATTGAGGTGCAGTGCAACGCGGTGGGATGCATCACCAACTTGGCCACCCAGGACGACAACAAGCTGAAAATTGCTAAGAGTGGCGCCCTCATTCCGTTGACCAAGTTGGCCAAATCTAAGGATATTCGTGTGCAGAGAAACGCCACCGGCGCGTTGTTGAACATGACTCATTCCGGCGAAAACCGCCAGGAGCTCGTCAACGCTGGTGCGGTTCCTGTTCTCGTGCTGTTGTTGTCCAACGAGGACGCTGACGTGCAGTACTACTGCACCACTGCCCTCTCCAACATTGCTGTCGACGAGATGAACCGCAAAAAGTTGGCCACCACTGAACCTAAGTTGGTCGCCCAGTTGGTCAATCTCATGGACCTGCCCTCTCCACGGGTGCAGTGCCAGGCCACTCTTGCGTTGCGTAACTTGGCGTCCGATTCCGGCTATCAGGTGGACATCGTGCGTGCTGGCGGCTTGCCCCACTTGGTACAATTGTTGACCTGTACGCACCAGCCGTTGGTACTTGCCGCGGTCGCCTGTATTCGCAACATCTCCATCCACCCACTCAACGAGGCGCTTATCATCGATGCTGGCTTTTTGAAGCCGTTGGTGGGCTTGTTGGACAACGACCTGGAGGAGATCCAGTGCCACGCTGTTTCTACGTTGAGAAACCTCGCGGCGTCCTCTGAGCGCAACCGCTTGGCCTTGTTGGCAGCTGGAGCCGTCGACAAGTGCAAGGAGTTGGTGTTGAAAGTGCCGTTGCTGGTGCAGCTGGAGATTCTGGCTTGTTTCGCTATCTTGGCGTTGGCAGACGACTTGAAGCCCAAGCTCTATGAGAGTCGTATAATAGACGTGCTCATACCACTCACGTTCAGCGAAAATGGCGAGGTTTGTGGCAACTCTGCGGCGGCGTTGGCCAACTTGTGTCTGCGGGTTTCCGGTGAGCACAAGGATTACATCTTGGGCAACTGGGCGCAGCCCAACGAGGGAATCTACGGCTTCTTGTTGCGGTTCTTGCAGAGCGGCAGCGCCACCTTCGAGCACATCGCGTTATGGACCATCCTACAGTTATTGGAGTCCAACAACACCGACATCAACGCGTTGATTAAGGAGAACGAGGCTGTGTTGTCCGGCATCAAGAACTTGAGCGAGTCTCAGGCACAGCAGAGCACGGACGTGGCGCATGATCTGTTTGACGACCCGAAGGTGGAGTTGTTCAACTTGACCCAGCAGATTTTGCAGATTTTGGGGTAGACGTGGTAGATTCGGTGGTCGGCCTCTCCTTGCATCCGCCACCAGCGCTAATTCGTTTATATTGATTCCTATTAAATGTATAGTAAGTCGAAGTGTAGAGAAAAGTGCATCTGAGGAAATGAGATGCTGTGTGAAATGAAGGGAAACGTCATAAGAAGAAAGAAGGAGTAATGAAGTTGGTATTGTTGCTTGAGAAGATGGAATTGTCTCTCTTTAGATGTAACTTTGCTTCATGTGAGCATAAAAGAGGTTCTGATAGACAGTAGAATCGTTGAAGTTCTTCGTTGGCGGTTGATAATGCTGTCCTTATTTCGGAACTAATCGAGCTGGTGTGACGTGAGTTGTGACGAATGAATGCATTTTGCTTCTGGAGCAAATGCGGTTGGGTTGGAATAGGGTTGTCGGAAGAAGACGCTATAAGCCATAAGAATTTTCCAGAAATGAATAACTAGGCTCTGGAATGTTCTGATAGTGAGGAGCTTGGGGCTCGTAGCATACAGATACTGACAGATACTGAGCACTATTAGCCACTTCTTTAACATTGTCAGAAAAATTATGCTGGAAGCATAGACTCCTCTTGCTCTATCTTTCTATCCTCATTAGGCCCTTTCTCGTCATGGACGCTCAAAGTCTCGATCTTTTTAAGCAAATGCTCCTCTTTCGCTTTGTTTCTTTCCTTTTCGGCCGCTTCTGCTTTTCCAGTCTCCTGGGTATATAACGCCTCCAACTCCTTGTCGAGCTCATCGTCTTCAACAGGGGCATTTCTTACCATGCTATCGCAGATCTCCTTTGTTTTGTCGAACTCTTCGTCGAGTTGGGCCTGGATCTCGTCCACCTCATCAACGTTGACCATTTCATTAAGAGTTTTAAGCACTCCAGAGGATTGCCTGAGAATTCTGAAAGCATCCACATTTGTACTGGCATCGTTGATTTTGAGAAGAACCGACTCCAAGCGGGCCAACAAATCAGACGATCTTTGTAGAGACCCTGAAAGAGCCCGTTTGTGCAAGAGAACACCTTTGATTCTTGCGTCTGTGGTTTTCTGATCCACCTGTTTTTGGTGAAGAATATGACTTATTTGGACAGGAAGCTCCTCGTGGAGCCGATGCTCTAATTCGCTATTTTGCAAGCTAATATGGCGTATGGATGCCTCGAGCTTGATAATGGCAACATCGTCTTCCGTTATTGAAGACTTTTCGCCAAACTTGATATAAACGCTGTTCTCTGCATTTGCGGTAGTAGCAACACCTATGTCCCTGGCAAAAAAGATGAGAAGAATCAGTAAATCTGTCGCAGAAAAACGCTGGTCATAGTTTTTGCGTATAAGTTCCAAAAGCAGATCTTCGTCAAAGAGACAGCTGCTATAGCCCGAACCTCGTCTTTTTCGTATTATGCTGAGAATTTGCTGGCCTCTAGTGTTCAAATTGTCCCATGAAAGATAGTTTTCTGGCACCAAGACCCCCAGTTTTGCGGCCCTAAAGGGTCCCCGTAGCGCCAGAACGCCCCACAGAAGCCACTTGGAGGGCGATACGTAGTTTTTGAGATTGTTTGGAGCATTGAAGGGACCCTTAAATGTCCTATAATGGGACAAGGGTACCAAGGTATGGCGACTCACAAGCTCTTCTAAAATTGTTTCGAGGCCCTTGGGTGAGCCGTGGTGATTCAATGCGAGTGTTTCTGCAAAATTTGGACCTTCTACTGGGATACTTAGCACCGATGAAGGAAGGACCCCCTGCCTTAGGATCTGCGAGAGGAGGGCTCCCCAGGCGTCAATATTGGCGTCGAACCCATCTGGATTGAGCTCTTTGAGATGACTGAAGTTGGAGTAAAGGGAGGGGATGCGGGTTGGTGTAAAGAAGGTGTTTTTTTCTATGAAGCTGGCCAATTCAGCCATGGATAGTGTGAGTAGGATACTAAAGATAGGAAAGACTGCGAAAATGAGAAAGGAAAATGGGACCAAAATGACACGTAAGAGAGCGAGTAACAGCCAGAAATGAATCCAGAGAAGGCATCACAAGAAAAAAACAGATAAAATGGTGAGAGTGAGGCTCAAATTGAAGCAAAAGGCTAACATTTCATTAGTGTAGATGACATTAACCTTGGGTGTGATGCCTCTGAAAATCGCACGTGATACTTGCTTCGCGAACTGTTCAAGGAATGGCTTGTTAGCTTCGGGGGCTGGTAACTCAAGATCGTGCGCTGGAGGCCAGAACGCCAGACAAGGCTATTATAAGGTATTTTGCCATTTGGTGCCTCATAGCACCAATTTTTGTGTCTCCATCAATCTAAGTAAGTGTCGTCCCTTCTTATATATAGTCGCGGACTACTGATCCCTTTTGCAACCAGAGGGTTGCCCTACAAAAATGCCAAACCTTTTCGATGGCAAAGACGAGAGGATGAAGGTGAACTACCCAATTCAAGCCATTTGGGGAGTTAAAAACTCCTGGCATACATTATAGAGGACTTGCTGAATACTACAGAGTTGCTCCTTTTTGCTATTGATACATTGGGTCCTCTGTATGAACTACGTTGGCGCTGCACGATAAGGTCTAGACCCACTTCAGGAAGATTTATCACTGGCCAGGAACTGCCACATCATTCAGTTCGCCTATCATTATTGCCTTTAAGATCTGACGAGGGGCGGTCACCTGAATTGGCCACTTTTAGCTGCATGCCCATTTATTCCACTTGGTATTCTTCATGTCCATGTATAATATCCGAATAAACACCGTCTATATGCACTTGAACTATTCCAGCCGACTTCCTATGATTTCATCTTCTTGTATATGCCCTTCCCAAATTTCTCCTTCTTGATCGTTTCCCCTCATATTCTCAACTTTTCGAGATTCAATTCGACCTGGTCCCTTAAGGCGTCCACGACGTCCAAAATGGCAGTCGCGGCAGGCAGGTCTGCGTAGCTATCGAAGAAGCTCTCTCCATTATCACAGGCCCTGCCGATACGAGGATCTAAGGGAACAGACCCCAAAAAGGGGATCCCCATCTCCTTGCACAATTGCTCTCCACCACCGGTAGTGGGCTTGAAAATCTGCGATTCGCCCTTGCAGTTGGGACAGACGAAGCCCAGCATGTTCTCCACGAGTCCAAGAACACGAATACCAGCCTTTTTGCAAAAATTTATCTCTTTCCTGACGTCTAATAGAGCAACTTCCTGGGGAGTAGTGACGATCAAAGCCCCGTCAACACCCGACTCTTTCATGTAGTTTGTCACCGAAAGGTGCTCGTCAGAGGTTCCTGGAGGTGTGTCCACCACGAGATAGTCTAAATGGTCGCCCCAATTGACGTCCTTCAAGAACTGTTTGATCAACCCTGTCTTCTTGGACCCACGCCAAATGATGGCTGAGTCGGGGTCTGGAAGCATGAATGATATGCTCATGAGGCCAAGGTTATCGGCCACATATACAGGCGACCATCCCGAATTGGACTGGTGGATCGACTCTCCTTCAGCACCGAGCATTCTGGGGAGAGAGGGGCCGCATATATCGAGGTCCATGGCCCCCACCTCAATGTCCTCATCGGCTGCGAGTGCCCACGCAAGCATGGAAGTGAAGGTAGACTTTCCCACGCCTCCCTTTCCAGAAAGAACGAGGAGTTTATGGTCGATCTGGGCGAGTCTCTTATTGATAAGAGGAAGATCCGGGTCTGGGCCCTTCGGAAGCGACTCACAGATATTCTGGTTGGGACAACCTTCGCAGGCGTCGCCTTTTCCGGCGTTTTCCGATTCCGGGCCCGGGCAATGTTCTGGCTCGGGGGCCTTCAATGTGGCCGAGGGAGACATCCTAGTTGTGCGTAAAAGGAAAAAGTTGGTTTGTTATGTGGTTGACAGTGGTTGTTAGTGGTTTTAAGAGGCCTTATAGCTTTTTGGGCACTCTTGAAACACTTTTCGTTTTCTGGTGGTTCCCTTAAGATATAGTTGTCAACACTAAAAAGTGCTTCGAATGAAGTCTCTTAACACGTGAAAGACCGCTCAAAAAGATATAATGGTGCTGATTATCACAGACAAGGTTGTACCAACCTCTGCGTATTTACCTTGGTTTTGGCCCTTCTTTGCCCCTGCTAATCGCTCGCAGATGACTAATGGACCCTGTGGAGATATCTCTGGGAGTCTGTGTCTCAACAAAATTCACAGGAACGATCTTTGTCGAAATAAGTTCCTTATATATTCTCAGGATACACGCCTCTGTGTTTCCCCTCTATGTTCTTCCGTTGTTTTGTGAACAAGATCATCAGATTGCCTCTTAGTAATTCCTTTTTATTATATACAGGATTATGATATTGCCTTTGGACCTCACAAAAACGACCTATACTATTATACATTTGAGGTGCTAGTTCTGTAGACGGACCCTGAAGTAGCTTTTCTCGTTCTCACCCAAAGGGAGGGCGAAGAGCTTTTCCTCGAGGCCCGCAATAGTATCTCTGTGGGTCAACGCAATGCTGCCCACTCTTTTTGAGATCAATTTCACCGCGACCTGGCCCTTGTAGGAGCCGTTTCCGTTCAAAAGAGCAGTGTTAATAAGCAACGATTCGATGCTATTAGTGTCCACACGAAGATCGTTTTCGAACTGCTCACTGATCTGCAAAAATTCTGCGTAAAGGCCAGCGCCGTGTCTCCACAGGGCTATCACAGCACCGTTTTCTGGAAAAGAAGCTGTTAACAAAAGGAGTTTCTGCTTCAACTCTGGGCTCTTGGCAATCACCGTGATGGGCCCCAACTCTTCAATGATACAACTGTGGGCTTCCTCCCACAACTTAGCCTCCACAAGGGCTTCTCCCTGCCCCCAAAAATCGCCCTGGGCTTTTCTCTCTATGCTGATGGCCTCGTAGATCAAGCTGTGAGACACGCCTAACACTCTGGTCAAGTACTCTTCCTCATCGATGTCTTTCGAGGGAACTTTGATGTTGCTGACGTTAGAAATCACCACGTTTCTGATAAGCCTTTCCACTTCCTCGTCGTCAGTGTGGTGGGCGTATACGAAAATGGACTCTTTCCAAAGACCGACCTTCTCCAAGTAGTTTCCGAAATCCACCGAAAGCGCGTTCCCCAAATTCTCACTGACGGACTGCTTAGATAAAAGCTTGTAGAAGAGCCACTTCAACTTGACAGAGCCCAGGAATTGCGAAATGGACCTTATGGTCTCCTCCAGACCTTCAAGCTTGGACCTGCGGTAAAGCTGCAAAATGGCAAGGATCGCATCATCCTCTTTGCTTTGAAAGCCACAGAAGAGCTCGTGAAGAGGGGCCTCATCGCCATAGAATACCTTCAACGCGAGCGCGATGTTCCACGGCAAGCTTTCCAATACCGGCGAAAACAGACCCGTCAAAATCTGATACACCTTCACCACAGCAGTGGGAATCAAATCCATGGAGTCCGTCTCCTCCCAGAAATCCAACTGGTTTCTGGCGATTGATCTGACAGCGTCATCGCTCGAGTCCGTCAAGGTCAATAAAACGGATAAATGGGAATTATTGG
Source organism: Wilhelminamyces tanticharoeniae (assembly GCA_030558325.1). NCBI lineage: Eukaryota > Fungi > Ascomycota > Pichiomycetes > Serinales > Metschnikowiaceae > Wilhelminamyces > Wilhelminamyces tanticharoeniae. The sequence continues at coordinate 76,168 of JAJMSI010000010.1, read as the reverse complement.
AGTTCATGGCCGCCTCCACAGCCCCTTGCAAGTCACCAGAGCAAAGGCTCAAGAACACGAGCTCCAAGCTGCTACTGACGTTCTGAGAACGCAATTTCTCGATAGTGGGCTCGTTATAGACCCTCAACCACTTCGCAAAGTTCTCTTTTTGGATCAAATTGTTCACGTGACCAGTCAAATTAGCATCCGTAGCATCTACCTCCTTATACTGGTCAACACTTTCAAAGCTCTGGTCATCGAAGAGGACTGAGCCAAGCGCAAGGGCCTGTTGCTCGGTTTTGTCGCCCTCTGTTCCCACCAATAGGTCCAGGAAGCTCAAGTTGGGGTTGTTCTCCACCTTCGGAAAACGATTAAACCGAGAAGTCACCTTCGAGCTGGACAAGATCTGGTACATGATTTTAGCTAACTCCACCGGATGTGGCTCCACCACATCCTCGAGGATTTTGCTTGTGTTGGAGTAGTCCGCTTTGATGGGCGTGGAAATGCCGTTCTTCGCAACCGAGTTGTTGAAATCTGCAAACAAAATTTCGTCAACATTTTGCAAGGAGACAGCCTTTTCGGGGTTTGTCAGAGCAACATATGGCGTCAAAGACGAGTTCAAATCATTCGCCAATTCGAGCTGGACTAGCCAGTCGTCCGATACAGCCAAGTTCGGCTTGTTCTGGATGTTGCTGAAAACGAGGTCGTCGTCGATTTCTGGCTCGTACGCATTTTCATTGACGATATCCGTCATGACTATGTCTTTGGGAAGAACACTCACAAGCTGTTTCAAGTACTCAAAATCATTCTTTTCGTCACGAAATTCTGGAACGGGGTTTTCAAAAACGAGGCTCTCTGGTGATGCAGAGCGGTCTGATTCTGAATCGATGGTTATGTCGCTGACGTGGTCAGACAAGCCGTCTGCTCTTTTGGACTTGAAAAGTTGAATTTGGTCATTTATCTCGTCGGTAACCAAATCCTGCTTCATCAGCAAGGGGCTCTCCTGAATAACAGTAGAGTACTCCCATCCACCAGGCACGCTTCGCGTATACTGGCTGATTTTCTGTTTCTTGAGTTCCAGCTGGTATTTTGCATTTTCATAGATTCTGGAGTACTCCAAAGTGGCGTTCTCCTCTCCAGCATCCTGTTTTCTCTTCAAGTCCACGAGTTTACGAGCCTCGTTATCATCGGTTTCTTCGCCGTCGTCAATAAGACCCCACACGCTAAAATGCTTGACTTTGAAAGTCCATTGGTTTGAAATAGGGTCGTAAGTGACGAATTCCATTCCAGTCTGGCTCTGTAGAAGGTGTATATGTGCACTGACAGAAGTTCCGGGCTTGCGAGGAGCGACTAATGTAATTGTAGCAGGAACATTTAGGGCAAAACCAATCCCAGGGGGGTTGGGAACACTCTCATAGGCCCTCACTATCTTCTTCTCGATTCTGATGGTGTTGTGAAATAGCTCCTCGGCAACAGAGGTACCTTTCTTTTCCGCAGTAAGAAACATTCCTGAGAGATCAACAGGGTACATGTAGGCAATCTGTCCGTATCCGTCTCTTCCAATGATGAAATTGCTCACTGCGGCCAACTCCTCCAAAGATAACTGGGCAAGCTCCTTAAGCTTGGGAACACACCAGTAACCATTGTTCATTTTGGGATCGTCGCTCTGGTCATAGTTTTCAACGATGTTGTCACCAGCAAGGACCTTTTCGCTTTTCAGAGACCCGTCAAACTGGAAGCTGGTGGACTGTTTGTTCTTGGGCTTGATAAGTGCCTCATCGTCGGAAAGATCTTTGTCGTCGTCGCTGGAGAAGTTGGTGGTTAGCAACTTATCGGAGGGAACAAAATCATTGACAATCCTTCTTCTCTTTGCGTTGAACACCTTGTCGGCGTCAATGAGATGGAACTTAGACGGCTTTGATTTGATGATCAACCGCTTGATGTCGCCCACATTTCCGCGCTCGACTGATGTTCTGTATGCCTTTTTGTTGTATCTTTTTGCGCTTTTGAGCGTGTTGGAGGTGGGCAACATGGACTTTTTATCAATGCTATTGGCGAAATTAGAAGACGTGAAAAGGCCCAGAAGAGCCGAAAAGGGGTTGTAATTGCTTGTAGCATCGGTGGCGTATCTCAAAATTCTGAAAGTCTGGCCCAACTTGCCAATGAGCGAGTCCTTGGGGGCCTGCTTCACCTCAACATGCGATTTCGTTCTCTTATTCTCCTTAACTTGCTCAGAAAAGAGATTTTCTGTAATGGACAGCGGCATGGTAGAGATATCGTGCTGAATACCCGAAAAGACTTTGTTGTAGTTGTACGGGTCGTTGGAAGGCAAGCCATTAGAGCTATTAGTACCCGCATTAGAGGAGTTGCCGAAAAGCCCTCCATTGGTACCACCACCAGCAGCATTGCCGAAAAGACCACTAGAGGAGCTTCCAGAAGTCCCAAAAAGCCCGCCTGAGTTGGTTGTGTTTCCAGCTGAGGCACCGAAAAGACCGCCGGAGCTTGCTGTGATACCTCCAGAGCTTCCTGTAGTGCTGGATCCCCCAAAGAGACTCCCAGAAGTCGCCGGTTTGGACGCGGTATTGCCAAAAAGACCTCCGGTTGCATTCAGGGAAGGAGCATTAGCTGAGGTCCCAAAAAGACCTCCAGAGGCCAGATTTGTGCTGGACGAAGGACCCTGCGTACTTAACGAGTTCCCAAAAAGGCCCCCAGCGCCAGCAGAAGGAGCGTTGACGCTCGAATTGCCGAAAAGACTCGTACTGGTTGTATTTGCTGGAGCATTAGATGAATTCCCGAAAGGCGCCGAATTGGTCGAATTCGAAGCGCCTCCAAAAAAGCCCCCAGAAGAAGTGGTATTAGAGCTATTTCCGAAAAGGTTGTTTGGGGTAGACTTCTTAGCGGCGTCTCCAAAAGAGCCTGTGTTGGTGGTGGCATTAGTCGATGAGTTGCCAAAAAGACCGCCAGAAGTGGCGTTTTGCAGGGGTGCACCAAAGGAACCACTTGCAGAAGGTGCAGAGGTGTTTCCAAACATGGATCCAGAAGCAGTGCCGCTTACGGAAGCCGACCGTCCAAACCCGGTGGAGCTGGTCCAATTAGGCTTCGAACTCGACGCCTGGGTAGTGCTAAACATGCAGAAAAAAAGCTGTGCTTTGACAAAGAAGCGATTGCAGTGTGAAGGCCACTTGTGTGGTCAAAATGCCGTTTTTCGCGGCGTCTGTAGCTGTTTAAAAGCTCTAACGGAGGTGGTGTTGATGCGAATATAAACAATATGAAAAATTCGGGGTCGTGCACGGGCCGCAAAACTGGGTTATAACCATGAACCACACAAATGTAGCAAAGAAAGCAGAAGGACGCCTTGGTGTACATTAGCAGATATATGCAGTAGCTACGATTCCTGTAACTAAAGTCCACTTACACGCAATTTTCGGTTTCATCTATTGTGATGGTAGCTATAGTACATATTCTTGATGAGTCTTGAGACGAGTAGAACTGTGAAAGGATGAGCTGTGATTGAATCTCAGGAAAAACCATTGTTGAGAGGGAAAAACGTAGATAGAGGTCGTCTTATTCAGCACCATGTGTGGATGGCAGGTTGAACGTCGACCTTCCCTCTTCAAGTATACATCTTTCTCCAAAATCACGTCTCCTTCAACAGCATTTCTCACAAGTAGCTTTCTCCAGCTATTTTGGCAGAGCCCTGGTTCTCAAGGGCCCGTATTTCGCTTTGGCGCTCTCTTTTGCTTCCTCAATTACTTCTCCTGTTTCTCCCTACTTTCCCGAAACAGTCACTCTGATCACCGACTCCGCTGTGTGCCAGCACTTATCGAATTTCCGGAGATTGCCCTTGCTCGAATAAACCTTGTTAGGGATGCCCACATCCACCAAATAATGAATAACGTCGTCGTGAACGAGGGTGCCGTTTTTGTATGCGTGAACGAGGCCTGCTATGGGCAAGCCCATGGAGACGACCCATTTTCCCACCAACTTCAAACTATCGTCGGCAACCGTGCCCAGGCCTCCGTCTATTCCAGCAGGTATGTCCAAGGACATGACCTTGGCACGTTGTTTGGGCTCGTTGGCCCATTTGAGGAGCTGTTGGAGCTGCAAAAGCGCCTTCTCCTGGTAGAAAATGTCCTCGAGATGACCATCGTAGCCCTGGAGGGCGTCTATGATGAGCTCGACGGGCGTGTCGAGGCCACCGAGAACAGCGAGAAAGTCCGACACCGACGAAGCGACCACTTTTCCGCCCACCTTCTCGAACAACTGCCACTGGTTGGCGACATCCTCATCGTTCTCTTCGGGAACAACGTACGCAAGCACACGGACGCCGTGATTGGTCAAGTGGCGGCCGGTGGCGAAGGCACGCGCGGCGCAACGGCCGCTGCCAATGAGCAAAACTACCAACGGCGGCAAATTGTGGTTTTTGCGGTTGCTGAGACGGGTGGCGCCACCCAAGATGTTTTTGGTGATGAGTTCCAAAAGATGAGATGCACACACCTCCGTCAAGAGCGACAGCGTGGCGCCGTATTCTGCTGCCAACCGCTCAATTTCGAGCAACTGCAATGGCGAAGAAACGGCCACCGTGTTGCCGCTGTCGGAAACGAGCCTGTAGGACTTGGTTTCCTTGGAAATGGCCAACAGGCTGTTGCTCCGGGACTGCACTGCCGAAGTGTTGCCAATGAGGTCCCAGCTGTCGGCCCTCTTGGTCTGCAAGACCATTTCGTCGTTTGCATACTTGTCGCGGGCATTTTCAAGCTTGTTGTGGCCCACCAAGCGGTCGTGGGAGCTGACGGTGTCAGACTTCTGGATCTCTGCAAAAACCAGCTTTTTGTCGAACATGGCGAGGTTGGCCGCAAAGTCGAAGTCGGGCTCGGCGGAAACGCCCCAAACAGCGTCGTTCGCGTTGTTTTTGGGACGGCCGGTTTGCGGAGTGGACGCTCTGCTGGCGGAGTTTTTGGGCGTTTGGGAAGCGGGAGAGCTAGCCGGTTTGGCGAAAACGATGGCGTCGTCGAGGAGGGGCGCAGAGTGGCTGTTTTCGCCCTTTTTCTTGCTGTTTTTCTGGTTTTTCACGAGGTCGGGGGGCAACTGAAGAACCTTCAAATCGGCAATCAACGTGCTGGCTATTTGCTGAGAGCCTCCGTCTCCCTGGAGCGAAATCAGCAGCTCGTCAACGTGCGAAATGGTGCCTGTGGAGATGGCGCCATTGCGCTGGGTAACACGAACCTTGTAGTTGGCGAATTCGGCCATGGTGGAAGGGTAGTGAGTTGTGCGGAAGTTGAAATTTGGAGAATGTATGTGAACTTCGCGAAAGTTGGAACGATTTTTGAGATTTGCAGGCGAATTTTGAAAAATGGTGCGAAATTTAACTGCAAAACATTAGCATGGGAAAGGAGCGATGCTGTGAACTACCGAGAAGAGTTCTGGTCTCAAGCCCTTTTTGGCTTTGTTGAAGGCCATTATGGAATGCTACACGACTGCAAATACGGGCATATTGGGGCAATGAAGCGTCGTGACGTGTAGGTCAACTACTATGTGACTGTCTTTCAGGCACCTTTTGTATATGGTATGGCATTGGTGTATTCGTTTTAAGGACACAAGGACGCCGGAAGTCCAGCAATGTATGGTTTTGACGTACCTCTTGCTCATGATGACTTTTTTGCTCATCCAACGACCCTTGTATAAGTTTATACTTGCCCCAGCTGCTCTTCTATAGCTTAGCATTCCCATCCTGAGTCTCTCCTTTCATTTCGCATTTGCTTAAAACACCCTATTGGGATCAAACTCCCCCAAAAGGGTCAGAATTTCGCCCATTTTCATCTCGCAGTGGCCCTTGAGCTCAGCCACTCTTCGCGCCCTCTCCTCTGCAGCGAAACGCGCCTGTTCGTTTAGCACGGCAGCAAGCTCGAAGTCCATGTAGTTGACGTGGCCCTGAAGCTCGCGGATCTGCTCGTCCTTCTGCCCCAACCGTTGCTTCAAGAACTTGTTTTCAAACTTGACTCTGCTAGTCTCCTTTTCGAGATAGGCCACGATTTTCTCAAACTTCAGGTCAGTCCTCATTGCCTCCAATTGCAGTGTGAGCTCGCGAACCTCCTCCTTAAGGCTCTCTATAGCCGTGTTGTCCTGCTGGAGCTCCTTCCAGTCAATGGCTGTCGATGTGATTTTCGTCTTGTTAGCCCTCGCTGCGGTGCGAATCTTTTTGACCTGGTTGGCGTAATTGAGCGTTTGGTAGGTCTCATCGAAGTCGGTGGGGGAAATGCAGAATATCATAAAGCTCTTGGAGTTGCCAGCCAAGTTCTCCTTGAGAATGTATGTGAGAACCAGATCTCTGTACGGAACAACTGGCTTGGTCGTGTTTGCTAAAAGGTTGATGCAGCGCCCTAAAACCGTGAGAGATTTGTTGATGAGCGTACCTTCCTTCATGCGGTCGGCTTGACCAAACACCTTCGTTTTTGCGAGCCTTTCTGAGCCTGCTAGGTCGACCAACTTGATATTGGACGTCATTTCCTCCTCTGCGTCACCCACTAGGGTGCCCGCTTGCGAAAACTTGGTCTGCTTGAGCGTGAGAGTGATTATGGCGTGTGAACGGGAGCTCTTCTCATTCATTTGCGTGGCGGCGGTGGCTCTACTGCAATTTCCCCGGTTCAAAAAGCGCTCGAAATCGTCGTATGAACCTATGGAGTGCTCCTGCAAGCCCTCCACATAAGGGCCAGTGATGGGATGTTCTCGCACACGACATTTGTTATCGCTGAGCAAGTCGCGGGCCTGCTCATTGTAGATCTCCATATAGGAGAGCCGGATGTCGCAGTCTATACGCTCGGAAATAAGCCGCTCCTTGTGCTTCAAAACGTCCCTCACGATAAGCGGAACAATTCCAGGCTCAGCTCCACTCCCAGTCATGGTGTGCGTCTTTCCAGATCCGGTCTGGCCATAGGCGAGAAGGCACACGTTGAAGCCCTGGAAGAAATGATCCACTATTTCCGGGCCCCTGCGGTGATAGAAGGCCCTGTTGTCCGTATAATTGGGGTCCTGCGTGTTGACCAGCCACACGGACTCGTCAAACTGGAAGATCTTTGTTTCTGGCTTTTCTGGGTCCCGTGATCTCTGGTGGGATGAGCTTTTGGGAACCGTTAATATTGTAGTTGTGGGGTCCTCTGGAGGCATGGAAACGCAGCCGGGAAGCTCCAGCTCGCGGGGTAAGAGCGGGCGCACCCTCACAAGGACCTTGATCTTCGTTCCGGGTTCCTCCGCCATTCTGAACGCTAAATAAGACGGTGTGATGCTGTCGCTAACTAGACGAAAGATGTAAACACCAGGTCGGAAGTCGGCTTTTTCCGGGGTCCGAGGTCACGTGATCCGCGTTCCGACCAAGCCCCACTTCGAACCCTTTCTTCAGATTTAGCCCACCAGAGTGTTCTTTCCACATGTCGGGCATCGAGGCGCATTTCCAGATCTCGGTCCAGGCCGCAGTGCGGGCCAGTATGCTGGCCAATAAGCCGCTATTCGTGTTTTTGGAGGGAGAACGGGAGGCCTCTTGGGCCTTTGCTGAGCGGCTACTTTACGATGGCGCCGCAATCACGTCCAAGCTCCAGCATTTTGTGTGTTTGAGACTTGTCCACCACACGGCGGAGTTCGGCTACTTTCAGCAGATTTTCCCCAACTTGCAACTTCCCAGCTTCTACATTGTGAGCCAGGGAAAGTTGCTAGATGTTATTACTGAAGACACCCCCAAGGTGCAGTTTGAGCAGCGTTTAGACGCGCTATCGGGCAAGGAAACCAACTCTGAAGAAACTCCGGTGGGTCCTGGTGTTGAAGATGCTGTTTTCGGAGGTCCGGGGGCTTCTCTGAGCGCGGATTCTTCCGTCAATGCGACACCCTCGGGAGCCCCCATTTCCAGCTCTCCAGGGCCCTCTTCGCATCAGCAAAGTGCCGAGTCATCTGGTTTGCGGTCAACACCAAAGTCCGCTCCCTCGTCCAAAGACCACGACAAGTCCGTGCGTCAGCACAAGGAGAAGGTGGCGGCCCAAAAACGCGAGGAGGTAGCTGAAAAACAACGCATTCGTGCTCTTCTTGACGCCGATAGACGAGAGCGAGACTCGCAGAAAAGACCGTGCCAAGAGCTGGAACTCATAAATACCCCCACGCCTTCCAAAAGCGCTTCCAGCACGTCGTGTTCCCTCGTTATCCGTCTTTTTGACGGCCGCTCGATGAAGGGTCAGTTTTTGGGCTCTCAGACGCTCAATGACGTGAGATCCTGGCTAGACGGCGAGACAGACGGCCGCATCATCCCGGACGCAGGCTCGTCCATACCCTCCTTCGCCACGGCCTCCCATCCCCAGCCCACACACTATGTGTTCCATAGTCCCGCTTTGCCACGAACCACATTCACGGATGCGCAGGAATTCCAGCCCCTTTCTGAGTTGAGACTCACGCCTCGGTCTGTGTTAATCTTGAAGCCCATATACGACGACATGCACACCTCCAGCTCCTACCCCAACGGGAGAACCCCCACAAGCATGCTTTCCTGGCTTGGCTCTAGCACCGGCAGGTTGGCGAACGCTCTTTACTCCTTTTTCGACTACGGTGTAGACGACGTTCAGCTGGACACTGCTGATGACCTGTCGTCTTCTTCTCCTGATGAGTTTACCGCCAGACCCCACTCCAACAGTCTACAGGGGCCTCGACACCCCAGTTTGCTCTCTATACGCACGCGTCCCCTGCAAACATCGCTTTTGAGTATTGCCCCCGACGGCGTAGAACGCGAGGACGTTCACCCAAATTCACCCCGGGTAGATGCCCTTGCTTCCAACTTCACGAGTCGCTCTTCCACGCCCAAACCGTTATCTATTGGCAGAATTCTGACTATTCGCGATGAGGACGGTGATAAGGATAAGAAAGATAGCTGGGGCAACGGCAATAACGTCACGTTGCAGGACGATAAGTGAGACTACCTTGGGGTGGGGTGTTCGTGGTCTGGGGGTGCAAATAGTGCCAATCCATGCTTTATGACAGGAAGTGAAATGAGTGAAACGTAAGATAAGGAGAAGACGTTTGGAAGAACTACAAGACTCGAGAAGAGACAAAGAATTGAGAACAGGTGCGCAATAGCAAATCCTGACGAATTGGGGATACTGGGGAAAAGACGAACAGACGTGAAGAAAAGACGACAGCGTAATGTGAGGAGCTGACGAAAGTGAAAAATGGACAACACGTGAACAATCGAGAAAAACTCCCTACAAAAGCAAGGACTCATAAGAAGATGCTAATAGAGGCGACAAATGTGAAGTGGCCGATATCGAAGAACTGCACCCGCATGCCAACGGAAGCATTTATAGCGTCGGTTCAAGCAAGCTGACCTTCGACAGACTGAAGTTTTTACGCACGGCCTAGATTGAGGCTACTATTGGCCTTGTGATTCGAGCGATTCTCTCTATCATTTTGGTCCGGACCCTTCTATAGTTTCCTTTTTCGCAATTTCCACCTTAATAAGAACAGCTGATAAGAACCAGAACGCCCCCAATTCCCAAATAATCTCACCAACCAGGAATGGCATTCCCGGCTTTAAAGAGAGCACAGGCCAGGCATCTTCTCCAAAGCCTCTTTTCCCCTCCCCCTGCCCTGCCAGACCCTGGTTGTCCGGTTCGCGCACGCTTTCTCGAGATCCTACCTGATTCAGAGACCCACATCTTCCCCACAAAGAAGCACTATGGAGGACCCCAAGCTCTCCAGCCTCGAGGAGCTTCTACGGTTCGGTGTCTCCAACACGCTCGTGGCTGACACCTCAGTCCTCACGTGCGGGTGTCTTGTTTCGGAGGCGCAATTTCGATCTCTTCTCACCAGCAATTCTGTGGATAACACTGCACCCTGTCCCGTCTGCCACGAGCCGAAATCCGCTCTTTTGCAGACGGTGGTGCCGCTACGGGCCCTCTATAAGCTTGTTAGGCAGCTCCAACAGGCGCTGGGAACAAGAAGAAGGCGCAGAAGTGAGCCTACAGACCTCCTCACGCTTTTCTGCAAATACGCCCACGACTCGGAGCTGAGTCCCGAGACGTCGCCCACGGAGTTCCGAAGACGGCCACAGAGGTCTGCTTCGCCGTCTTCTCGCGAGGAAAGCCGCAGAAGCAGCCATGTGGGCAGTCTCTCGCGTGCAAGCTTCCTGGAGAGCATTCACCTTCCCTTTGGCGGCTTGGGCGAGTCGTCTGCCGAAAAGACGCTACAGATACACCCTGTGAACACGCGCCTTTTGCTCTCGCACGAAAAGGAGTACAACTTCTCGCGGTGTTTTCCGTTGCACCGCAAACTCACCACTTTTCCTACGCAGCAGACCAAGTTTCTGCTAGCACCATTCAGAAAGGCACCGCGCTTCATAGGAAGCAGTATCCACACGCACGTGGACGAATGCGGCCGCGAAATCACGCGTTTTGTGCTCCTCAGCGACAAAAGATGGGAGCTCTACGAGTATCTCGACGAAGACGAGCCCAGGCCCGTGCTTATCGCGTGTGGCAAGCTGACGGGCGAATATGGGCCTGATTCCGGGTCCCTCCGGGTGCCTGTGGGCGAAAACGAGACTGACAAATTGGGCTCGTGGGAACACCTCCACTGCAAACTAAGCTCCAAGTGGCTTGTTATAGCAGGCACCAAGGGAGTTATGCGTGTTCTCTGTGCGTCTGGAGAAGTGGGAAAACCCGTTTACACGTACACCACCGATTTCCCCATTCGCTGTGTCGCTGTGGCCCCGAATGACGCCCTTGTGGCGTGTGGCGTGACAGCCCGTGAGCGCGTGAGCAACCAAGAACAGCCCTTCATCATTCTCCACCGCATAGGAAGGCCCCAGGAGGCCATGGAACCTATCACCATCACGCTTCCCAACCGCGACCCACTCAAGCTCCTTGAGTTTAACGCCTCGGGAACGCACCTTCTCTGTTGCACGGCGTGGGAGGCGCGGTGCCTGCTTATACGGCTCCGTGCTGCGAATTCCGAAAACTACAGACGGCCGCGTCTTATCTGGAGCGACTCAAAGTTAGTGCGAAGCCAGGGGGATGCTATGGACGATGAGGGCATCACGGACGTGCAGTTTGGGCCTCCCCACTCCGATACCTTGATGGTGGCCCAGTGCTCTTTGCAGAATAGGCCTCCTGTGACCATCAAGTTGGAGGAGGGCACGCGCGACGACAGCTCTCTGTGGGACGACGGTGACTTCAAACACGTTGTTGGGGCCGATATCCTGGCCAGGGTTCCGGGAGTGGGTTCTCAAATCCACCGTTTTGCGGCCTCGCCGAGAGGAGACGGCATTGTCTACCTCAACAAGATGGGGCAGTTGTATCTTGTTCCTAGCGCCACGGCGCCCTCAAAGGCGATGGTAGTTCTTTTGGGCGAGATAGCCAACGCGGAGCGGCTGTCGGAGGCGGCAGCTGTGCTGTTTTCGCCTGATGGTGGAAAGGTGTATTCTGCAGACAGAAAGGGCAATTTTTCTGTCTTTGACTTCACCAAGGGCGTTCCTGGGATCAATTTGGAGGTTTTGAAGTGTAAGATAGTGGGGGCATGAGAGTGAAATAATGACCGCTAATGTGGAGTTAGACAAAGAATGGCGCAGAGTTGTTATTCGTTGTAAAATGATGGGGTTTTTCGGCGTTGTAAGAAGTAGGAGTATCTATGGTGAATTTGGGGATCTTTGCGAGACGCCGGTGGTTCCGTCGTTACCATTTTCCATCGCATTCGGAAGATAAGCGGTGTTAATCGCATGAATATAGTACGGGACAATCTGTTTGGCAGCGCTGGGATTAATCGGTTTCAGATAGAAAGCGCTCCTATAACTCATACTTGGCTGGGCTCTTACCTCCACTTATTAAATGCCGACTACCTTCAGGCTTTGGGCGATTTTTCTTTAGTCTCGGAATACCGCATCACCAACGGCAGTCCTGCTGAACCCCTGAAAAGGAAAAGCGAAATGGCTCAGATAGCCTCCGAGATACACGTTGACCGAAGCAGGTTTCTTATCGTAGAAATAGCACTTGGCTTTTCGCACATATGTCAAAATGAGGACTGTAATCTTTTGGGGTTCGCCCCATATTCTCGTTTTTCTCATTTTGCACCCAACGACTAGGGACAACTGTGAAGGTGCAGAAACTACACACAGATTCGACCCCCAGGAATGCCGATTCCAGCATACCGCAGCTCGTCGTTTTGTCAGTTCGCCCATTTAGCACTTTTTTCGATGAAAGTGATCAAATTAGTTTTGCAATTGGGTCGGTTCTTCCCTTTTGAGTAGACTTTAGCCGAAAACGGTGCGTTTTGAGGCCAGTCCGAAAAAGGCCCGATCTGGCCCGATTGGGCCCGGAAAAGAAGGTCCTCGTTCGAAATGGCCACACAAAACGCCTCCTGCTGCCTGCTGGCCCCCAAATGCGCATCTTCCCCGTTCTGGGCGCCCCCAGCCTTTCTCGGCAATAGGCGGAGCAGCTCATCTGGTAGGCGCACGCCACGCCACACAGGCGGATTTTCCGTGCCACACCACCACCACCACTAATATCCATACATAGCACTCTTTCGACATGCCCGCCGTTCCGCCAGTGGCTGACGATGTTCTCGACTTCATCGGCAACACGCCGCTCATCAGACTCAATAAGATCCCGCAGTCTTTCGGAATTAAGGCCAAGGTCTATGCCAAAGTAGAGCTCTTCAACGCGGGTGGATCCATCAAGGACCGCATTGCCAAAAACATGGTTTTGGAGGCAGAGAAGTCCGGCCGCATAAAGCCGGGCTACACGCTCATTGAGCCCACGTCTGGAAACACCGGAATTGGTTTGGCTCTCGTGGGTGCGGTCAGAGGCTACCGCACCATCATCACTCTTCCTGAGAAGATGTCCAACGAGAAGGTGTCGGTTTTGAAGGCGCTTGGTGCGGAGATTATCCGTACGCCCACTGAAGCTGCGTGGGACGCTCCCGAGTCGCACATTGGTGTGGCCAGGAAGTTGGAGAAGGAGATCCCCAACGCGGTGATCCTCGACCAGTATGCCAACGAGGCAAACCCCATGGCACACTACTACGGCACCGGTTTTGAGATCTGGGACCAGACCAAGGGCAAGGTGACCCACGTGGTGGCGGGCGCCGGCACGGGAGGCACCATCTCTGGTATCTCCAAATACTTGAAGGAGAAGAACCCGGACGTGAGGATCGTTGCCGCGGACCCCAAGGGCTCCATTTTGGCCCAGCCGGAGTCTCTCAACGACTCCACCGAGGGCTACTTGGTGGAGGGCATCGGCTACGACTTCATTCCCGACGTCTTGACGAGAAAGTCCGTGGACCACTGGATCAAGACCGACGATGCTGAGTCCTTCAAGCTCGCCAGACGCATCATCCGCGAGGAGGGCATTTTGGTGGGTGGCTCCTCGGGCTCTGCCTTGCAGGCCGCCTTGGAGACCGCCAAGGACTTGACGGAGGACGACGTGTTGGTGGTTGTTTTCCCAGACTCCATCCGCTCGTACCTCTCCAAGTTCGCGGACGACGAGTGGATGAAGACCAACGGGTTCCAGGTGGATGAGCCGCAGTCCGTTTCCAAGGCCGACGGGTTCCTTTCCAACAAGACCATCCGCGACTTGGTGGCCGGGAAGGCCCCGGTGGTGGCTGTCACCTTGGCAGACACTGTGGAGAAGACCTTTAACCTCTTGCAGACCAACGGCTTCGACCAGTTGCCGGTGTTGAGCCAGCTGGGCAAGTTGATCGGCTTGGTGACGTTGTCGAAGATCTTGAAGCTGTTGCTGACCAAGAAGGTGCAGATGACCAACTCGATCCGCCCCATTTTCCTCGACTTCCGCCGCTTGGAGGACTTCGAGAAGTCGTTTGACATTTCCAAGGAGTCAGGCTTCACCAAGAGAAACTACCAGCACATCACGTTGGACACACCGTTGTCGTTGTTGAACAAGTTCTTCGAGACGAACTCCAACGCCATAATCACGGACGCGGAGTACAAGCCGGTGCAGATCGTGACCAAGGTGGACTTGATTTCGTACTTGGCCAAGAACGCGTCGCTTAACTAGGGAGAGAGTAATCATAATGTAATAGAAGCAGGTGTAGTGGTGCACTAAATTGTGCTAGGGTAAGTAGGCTGTGGATGTTTTGAGAAATGAGCGAAGTTTCGGTGCTACGGTCAACATGGTGCTGAAGCACACGTTGCGATAGCACTCCCTTCTAGCTTACGGCACCTCCAATATTAGTCTTAGCTTATTCTTCTCTCGCCCAGTTCACCCCACTTATGCTGTCTTCCGCATTGTGAAAGCCTTCAATGATTCTATGGGGTTTTGGTAACTTTCAGAAAAAAGCTGCGAAATACAGAAGAATGTTTCTCAAGTGACTTCGTTGAATTTTCCAAAGACCAACTATAGAACAGGAACATCGCCACTCATTGCCATTGAACGCTCTGGCGATAGTCGCTTCACAAAGCAACACGCCCCAAAATGGGCAATACTCAGACACAGGAGTGCGCTGTTTCTGGATCCAGCAAACACCCCACCCCTGTTCAATCCTTACACGGTATAACTCCAAAATCTTGTATAATACACCCAAACTCCTGACAGCAATTCCCCAGGAGTCCCTCCACGGGAGCACCTGAGGCAAACACTCAGTGCTGCTCGCTGGAGTCATCCCCACATCAACATCTAGTCACATTGTCGTCCACATCTAGTCACTTTTGCACCGTCATTGAGGCCCACGTAAGCATAGTCCAAGTCGCAAGCGAGCACGGTGTTGCTTCGCACAATAACTTTCCGAAGACTAGGAGAACTTCCACCGGTTTCCACAGTTCTCACACGTGCAGAACGTCGTCAACGGCTCGTCCGCCAGCCGCGTCTGCATCTGGTAGTAGCTCACCTTCTTGTGCTTGCACTTTCCACACGTGAAACGGTCAGTAACCGCGCGCTTCTCCGTGGCGCCCTGGGCGTCAAAAAGATTCTGCTTGTTCAACTTCTCGATCTCCTTCTTCAACGCCTCTGGCGCCATGTCGTTGGGGCTCATTTTGATGAACTTTTCCGGCAAAATGGCGCCTGTCAACAAACGGTCGCGCAACTCCGGGTTCTTCTTGTTTCTCAAGTTCATCGTGAAAGTCCGGAGCTTGTTCCGGTACGAGTCGTTGACAGCCAGGTACTCGGCCTTGAAGACCTCGGTCTCAATCTCACGGGCCACCCGTATGATGTGTTCGCCGGCGTCGTCTCTTTCTATGGCGAGCGCGGTGTAGAGCGCGGTCACAGACGCGTTTCTGGTGGTGTTGTCGTAGAGCTGGGTGTTGATCCCGTCTGTTTTGGGGTTTCTGGGGCCACTGTGAAACTTGTTTTCCTTTGGTTTGGCCACAGACGGAGCCGCAGCGGGCGCAGGCGCGGTCTCCGGCTTCTTTTTCTTGTTCTTCTCGCTCTGCACAACCTCCTTCCAGTGCTTGATCATCTTCTTGACAAGCAGCGTGATTTCGGAGTTGGAGTTGGTTCTGTACTTGTTGACCGCCACTCCCACCTTGGTCTCGCGGAGGAGCTTCTCAGTGGGCTGCACGCCATCGTGGAGAATGTTGAGGAGCTTAAGAATGGTGACGTCGTCCGTCAGCTTCTCGAGGTTCGACACCGTCGACTTGATCTCCTTGGCGTCCATTGTGGCCTGTGGAGGGCTGGTGAGTGAAAAAAAAAGCGTGCGCACGCGAGGACGGAGGGGGTTGGAAAGCAGGTGTTGGGGGCGCTTTTCGGGGCCTTTGGGGGGCTGGGGCCTCTCGTGGTGGTGATTAAAGGGGAAAAGGCCTTTTTCCGGGGAAAAAGGGCAGCGTGGGCAGAAATTGGCGTGTTCTGTGTGCTTACTAAGGCTGTTTGGGTATAGGTGAGACTACAGTGAGGTCTGTGAAGTGAAACCGTGCTGAACAGTGCTTTGGGCTCTTTGGGCTCTTTGGGCTCTTGGGCGTCTAATGGTACGCATTGGCATTGTAGAGGCGTGACTTGGGCTTGGCTGTGTTTTTACGCTTGTCTTGTTCGCCTACTTGCAAGAGACATTGGGGGAGTAAGGAAAAGGTGAAACAGAAGTTAGAACCCAGAAGACCAATTCGGGAGGGCACCAAATACCGCACCGGACCGTGGTCCAGAAGCAGAAACGGCGAAGTAGCCGTGTGGTGTTGTGCAGCCAATCTCTCGGTCTCACCGTTAAAATGTCAACTGAACTTCAAATTGTCGCATCTTTGAACAGTGTCTCTTACACACACTCATATATACACGCCAGCACACATCTCTGGTTTGATTAACTAGGCTGCCGCACCTTCTTCGCATCTGTCCATTCCCCAAGTCGCTGGAAGCTAGTTATTTGTGCCTCTGCCACCCATCTCCACGCCACCACACGCATATTTCACACCCTTTGCCCTCAAAACCCTCGCCTTTCACCTCATCCTTCAACATGGACATCGACACACGCAGCGTGTACATCGGCAGCATCCCCTTTGACTACACGGAGGAACAGGTGGCGGAAATCGCACGGTCTGTGGGCCCCGTCTCCGACCTCACACTTCTCTTCGACCAGCTCACTGGAAAGTCCAAGGGCTATGCCTACGTGCGCTACAACGACCACGAAACCGCAGCCTCGGCTGTGCGCAACTTGAACAACATGGCCATCGGAAACCGTTTCCTCAAATGTCTGTTTTCCAGCGACACGCTGCTGTTTGAAGACACCACCACCAGCGCCATCCACGCGAAGTTGCCGCCCTTGCCTTTGGGGGTGCAGTTGAAGCCCGGCCAGACCACGCAGGAGGCCACTTCCAAGGCGCTCTCGGCCCTCAACCAGGACTCCGCGGCAAAGGTGCTAGCCGAGGCCCAGCAAATGGCGTTGGAGAACCCCACGCTTATGAAGCGCCTTCTTGACCAAAGCCCGCAGTTGGCCCATGCGCTAGCAGACGCAGCCATCATGGTGGGCTCGTGCACTTCCGACACCGTACAGCTCTGTGTGAACCGCCACCAGCCCAAGGTCGACACCATAACTCAGCAGCACGTGCAGTTGTTGCTGGACGTCAAGAACTTGGGCGAGGACGACCTCGCGGGGCTCACATCGGACCAGCGCAGGATCATTGGAGACGTCCAGGAGGAGATCAGCAAGGGCACCTATGGGATAGTGTGAGAAAGAAGGGTTCTGAAACACTACTCGCTTGCCAGCGCCCTGTGGAGAAGACTGTGTTCGTCCACTAGGGCGTTCTGCGAAAACCCCCTTACAAAAGGGCCTCCGTTTTTGTGAACACCGGCCTTGGCGTCCCCTGCCGCTCCGCCAAACACCCGTCCATTACCGCCCTCCCATCAACTGTAACACTACCTGAATATATAGAGTAAATGGATACTGTACCTGCATACAGCACCACACCTGTACACCTCCTCTTCATCTGCACCCGTACACCTCCGTGCCTGGACTTTTCACTTCCCACCAACATGTCCAGAAGAGCGAACGCGGCGCCAGTGACGTCGTCTGTTCTCTACGTGGGCCTGATTCCCTTTGACTGGGACGAGGAGACGCTCAAGTCCGTGGTAAGCGGATCGGGCAGGATCGTGGATGTTCGGCTAGGGTTTGACTACGCTGGCAAGAACAAGGGCTTCTGTTTTATCGAGTATGCTTCGCCGCAGGAGGCCAACCGGGGCATGGTGTTGCTTGGGCAGGTGAAGATCGGCACGCCTGGGCAAAAACTGCAGTTCAAACGGCTCAGAATCGAGCTTTCCAAGGAGGGTTTCCGTGCGGGTGCCAGCGAGCAGAAACAGGTGTTGAACTTGCCCCGAACGCGCCTTCCACCCAACATCCAGCTCCCACCCGAGATGATGGGGCCTTCTTCGGGGAATCCCGGCATTTCTGGGCCCTCTGGGGCCAATGTAAAGACAGCGTCGCCGGCACCAGTGGCCCAAAACGGAGGTGGTTCCGGGGGGCTAATGCCCACGAACTTCATCCCGCTGACTCTTCCCAAAGTGGAAAGGCTTCCATTTGAGGCGTCTGACAAGATCAGCGAGACGCTCAGCCAAATTCCGCCCGAGCAGCTCGTGCAGTTAATAGCCAATTTGAAGAACACGCTTAGTGGTCCCGACGCGGGCCGTGCAGCGGACGTTTTCCAGATCCTGCCTCACTTGGCCACGGCTGCGGCCCAGGCACTTTTGCTTATGGGCTTCATCGACAACGACGTGATTTCTGGTGCCATGAAATCGGCGCTGAGCACGCCCCAGCCCCTGGGCCCCTACGGCCAGTTGCAGACGCCTGTGAACCCCAAATGGGCGCATTTGCCGCCGCATACGCAAGCCAAATTGCTGGCCTTGGACCCGGGACAGGCCGATTTGGTGGTGCAGGTGCTCTCGTTGTCGCAGGATCAGTTTGTGGGATTGACTCCTGATAAGCAGGAGATGGTCAGGAATATTCGTCTGGAGTACTTGTGAGGCAACACAGAAGGGGGGAAGACGACACATGCATTAGGTGGGCGAGAAACGGGCATCTTGGGAAGAAGGTATTGGGAACAGGACGGCGTCGGGCCAAGAGAGCGATGCTCAGAGAGAAATGGAGGAAAGAAAGGAACGAAATGGGCGAGAAGCATGAGTCTCGATACTACGAAACGACGTTTATGCATCTGAGTGGGACAAGCGCTTTAGTGTTTCCGGTGCCTTTGACCCCCGGGATTACATTTCCCCTGATAGTGGTTGCGGGCCTGTCGCTACTCGCACAATCCAAGGCCTTCTTTGAGTCTGTATTCTTTTCAGGCTCTACCCCAAAGCACCCCGTGCGCGTCACGGACACCTCTTCCTCCACGATACTCCCACCCTTTAAGCTCCACAAATGGACTTTCCCTTGCTCTCTCTTTTCGAGGTATACACGCATCTTGGACCAAGTCCAAGGGCCTTTCAAAGAGCTGAAACGTGGCGTATTAGCGCACATAGCATGTATAGTTAACATCCATATTGAAATACTGAGGGCGGTATAAACGAGATCGCAGAACCATCTCTTTTTATGTTCCTTCCGATTTATATACGTTCACTTTATCCATGCCTCGGTCCACACTGAATCCGTAAATTTGCCCCTTTCCTCAGCAATGCCGCATTTGCAGCCATATATGTGTGCTGAACAGGATCATATGCTCTTGTCGCGTTTTCCAGAAGTGTCGCGTTTCGAGGTGGCGCATTTCCTTTCGAATACCACCTGCACATACTACCACTTATCACTCTACAGAAGAGCCATCTCCCCCATTTCAGCATCACAGTCCCAAAAACCTTCCAAAATGGACCTTCCTGACATTCAGACCCCGTTGACGACCACCATAGACCTCTCGATGCCAAATCCTCTCCGAAACGACCTTCCAACGTGGCTAAGAGACATCATAGAAAGCGCTTTTAACGCCACCGGAATACGCATAAAACGCCGCCCGGCCCTCGAGGAAGCTATAGAGAGATTACAGGAGGTCGAATTGGACACGCTAGAGGACAAAACGTGCCCCATTTGCTATGAGCCCTTCGAAGAAGCTGCTCCTGTGGATAAAAAGACCCACACAATGCCCTCTATGGCTGCTTCTAAGGCCCTTTCTGCACTGGAAGGGAACCGTGATTTGCGCTTTTGTGAGGCCCTCCACAGATACGGAATTGCAAACATCCAGAGCCTCAGCCAGGGCCTCGCCTTCGACGACCCGTCCCTCTTTTTGCCTGCAGATGAAGGTGCTGCTGCCCATGCCCGATTTCCCGTCAGAAACTTGTACTCCTTGGAGGAGGTGTCCGAGGATGACATTCTCCCCGGAACAGGCCTGGACCCGAGCCGATCCGAGGCCCTCAAGAGGGACTTGAAGCACGTTCCCATGAGGATGCCCTCGTGCAATCACGTGTTTGGCCACGGCTGCATAGTGGAGTGGCTCCAGACCAAAGTCAGCTGTCCGTTGTGCAGAAAAGAGATTGAGTCGCTGGGCGAATCGGATCCCCAGGCACTTCGTTTGGCGGAAATAACCGCTAGAAGTCGCTCGCTTTTCAACCACAGTGCAGAGGATATGGTGGACCACCTCGCCAGCCATCTGACGGACGTTTTCCATCCCTACAGAAGGCCTGTTAACCCTGTTGTGACACCTTTGACCGACTCTTATGTCCACCAGGATTGGGCCGCGATTTCTGGCTCTGATGTGGCCCCAGTGGCGACCCGTGAGCCCAACTTGGTGTTCCCGAGAAGGTTTCCCGTCATTGATGCGAATTCTCTGGCAATTTTTGCGGCCAGAAGAGCCAGAAGAGATCTAAATGGGAACAGGGGCCCTGCCAGGCCTCATAGGGACAGAAACTACGAGGAAGCGCTGGAAACGTCTCCCGTGGCCGAAGAATCGGCCCAAGATACCGAGATGCCGACCCCGATGGAAGCAACGCCGGCACCCCCAGCCCAAGAGAATCTGTTCAGGGATATCAGCATCGATATAAGTTTTCCGGAGTCTACAGTTCCCGATGCTACGGGGATCAGGGTTCCTTTACGCGGAAGAGGTGGTCCTGAGAGGGGCAGAAGAGGAACTCCTCCAACCAGGGGTCACCCCTATTCGCGTCCACAGTCTGAAGATACGTCGCCGGCGCCGTAAATGCAGGGTTAATGGCTGTTGCTGGTATCGCTACCCTCGAAAACAATATTGGGAAGGTGTTGCTTTCTGACCAGATTTTGACTCGCTTTCGACATTTAGCGAGTCCTGTTGACTCGAATGTGCTACGTTCCCAAAACGGGACCTTTGCTGCAGAACAAGGTCCTATGTTGAACTCCACCCTCTTGACGTTCTCCTGTTACCTTGCCTACTCTGCGTCCACTTTACGCTCCTTTTGGCTCTTTCCACGCACCGATTCTAAATAGCAGTTGAATCGGACTCTCACAAATACACAGCATTCCAGAACAACCAACACAGACTACCCAGTCTCTCAACGGCCTGGAAAAACTGCAATTCGAAGCACCTCCCGTCCTCCTACTTTTCTGTACACCAGATGTACGGGTTTTTCCACACCAACAACACCTCCGTGCCGACAAACCATCCCCTGACCAACCGCTCGGTTCTGACGCTTGGCAAGGCGTATTGTCTTCCCCACTGTTCCTGTTCCTGGCCCAACTGAGCCCCAGTCACATGGTGGATGCACGTCCCCTCAGGGTGACTATGCAACTGATAATAGGCTTATCTAAGCAGGCTTGATCTAATTTGCAGGAAACGTGGGGTATATATTAAGGGCCTACACCCCGGGTGTGATTTTGGCAGGGTTTTCAGGTGGCTAGCCATGTCACAAACTGCAGTTTACCAGCACCATCTGTTAGGCGAGCACCATGGTCTCTTCAGCAATAGCTGGGGTGTTCCTCGGTTGCAATTACTGTCGCAAAAGACCGTATCTGGAAACCTTCATTCAGACTCGAATTTTCCCCTCAACAACTGCAATCTCAGCACCCTCACAGAAGCCCGAATCCTGGTAAGAGAAGACTTGCGCCGGGCTGTTCGCCACTATAATAGCCACCAGGCCCGCTACTTGCACGCCAACAAAGGACATCTTTTGCAGTCTAGCGACTATGGGTTTTTTGCTCCTATTTCTGCTGAATATGATGTTGAAGTGGCGAAAGCGGAGCCATTGACCCCGTCCTGTTCCGTGTTGAAACCCTCTCGGAGGGACGCTTTGCAGGAGCCACGAAACGTGCTCAAAAAGCATCTTTTGAAGCGTTTTCCAGGTCTCGAAAACGAGCCCCACACAGAGGAGGTGTTGAACTACGCCATGAACTCCTTTCTCCAGGAGTTTGAGACCTCTGACAGCAGCTCCATATGCAACGAGATCTTGGCCCGAAACTGCGACGGAACTCTTTTTCGCGAGCTAGACCAGCTTCTCAGAGACAAGCATGTGGAGACAAGTATTGAGGCCTTCCACGATCTTGTTGCTAGCAATATAACGGAAACTGGCTCCGGAAGCCAGGAAACCCTCTGCAAACCAGTCTTTTTCAATCAATACGCCGCTGTGTGGCAGATTAACAGCAGAGAGTTTCGCGAGTACACATTGGAGGAATTTCTTGAGGACTTTTCCGCGAATTCCAGGCGCTATTCTCACATTTCTGGCTTGGGGGAGATGATCTTGGACTTCTACTGCGAGCTGGGCCTTGCTATGAGCTTCACGAAAGTGCACCGTTATTATGAGAGAGAGGCCAGGAGAGGAAGGCCCTCGGGCCATAAAATCACCACCGACATGGAGCTAGAAAGCGAGCTAGATGATGTTGTCGAAATGTTGGAGATGGCAGAAAGGAAAGAGATGGAAGAGGAGCAGCGAATGCGCTCATCGAGAGAGTTTGATGAGATGGAGGAAATGGATAAGGAGAATAGCCACGAGTCGCGTTTTGGCAGAAACTCGAGGGCCTGTTTCTCGAAGAAGCTGGTTTCGTTTCTGGAGCCTTCAAAGACGGTGTATTTTGGCAGGTTCGAGCCGCCGTATTACGTTCGGTGCGAGGTGAATGGGGTGGAGTTTGTGGAAAGCAATTGAAGATGTGAAAAGGTGGAAAGAGAAAAGAAGAGAATGCGGGAAGATATAAAAGGAACTGAGCTCGGGAAAGTCTTTCCGGTCTAAAGGCTTTCTACGGGTGTTATGAGTCTTCTGAAAGGTTATCGAATTGGGAGGCCTCCCCCTGGTAGGGATTTGGGTCTGGGGTTGCATTATAGTCATGAGTTATGTCGGCATCAATAGCATGTATCAGTCAGTCAGTGAGGTTTAGAGGGTAGTTATGATGTCGTGTGGTTCGTTTTCTTGAGTAGTCGGTGGTTTTGTCTTCAGAAGGTACTCTCTACAAATTTATACAACAAACTTCACCAGGGGCTTTCTACTTGGTTTCTACAACACTCGGGTCCCCTTTAAGGTAATCTGGCCTCCTTTTACTCTCACTGCGTATCTCACGGAACACCGTCCCGGTTGAAGTATCTACACGGCCTCGTATTTACGCGCCAGATTCAAAGCCCCCTGATCACAGATGAAAAGATCCGCTTCCAGTTGCTTCCTTTGCAGCTTGTCAGAGACTTCCCCATTAGTCGTTCATGCGTGTCATTACTCTTCCTATTGCGTCTGTTTGTTCGGTAGAGTTTTTCTCTGGGGCATCCCCATTCTTTATGTCGCACTTTCTGTCGCGTCTTTTGTCACAAAAACTCCACTAGTTTCTAAAACCACCCCACAAAAAACGCCCATTTCGGCCCCTATTCGCCTGCAGGCTTCCAGAAGGATATGGACCCCGAAATGGAAGCCAGTACCGACGGTGCACGCCGAAAACGGCGCACTTTGGGCGCTTTCCAGTGTCCCGATTGCCATAAAGTGTTTTCTCGGTCTGACCATCTTTCCAGACACCATTTGAACCACAAACCAAAGGAAGTGTTCAAATGCGACTTCATAGTGGATGAATTTGGGGGTGCGAAAAGAACCTGTGGGAAAACCTTCGTGAGAAGAGACTTGCGAGACAGACACCTTAGACGTCATTACGAGCTAATGGCCGAAACCAATGAGCGGAGAATAAAGGCCGAAAACGAGAATAATGACTCTGTTCAGCTGGTGTCTCTTGCTGCATCCGACTTAGCCCCTTCGGGCGACACTGCCGCTCCCCTGCCGCTCCATATCGCCAATTTGGTGCATGGCGACTACAGCAATAAGGAGGAACAGAAACCTGTTTCTCAGGAGCCAGCTTCTGGGTCTAAAAACGGAGTCAGCGAGTTTTCGAATGACGAAAAAACTGCGGAGGATTTGGCTGAGAAAGCGTCTCTACGGCCCCCGCAATTGTCCAGTCAGGCCTCGGAGGGCTTTTCGCAGGGTCCTCTCACCAAGGAAGAGATCGCTCGAAGACTGGGTTTCCCAAATGTGCAATTTCAGCAAGAAACTCAAACCCCGCTGAAATTTTCACCTCAGAATCCGTCTATTCAGGGCCCCATTTTACCTCAGAATAACTTGACCTATGGCCAAAATTTGCCCCCAAGTCAGCCCTTTCAGGTGCCGTATCTTCCAAACCAAATAGCACCCCAATTTCCACCCCAAAATGACCAATCTCTCACAGGACGACCCCCTAACGGCCCCCAAATTCAGACGCCTATTATTCCAAATGGCGCAGCCCACAGTTCTTCCATTTCTCCTCCTTTAATGCAGGCGGCTTCCCCAGCTTTTGGGTACCAAAATGTTCCTTTTCAGCCCGGGTTTGGGCCTCTGAATTTCCCCAATTCCAGCGTTCTTGCCCAAAACTACCAGAACTTCTCTCCTTATGTCACGAATCCCAACCCCACGTCATATCCGGGGGCAGCCTTCAAACAAGACCGTCTGGTTCCGCAAACACAAAATGACATTCTTCTGTGGCTTTTCACGGAGTCGCCTCCTGAATTGATTCCAGGCAATAATTCATTGGGAATGGCCTTTCTGGGGCCTCAAAAGGGCGAAATTCCGGCCCTAGGATCCCCCAAACATCCTAAAACCGAGCAGTTGCTCTATGATAGCCTTTTCGACCTGGGAAATCTCGGGGTGCACGATATCAGCTTCTTCCTGAGTGGAGATAACCCGCTCGATGATGTTTTCGTGAAAAGTGCCCGACCCCATATGAATCCAGCTTCTACAAGCTCTACGTCCCCCTCGAACACCGCAGAATCGAGCTCCCCTAAACAGGGCCTCGGCTCTCCCAAAACCTCTTCCCAAAGTGAGGAAAATGGCCTTCTTTTGAGGCACCATGGCAGGGAAAATACCGCCCAAAACGCCGACTTGTACATTGACTCTGCGGTGGTGGAAATGTGTATGTCGTCCGTCCCCCAGTTAACGAGAGAACTGCTAGAAAGGTGCTTTGAGGGCCGCGTCTCGCTTGAAAATAGGCTCTCCTTCTACCTAGCAGCGTACTGGCGGAATTTCCACCCGCAATTTCCCATTCTTCACAGGCCATCTTTTTCCACACGCACCTGTGAGCTGCGATTGTTGCTCGCTATGGCCGTATTGGGCAGCAACTACTGCCAGAACGAAGGCAGAAATGCAGAGTTTCGATTCGGGCTCCTTATAACGGGACCGCTCCGGTTCTCTGTTTTCCAAAGCGCCGATTTTTCGCTGCCGGTGAAATTATGGGTTCTTCAGACGCTCAATTTGCTCGAGTGGCTGGAGAAGAACTTTCTCTCTCGAAAGATGCACGAGAGAGCGCACTTGCACCACGGAACAACGGTGCAGTTGCTAAGAAGACTGCCTCTTTTGGGCGGAAACCCCTCTGCTAATAAGGCCTCCACCAGCTCAAATAACAGCGCAGACGAAGAGGAGGTGAAAGAGACTGGAGACGCCTCCTCTGACGAAAGACTCTATTTTCAGTGGGTGGAGGCCGAGGCCATGAAAAGAGCGACCCTCATGACGTTTTACGCGGACTCCATGGACTATGTCAAGTTTAGGCACAACTCGCAGATTCTCTTCCACCAGATGCAGATGCTCAATTTGCCGTGTGAGGACAGCTTGTGGGAAGAGGATTTGGGCTGCCTGTTCCGAAAACTCGTGCGGAGGCAGAAGAAAATCCAGGGAAAGCACAGTGAGCTACTCACGACCCGAAACGGGGGCTTTTTGGGAGCCCTTAAACAGCTTCTCAAGCCCCAGAAGGGCGACCGCGAGCCTCTAAACCTGCTTTTCACACGCAAAGTGCTCTTGGCAGGCCTAGTTTCGCTCATGCACCAGATGCAGCAGGCGGACCTCCAAAGCCACCTGCTTTTGGGTGCAAAAAAGAACCTGGGGTGGCAGGAAGTGCTCACCAGGGCGTTTGACACTTGGAGGGTCCAGAATGGGCCCATAGGCGGGTTGTCGGCGTCCCGGTCACTTTCTCCGATGTACCATTTGGCGCAGATCATAGGAATGGCCAGCATAAACCACTACGATGTGGCCATTTTTGGTGGGCTGCCAGCCAACCAGAACGTGGATACCACGCTGAAGGACCAAGGGGCCGTCCAGCGGAAGCTCAGCAACATGTGGCTGCGAAGGAAGGGGTATACGGACCTCTTGAACGCGAAAAGCGTGATCCACTGCTACATTCTTCTCTGGGAGCTCGTGTTGGGGGAGGAGGGCTCGGCTGTCGCTGACTTTCTGGCCCGCAACGACGCCTACGATAGCATGTACGCTCTCAGTTTGGCCACGTTAGTATTGTGGTGCTACGTGTTCTCGATATACGGGCTGGAAAGCGCTCGCTATGGAGAGGTGCAAGGCCTGCCTGGTTATGAGCTGCTTTCTGCAGTCGCTGCTGAGAGTGCCCACGCTTACTTGGTGCGAATAAGGCAAGAGTTCCTCACGTATCTCAGAAAGGAAAACCTCCACGAGGAGTACTCTGTGCACCCTTTAAGCGGGAAGACGCTGCCACACGCGATATTGAGCAAGTACTGCGATCTATTGCCGCGGATCACCAACAAGCAGAATATCAGCGGGTTGTGCTTTTTGGTGGGAACTAAGTTGTTGGAGAGCCAGAGCGAGGTGGTGAGGGAGAATGCGCGGCTAATTGTGCACTGTGGGTTGCGGCTGGTGGGAAAGAGAAGCGTGGTGTGTGAAGAGTTGTTCGATGGCGAGGTTTAGAACCTTGTGGGGAGAAATTCAGAGCAACCGAGTGCCTTGGGACAAACACCAGGGGACCCGGAGCCATGTGGCGAGACATGGAAGAGGGGTTAGGTATGGAGAGCTGGGAGTCTGCGGAGGGGTGCAGTATTGAGGACTTAATGGACAACTGACCACCATATGGAACGCACTTTCGCATGGAGATCTGACTACCTTATGGATTACTCGTGCCCCTAGGTTGTGGCATATAAAAGCAGGTTCCAAAATGGCAAATGGGGCCACCTCATGAGCCGATATTTGGAGGACTGGCTTAACATGAAGGGGCTGCTCTCACATACAGATCTTGCGACACCGACAGGTGGTTGCGTGAAGGAAGATCTGTACCCTATGTCATCACGTAGGTTCATATAAAGGGCCAATGCGCTCAGCACCCCGATATTCGGTATCCCGACAGTAGTGTCATGTTCAGTATGTTGGTATATGTTACGATAGCCCCACGTCAAGCCTGCTCACCTCAAACCAGCCCTCGCTCCAAAGGTTTCAACACGACCGCTACCGATATCGTCTTCCCTTTGTCTTCTTGTCCAGAATCCCCATCCCTTCTCTCCCTAGCTTTTCTCTCCCTAGCTTTTCTCTCCCTAGCTTTTCTCTCCCTAGCTTTTCTCTCCCTCCCTTCTCTTCTCCCTCCCTTCTCTTCTCCCTCCCTTCTCTTCTCCCTCCCTTCTCTTCTCCCTCCCTACAGTCTTTCGTTCTCGATACATTAACCTATCCTGCCTCAAACCAACAAAACCGCGTTAACACAGCCGTCTCTGTCGGGCTCGTTGGTCACCTGGGCGTACTTACC
This sequence comes from Wilhelminamyces tanticharoeniae, assembly GCA_030558325.1. Lineage (NCBI taxonomy): Eukaryota > Fungi > Ascomycota > Pichiomycetes > Serinales > Metschnikowiaceae > Wilhelminamyces > Wilhelminamyces tanticharoeniae. The sequence goes on along the minus strand of JAJMSI010000010.1, from coordinate 48,838 downwards.
CCACACAACCTTACCACCCGCCGTCACCAAGCCCAACTCGGAGACGTTCACCTCGATAACCGTTCCCTTCGTCAAAACACCCAACTGCGTGTACATCGGCAGCTGGGGGTTCTTCTTCACTGACAAGATCGGCAAGAACACCGTCACGCCGAGCTCCGGGTGTGTGACGTTGGCCTTCTTCTGGCGCAACGCCGCCGGCCGGATGATGCGCTCCATCTTGACCGGTCTTCTGGTGAAGCCCTCGCCCACGAAAGTGTGTTTGGTGATCATGCGCTTCCACAGCTTGCTCTTCAGCTTTCCGGTCTTGATCACCTTGAACATCTCCTCCTCCGAGATGCCGCGCACCTTGGGGAGCGGCACCGAGAACTTGTCGGCCTTCTCGAGCCGCTTCTGTTTAATGGAGGTGGAAAGCGCCTTCGCGGAGTTGTTGGTCTCTCTGTCCAAAAGGTACGTCGGCAACGCCTCGCCGTCGTCCTGCTTGGGCTTGGCAGGCCCGTTGACCTTGCTCTCCTGGTGGGCCTTGATCTTCTTCTTCATAGCGACCTTTTCTGCGTACCTCTTCTTCGCGAACTGCTTGCCCCTCCAGCCGGTCAAATTCTGCGCATCTTTCGCCACACGGTGGCCCTCGCGAGCCTCGCGCTTGCGCTTGCGCTCCTCGTGGTCCAAGCGGCGCCCGTGCTGCTTGATGTGCTGCTCAATGTACTCGTTCTGGGGCATGCTGAAGAGCTGGAGAGGTGCGATGGGGGGATTTTTATCTCATCGCACTGTGTGCAGGTTTTTGAGAATGGGCGATGGGTGGAAGAAACGCTCTACACTGTTTGCTTCCCCAACATGGACTCTGTGGACACCCTTCTTGCCGGGATCGCGTCGTCGCTCGCTGCAGCAGACGCGGCCGTGGGGCAGGCGGCTGTTTCCGAAACCCCTGCCCTCGTGGCGGCGTTGCTCGCCAAAAACGGGGCCGAAAAGGCCGAGGGCGTGTCGCTCCTCTCGTTGAAGAACAGCGCGCTCTTGGCGTATCTCAACCACCTCGTGCTCGTCGTGGTGGCGCACATGGAGCGCATGCGGGCGGAGGACGCCGCAGACACGAAGAAAGCTGCGGTGGAGGCGTCCATTCTCCACAGAACGGTGCTTGAGAAGGGCGTGAAACCACTCGAAAAGAAGCTCGCGTACCAGCTCGACAAGATGGTGCGGGCTTACAACCGCATGGCGGCCGAGGAGGGCCGTGTGGAGGACGCTGTGCGCGACAAGGACGCGGACTCGGGCTCGGACTCGGATAGCGACGAGGAGGACGATGCGCTATCGTATAAGCCCGATGCTGCTGCGCTAGCCACGATGACCAAGCCAAAGGCCGCTTCAGGCGCGAGGGACGCCGGCTCTGGCACCTACAAGCCGCCCAAGATCTCGGCCGTGGCGCCGCCCACGTCTGTTTCGCGCGAGTCCGTCCCCAGGGGCTCGTCCAGGAAGCTCCAGAGCATGGAGGAGTACCTCAAGGAGCAGTCCGACTTGCCGCAGGTGGAGAGCTCCATCGGGTCGCAGATCGTGGACCACGGCCGTGGCGGCGTGAAGACCAGTCGCGACAGACAGAAGGAGATGGAGATCCAGCGGTACGAGGAGGGTAACTTCACCAGGTTGCCCAGCACCGCCACCAAGAAGACGTTCCGAGAGAAGCAGCTGGAGCGGGCCAATAATTTTGCGGGCGAGGACTGGTCCATCTTCAATAACAAGCGGACCATGGAGGGCACGTCCAGGAAGAGAGGCGCCTCGGCCTGGGACAAGGTGAAGCGGAGGAAGCAGTGATTGCGGGAGAAAGACATAGAAGTACGGAAAGACTTGGATTCAAGCGAATATAAGACGAGTTTGCAATGCGAGACCAAAGAAGGCCTTTGGGTGCGAAATGGGGCTGTGTGGTGCGTAGAGTAGGATGAGGCTCGGCTCTTCTCTTCGTCAACACCTTCAGAGCCGTTTTCGGCTGAGGCTTCTTGGGAAGGGCTTTCGACCATCTAAATGAGCCGATTGCTGTACTAAGCAGCCTGGTCTCTATCAAACCACGACCTCTTCGTCACAATACAGTCTCCCTTAAGTGTGTGCACATTTTGGCTACCCAGTATACCTCTTCATGTCCATTCTGACTGTGCTCCTCTGTGCATGCTCTTCCACAAACACCTTCATTTTCTCACCCTTCGCAGCACAAGCGTGCTCCAAACAAGCCGCTCATTCTAGGCCTTTCAGGACGATGCCCTATTTTTGCAATCTAAGAGAAACCTCACAATGGCCACAAAAAAGTAGATGCTATATGTATCTTTTCCTGATTTGACCTAGCAATGTACACACGAACCACCAGTGTACCCCGAAAAGACTAAGCTATATAGAAGATTCTTCTTCAATAACAGATATCCTCTTCTACAACCTCCTTTCTGCATTTCCCTTTCTTTTGCAACCATCTTCAAAATTCTAGCTCATCGCATCTCTAGGCTTCCAACATCCACCGCACGCATCCCGTTTTAGCAGCCAGTGTTTTCAACACCCACAACCCCGTTTCGTCTCACTTTTAGAAATTCCCTTGCTTCTACGCCCATTTCACCAGCTCACCTAATTTAACCTGTAAAACCCACCCCATATTTGGTTTCCTGCATATAGTCCGGTGCTTCAGTCCGAGGACCCGATATGTAGGCACAAACACCCGCTTTTTCCGGACGCAGTGTTAGTCAGCGATCTGCCCCTTCTAAAAATAATGCGTGCCTAGACGCCTGCGGCCTCAGAATTAGAAGCCCACAGGCACCCCTGCAAACAGGCCGATAGAGCAACCTCACGGTTTCGAAAGGGGTTGGGGGCCCTCGGAATGTCCTGCATAAGGGCTGGGCCGGATGGCTGCAAACCGGGCCCTTCCCGATCTGGACATCCGGGAAATGCAGACAAATGTCGCTGAATGTCGTCTACACCGTTTTATTGGGGTTTATTCTATATACACCTGGAACAGCTGTTGGCCGCAGGATAATGGCACATAGCGTTACATACATAATCTGGTAGTATCTTTTTTTGGGTTTTAGCGTTTTCGGTGGTTCTGGAACGGGTGTAGGGTGACCGAGAAAAGACAAACAGATAAAAATGCCGAAACCTCACATAGGGTAATAATTCATGTACTGCCCCAGCGGCTTCTCGTGGGCTGACAGCACCGAGTACTTTTGGTAGTAGTCGCTGGGCGCAAACTCGTTAGAAGGGTTGGAGGGCGTGATATGCAAATTGGAGAAGGGAAGATTGATGCTAGGGGGGTTCATATTCGAGCTCAGCTCGGCAATTCCGGGGGCACCAGTTCCGGAAAGCACGTAGTTGGCGGGCTGGGCCATGTAGTAGTTATGTTGGGCCTGGTTTGGGTGGCTTTGAACCTGCTGGTACTGGTAGGGGGCGTTTTGTGGCACCGAATAGGCCCGTTGTTGAACAGGAAATTGGTGCTGGTGGGCCCCCAAGCTGAGCGAACGTGCTTGTACCGGGGTCTCTGCGTTGAGGAACTCACCATTAGCGTTCATCTGGTTGAAGGTAGCGTATCTGCTGTCGAAGTGGGGGTTTTGGAAGGGCTGGCTTGGGCCGGAATGGGCCTGCTTTTTGGGCGTTTTCGGGCCCTTGGAGCCGTTCAAAATCACGTTGATCTTCAGCTGAATGCGCTTACCAAAAGAAGAAACAATCTTGCAGTTCTGGAACCACCGTTTGATGATCTGAATCTGGAGCAGATCCTCCACGCCATTCGAAAAGGTTACTTCAGGAGAAAGGAGACGCAACAAGCTTGCGCTAACTTCGCCGCCAGCCTCCATGTAGTTCACTCCAGGGTGCACCAAAATATCAATAAGCGTCTGGATCACATAGTTTCCATAGGGGTCATTGATCAACTTGTTTAAGTCCAGGTTCAAAATGTGATAGGTCAAGTCGAACTTGAGGGCCAGGAATTTGGGCAGTCTGGGCTCGTTGTTGTAGCAGTTCTTCAAGAACTTCTCGATCACATTGGAGGAGAACTTGAGGTTGCAAAGCCCGGTGATGCCATAGGCAACAAAATTGTGGAAAACACGAACATTGATTTCGTTCAGGTTAATCAGAATTAGGTACTGCAAGACATAGTTTCCAAACTGGTCGTTTATCAACTTGACGAAGACCTCAAACAGGAGAATGGTGGCTGCAAAGCCGTTGAGCTGGGCGCTGTTCACGTGGTTGAGACACTTCTGCAAAACACAGCACCCGTGCTTGTGTGTGGCCACCACGTACAAATCACCGATAATGGCATCGTAGATGAATTGGCAGCTCTCGGGAGGGTACTTGTTGAGGATTTTCTGGATCACGTGGTTTCCGTTCAAGTCCTTGATGAGCTCGATGATGTAGTGGCGGAGACCCTTGGTCAAAAGACCAAGCTGGTAGGAGTTAGAGAGCAGATCGATGATTTTCTGGAGCGCCCTGGTACCGTGCTGGTTGATGGAGATCTGGAAGAGGTTAAACTGAAGAATCTCGAGAATGAGGCTGAGATTGGCCTCGCTGCAGTAGTCCACGAGTTTCTGGATGAGGTAGTTGCCAAAGGGGTCGATGATGAGCTCGTACAAGTAAGGGTAGATTTCCTTAAAGATGATCTCGAAATTGGCCATCCGCGCCTGGTAGCTCGCCACTAGGCTCTCGTCCACCTTTTTCTGGAGAAAACGGCACCCGTACTGGTCCTTCAGCAACTTGAGGATGTCGCTTTTGAGCTGCGAAAGCGGCACCTTGCTGATGGAGGCAAGGTACTCCTTATCGACTTTTCCCGACATCTCTGGGGCCGCAGAGACGGAGCTTGACACCACATTTACGCTCACTGGAGGAGTCGCGGTAGTACTGGGCACAGGGCTAGACAACGCCATCACTCCGGGAGCGTTTACCGAGGGCAGGCCGATCTGAGCCTTGTTAGCACCAAAACGGTCCTTCTCGCGATCGGAAAGATGCACCGAGTCGATAGACGGCTGGCGGTTGTGGAACTGCGAAAACTGGCCCGAAATGCTCTGGTTTTGATCAAGGTTGAACGAGGGGAGGTTCAAGTTGCCGTTGAGCTTATTGGTGTCCCATAGGTAGGATTTGGCACCCGCGGATGCCACCGTGGGCGGAGTGGTTGGCTCTATGAGCGAGGAAATGGAGTTGACAGAGAGGGTGTTCTTGTGGGACATGGCAGCGGAAAAGGAGCTTTAGGTGGGGGATTGACAATCAGCGTGAAATCAACTGATAGCGTGGAGCTGAAATGGGGGGTCCCAATGAGGAGTGGGCAGGAAAGTCGAAGGGAGGAAAAGATGTAGTTCCTTATTTGAATGGTTTCCCAGAATTGAAAGGTCTCCCGTAATTGAATGGTTTCCCAGAATTGAAAGGTGTCCCGTAATTGAAAGATCTCCACGTAATTAAAACGGGTTTAACAGAAGCTTTCGACAGCGAGTGGGTGGATCAGCAAGTAACGACCTCTCGGGGTGAGGAAAGCGGCCTCTTATCAGAACACTAGGCGCTCACTCCAATACAGCAGAAGACCAGAAAAAGGCCCAGGTAGCACCAATATAACCAGTACCTCTATAGCAGGCGTTCTTCACGCTAGAAGAGGTTCAGATATCGCCTATTTGAACGCTCGTATAGCAATGGCGTTCGTGCGACTGTCGTATAGCAGGCGCCTATGGCAGGGAGTCCGGGTACTCAGGAAGCTCTATTTAGGTGGCGGCTAGCCGCTGACAAAGACAGACAGAAGAAACCTCTGCTAAGTGGGTGGGGTCGGACAGAGGCAGACAGACAAAAGAGAGCGGTTTCTGACAGACACTGGATGTCAGGCAATTCGAAATCCGGTCGCTGATGGCGTGGATCAATGCGAACAGCGTGGCCGCGCCATTAAGTACTGTGTAGCATAGGACGGGGCTGGAGGCCGGTTGTGGGGGGTTTGGGAGACGAGGCCGAAATCCGGTCGCGACTTCCGGTCTGCACCTCAAGGGCTGCGATCTGGGGCCCTTTCGGGCGGTTTTTTTTTGCCTGTCGCCAGGTCCTGGCCCGTACGGATACGGCAGGCGCGTTTGTAATGCCCCCAGCATGCGCCGTGGCCACCGAGGCGCTGCAGTGGTGTGGGAAAATGCCGGATTTATCGGGTGCCTGTGCATATTACATATTGCCCTCTGCATAGGGTGTGCGTTTTTGGGTTTTTTTTGTCTGCATTTGCCGTTGGACACGAGCTGCCCCCATGCAGACAAAGCAGAAAATTTTGTCGGCGCCTGTCCTACTGGGACATCCGCTCGCTTATCGGCACCTGATGGGTTACATGGCCCCAGCAGTCGCAGGGGGTGATCCCAGGCACCGCCTCCCTGGCCATACAATGCACCCTGAATCCTCTGTCTGAGGGGGCCCAGACCCGCATTTCGTGTCTGGAGCTGTCTTATCGGGACACGAGGCAGTGCGACTTCGCGCGACATCCGACATCCGACATCCGACACCCTGTCTGCAGACAAACCGTAGGCGCCCGATCCCCCTCCTCTATACTTGGCGCAAATTGTCTGCAAATAGCTTCCAGTCCGCCGGTGCACCGGGGTGCCAACAAGCCCACACCCCCCTAATCCGGATCCGCATACAGCAATTTTTGTCCGGCCCAGTAGTGCCGCCACCGTGTCAGCCCGCACCACCTAAGAATGCGGGCTACCTGCGCAGCGCCACTATGGGCCGCAAATAACCTCTGTAAAGGGGCATTTTTTGTTTCCGGTCGCACCTGAAACTGGTCGTTTATGGCTGCTAAACGTGGCGCGTCTATGCAGGATGACATTTGGCCGTTTGGGTCATATGCAGGATAGTCACGTGCCGGCTGCAAAGTCACAGGCCTGCCCTAAACGGCAGCGCATGCCGAGTTCCGGTGACCCCAAACAGGCAATTTGCAATCGTTACATGTCCATGTTTCACTGCCCTTGTGTGAGTGTACTCTGTTTCGAATCTATACAGCAAGCGTGCGAGGAAGGGGCTGAAATGGCAAAGAGGAGGCTGTGAAAAAGCGATATCAAAGGTGAAAAACAGTCAGTGGATGGCCTGTATGTTCGGCTTTTCACCAAAGCGGGCTTTCTAAAACTATACTTGTGTTGCGCGGGGGCCCTTTTGGTGGTGGCACACTTCTAGCGAAGGGTATATGGTAACGTTAGAGAAAGCCAATAGCTCTTTATGTTGAAATCCACTCTCACGCGTTCCTGGCACGGGTTTCTGGAAGTCGACGATGTAATACGGGACGCCTTCAATGAGAAGTGGCATTATGACTCTCTATCACTACTTTTTTATCCTTCCGATATCAGGACGAACACCTACGAGACCGATAAGGCCCTTCTCATACCAGCAAATGTGGCCGCGTTTATTTGTTCACACCATACGTCCACCATTAACATTTTTGCAGCCAAAAGAAATCATATTGGCACACGAATGCTTTGAACAGAAACGCCCATCTAGCTATCACCATGTCACGCTTGATACTTTCGCTCATACCGAAAAACCACCTTCTCCCCGCTGACCTTATTGGACTTCAACAAGGCAAGAGCCTCGTTCGCACTCTCCAGACGGGGCTTCAAGACAAGCAAACCAGGCGTCCTGATCCTCCCAATATACTCAGGAAACACCTTCTGCCAATAGAGGTCGTAAACCTCGATGAGCTATGGGTCCAGGTCTATCTTTCTACCCAATCCGTAGCCCTCAATGTGGTAGAGAACGGTCTTTCCGTAGTACACCCTTCCCGACGGGTCCACCTTGACGTCCCCCTCAGTCAAGTGCAAGAGATTGTCGAGTCAACTGGGGAAGCCCCTTCGGTTGCATCATACGTCTTCTTCCATGTGTCCTTGCTGGAGACGGTATCAAGGGCTCCCGCGCCGGATGCGGCCCCCTGCTTCTTTTCTTATGTTTCTCACGACCCTCTTTCGCCCACCTGCTCAACGACGCCGCTCACATCACAGCCCCCGATGAATTTGTTGGAGAATTTGGCGTTCCTCCTCTCCAGCCCCTTCCAGTCGGTGGGGTTGGCTGCGTAGGCCACATATTTGATGAGAATCTGGTCGTTGGATATCTCGGGAATGAGAACATCAATGACGATGGTGAGCTGGAATCCGACCCAGGAAACGAGCCTATAACCACATGCGACATGCCGATGCCTGGCTTGAGAGTGGTTTGAAAAGCGGTTTGGGGGATACCAATTGCTTAGTACTCGGCTCTCGAGAGGCCTACTCGTGGCTCTCGTGCTAAAACCTTTGACCCTTTGCAACTGAGAAGTGTGAAAAGGGAGTTCCTGAGCCAAGCCCTCAACTGCTGCCGTGTTGGGCCTATGAATCTTACCTGTTTCTGCTAATTGTGTAGTGGTCCTGGCACAGCTAGACCGTTCTTGTGCAATCTCTTTATCTATTTCCTTTTCAACTCCACAGGATGCTGGTTCCCCAATTTGTCCCCAGAGCTCTTCCCTGAAATTACCTGTTTGATTGGCTGCAAATACCCAGGTGCGTTCTTCTCCTTTATATTACTCAGCGTCTCTCCTCCTTTATATTACTCAGTGTCTCTCCTCCTTTATATTACTCGGCTTCTCTCTCTCCTCTTATTAATCCTCAACAATGGTGTTTCACCACCACATAAGGGGTAAATGGCATCGTTTGGTTTATGGGGACTACCGTAAGTGACCTCCTATTGGGACAGCTGCGTTGCCTTTTTGGGAAGGTCAGAACCCCCTCTGAAGCCATCTTTGAGAGCATTCCATATCTTTTCAGGGAGTTCCGTGCTTTGAGTGCTACTGTGGCTCAATTGTCTGGGCCACGGTCTCCCTGTTGCTGTCTTCAGATCTGAGCTTCCGTTTCCGAATGAGACCTCTTTTCCATGTCTTATCAAGTATCCTTTTTCTATAGACCCTGCCATCTTCTTCGCGCCATTCTTTCAAACCTTCCCTTCAGAACGCACACCATTGGCTTCATTCCCACCGCAAATTATACCCTGTTTCGTAGTTCTTTGAAAACCTGCTCTAAAATGGGCCCTGAACGCTTTTTAACCCACCTGTTGCCATTTACACCTAGCTCTCCTTCTAAAACTCTCCCTCGCAAGACTTCACTTCCCAAACTCATTAATACCTCCGCCAACCTCCTCAAGCTCCTCTCCTACCTTTCCTCGCTGTATCTTTCTCCATAATTATGATTAATATCCAAATCCCTTTACCTTTTGAAGCGCCCCTCTCTCACGAAGTCATTAAAAACGTCTTCAAAAAAGATGAACTCTCCCTGGACCCGTCCTCCCGTCCTCCAGGCTGCCATACTGCTTTTAAGCCTTCTTTGAACCCGGTCCTCTTGGCGCTTTTTTGCAATCTCCTTTCTCCTTATGTCCTCCTGGGTATCAGGAAAATCACTCACCATAAACCCCGGTGGGGAAGGAAACTTGTCGAAAATTTGTGAATAAACCAAATCCTCCTCTTCCTCCTTCTCGAATCCAGCTTCCCACTCAACACCCTTAGATTTAAGCCCGTAGCCTGCTTCTTTGAAAAAATTGCGATTATTGATCTGTTGCTGGTTTGTGAGAACCCCTGCTTTTGAATTAATAGGTTTCAGCTTATAATAGAGAGGATTGGGCTTGAAATCGCTGAGTCTCCAGTTTTGCTCGGTGACAGGGTTCGTCTCCAAATCCACCCGAAACTCGGGATCCTGAAATTTGAGCTGGTAATATTTCCGTAGGAAATCTTTCCTCTGCAAAGCCGTATACAGCTTGGGAACGTGTTTAAAAGGGCTCTTTTCCTGTTCTTTCCTTACAGGAGAACCGTCGCTTCCAAATACGGGGCTAGAGTGCAGTCTAGAGGCGCTCACAGGGCCATTTTTGTAGTTTTTAGGTTCAAGTTTGGGGATTTTTGACCCTTCTAAGGAGTTTTTCGAACTAGCAAGAAGAGCCTCACTTTTAGAAGTCCTGGCTCGCACCTGCTCTTCATGCTGTGAATTCTGCTCGGCATCGCTTTTGCTGGTGATATCAGCCAATATGGGCGAAGAGGTCAAATCTCCATTCGGTAAGAGAGGCTCGTAATGTTCCTGTGAGTCCTCAATTATGTCGAGAATCGGGTCATTTATGTCACCTTCCTCTTCCTGCAACGCATTCTCCATATTCTTGACATGAATATCCTTCTTCTCCTTTTCTTTCACTGGAGAGCCCTTTAAAGTCCCTTTCTTGTGAGAAGATGCCAGTTTCGTGGGTGAGAGATCCCACCCCAAATCGGGCCTGTTGAACTCCTCGAGATTAATATACTGCGGTCGTTCTATCGAATCTGAGCAATCAGAAGAGTACTGTGTGGGAAGCTTGTTGAACTGGGAATTGCTGTATTCGCTCACAGGTTTTCCCTTGTAAGCGAGAATCTTCTTGGGTGAGATGCGCCGTATTTGGGACGAAAAGTTGTACTTTTCGGGTGAAACAGCATTGGTTTCTCGCACAATACGGCCCCCGCAATTGGGTGTTTTGGTGGCCCGTGAAGGCCCATAAGTGGGCTCATTTGCAGCATTTTCGGGCCCCTCGAAATCCTCCTTTTGCATTTCTAGACTCTCCGAGCTATCGTTGCGTCTTCTCTTGTTTCCAGCACTTTTATAGGGTAGCTGCAGTTGATTATCTGTCGTATTTGAAGGTCCGGGTTGAATCTCGATTCTGGGAGTTCGGCCGCCAGAAATGTTCGCCATTTTGGCAACTTTTGCTCGGAGTTCCGCGTTCTCTCTCCGAAGATGCTTAACTTCGTGTCTATACTTGCTCAATCGGGTGTTGTACTCATCGACCACTTTTTGTCGGAAAAGCTCCATTTCTCGCCGAGTTTCGACTTCTAGCAGAGAAATTTCGGCCTGAAAGTTCCTGCTTAGGTCCTCGACTCTGTGTCGGAGCCTGTCGTATCCGGACATTGCCTAAAGGGGGGATTGTTTGACTGTAGTTGCAAATAGTGGTCGCGTCGCGTGGTATTTAATGCTTATGTAATCTGAAAAGTGGATGTAGGGGGTCTATTGAGGTGCTGCCGCTTCTGGCCCATTTTTCGCCGTTTTAGGCCTGATGGCACCCGCATGTGATGATGCCTTGCAGTAACAAGCATTCAGGTTGACAACCACAGAAAATGGCCCAAAACGGGCGGATTTTGGCCACGTTAGGCATGGGTGGTGTACGGGTGCCCGGCTCGAGTTTATCGCCGGTTCTTACACTGAAAGTGATCGGTATGCCGCCCGAGATGCTAATTCTAGGAGTAATTAGAAAAAGACCATGGAGCTGTGGATATTATTGTTGCACAATTCCGAGAAACTTTTGTATGGAGAGTTGGTGTCAGAAGTGGCTGCTTTCGGAGGTGCAATGGAATAGGTCCCTCCCTTTCGGAAGTAACCTCGGTCGAGCGATAAATGTATGGAGGACGTGATTCTGAGGAGGTAAATAATCACAGAACACAGGAAAGCTTTTGGGTGTTTCCGAAAGAGAAATGGGTTCGTTACGCTCAATTTTGGCTTTGCTTAGAATAAATAACGGTGTCTTCGCTACTAATTTGAACGATCTTAAGCCCAGCGAAACCTTGATTCTCTCGGTGATTCCCTCATCAAACGCACAACTCAATTTCGGTTTGCATTTTATTCATTTTCACCCTCTTTGCCCTCATTTTGACTGGGTCTTTTTTCTTAGTGGGCCAGGTTTCGTCAAACGCTCTTGGATATCCAATTGGTCCTCCAAAGCAGAATCACGGTCTCTGCGCTCAATTTCCTTTTCTTTCGCTTTATGGTGACATTCAACTTTTCCTTTTCTTCTGCTTTTCCTCTCTTTACTTTTCCTCTTGCAAAAGCCTGTTCACATAATTTGCATCCACGCTATCCTCATTCGTGCGATGCACAAAAAAATGAAAATCTACAACAACATCTAAAGTACTAAACTACATTATAGCATGTTTGGGGGCGCTCAAACACAGGCTTCTGGCTCTGCCTTTGGCGGTTCCAATACGGGCTTCTCTGGAATTGGCAATTCGTCGCAAAACGCCGGTTTTGGGAGCAAACCTGGCGGCCTTTTTGGGTCCTCTAATACTACCAATACTGCTGCCAACAATGGGGCCAATAACAGCGCTTCTGGCGGCCTTTTTGGTGCAAAGCCTGCAAATACTGGAGGTCTTTTTGGTGCCTCTTCCTCGAATAATGCCTCAGCACCCGGTTCAAATGCTCCAGCAACTAATTCTGGAGGCTTATTTGGTAACAACAACACCACCAATAGTGGCAGCACAGGTCTTTTTGGAGGCCAGACTCAAAACCAGACGTCATCTCAGCCTGCTTCTGGGGGGTTGTTTGGCCTGAAGCCCGCTGCTCCTGCTTCTGGTGGTCTTTTTGGAGGCAATACTGCTGCCTCTGGAAACACCCAGAGTGGGGGTCTTTTTGGAGGCAATACTGCTGCCTCTGGAAGCACCCAGAGTGGGGGTCTTTTTGGGTCCAATAATAGCACGAACGCCGCCAGTTCTACCGGTGGTGGCCTTTTTGGAAACACAGGAAATGCTGCTTCCTCGGGAACTGGCCTCTTTGGAGGTAACAACGCTGCTACAAACAACTCAGGCACTTCTGGAGGACTTTTCGGTGCTAAACCTGCTACTGGAGGGTTATTCGGTGGCAACAACGCGCCAGCTCCAAGCACCGGTGTCGGCCTTTTTGGAGGTAACTCTGCTGCGACAGGCTCCTCTGGCTTGTTCAACTCCAACAACAATGCTCAGCAACAGGGCCAGCAGTTGACTGCAATGAGCCGAGTGGGCGACCTTCCTCCGCAGATGAAAAAGGAGCTAGAGGACTTCGACAGATATATCGAGACGCAGCATTTGATAGCCACTACTTTGCAGGCCGACGTGGCCAAGCACGATGCATTGATCAAGTCCATTCCCAAGGACGTGAACTATTTACATAAGAAGTTGACCTCGGCCACCACGGCCCTTAAATACGACACCAACCAGCTCACACGCTTGAGAGCGCTCAACAACGAGTTGACCGAGGACATCAGCAAAGTTATGCAGTTGATTATCCAGCTTTCGACTCCTGGAACGAAATTGCTGTCCTCCTTCCAGCTTAACGAGTTCTTCATCAAGAAAATCAAGGACTACAGAGAGACTCTCGAGGTTTATGAGAGATTGGTCAAGGACTCAGAGGAGGCGGTCAGTGGACTCGAAAAGTCGTGTGTGGTGGGCTTTGGAGGCTTGTTTCAGATTGTGGAGGTGATCAGGGGCCAGTACAACTTGTTCATGGAGTTGTGCGACACCGTGGCGCAGTTGCACTCCGTGGTGAGCAAAATGAAGTAAAGAGGATTTGAAAAGGTGACAAAGGAAGTAAAGTTGGAGGGGTAGAGGTAATGTACAATAGAAGAAGTGTGTAAATTGAGGTGTGTAATAAAGGAGAATATTGGTGTCTTTATACCAATTGCTGAGGTCGCTGTAAAAAGATGGAATATGCCCATTCTAAGGAATACTTCAAGGTAAAAATTGAGCGTACTGCTTCCATACATCTGACAGGCAGTTTTCTCCCCTCTATACGACTTTTTCAATTCGCATCCAAATTCAAAAACCCATAAAACGTATACAATTTGCATTTCACCACTATCTAGTTCCCTAACAACGATTACTCATTCTGATGTCTTCCAGAGCAGATTACCTTTCTAAATACCTTTCTGGGGGCGAAACCAAAAAGAAGAAGAAAAAGTCCAAGTCCACAACTCGCCCTGACATCGTGAAAATAGACACCCCAAAACTACCAGAATTGGAAGCAACACAGGCAGAAGACCTAGACCTCATAGCAGCTGCAAAAGAAGGCGAGGAAATCGACTCCCCAGCGGTGGTAGAATCTGGGACCAAGCAAAATCGGGGCTTTAAGAGGATCGATAATGGGGAGGTTGTAAAGCCTGAAAACGCAAATAATCTGGCTGTTTTTAGAGACTCGTCGGGCAGAATTGTGGATATCAACGAGCGCAGGAAGGAGATTTTGGCGGCAAAGAAGCAGAAGGAGGAAGATGATGAGAAACTACGCGTTTCCGTCAATAAAAGTGATTTTGACAAGAAGAGGGACTTGGAAGAGCACGAAAAATTGGCTCTGGCAGCCTCTTTTTCGGTGTCCAAAGACAGCAAGGAGTATAACGACCATATGAAGGGAAAGAGCCGATTGGACGACCCACTCCTGAGATTTGAGGTGAAACCCGTTCCTTCAGAGGGCGGTAGACCTACCTATAACAAGGGGATAAGTCCTGCCAACCGTTTTGGAATAAAGGCAGGTTATTTCTGGGATGGTGTGGTTCGAGCAAGCGGCTTTGAGGACTTGTTGATGCGAAAGAGGAACGAGCAGAGGGCCCTGAAGCTCGAGAAAAAGGAGGAGTACGATGAGTGGGATTACGAATAGTGTTGGAAGGAGATTTTTGAGGATTAATATAGAGGATCTTCGCAATGACGAAGGTATTTAAAGGAATTAGGTCAAAAATAGACGATGAAGGAAGTCAGATTTTTGAGGAAATTGAGGAAACATATGAGTTTTGGGGAACAGTGTACAATTCTGTCAAAATCCGAAAGAAATTTGAAGAAATGTGAATGTAATATTAAATGTAATAATAAAGTTTTAACAAAAGAACAACACCTTTAAAGAGATACGATTTATTTAGAACTAAAGCATGATGCCATTACACTTCAGTCCATTTTGCTGCATTTCACTGAAAAGTTGAAAATACCAGAAACCTTCCCCACAAAATCAGTGAGGATTCATATAAGCCCTCTCCTCACTAAATTAGACAAAGCTCCAGAGCCCCGAAATTGACTCCGCCCCTTAATATCCAATAAAGGTCTCTTCCTAAACACGTCCCTTCGTTTTGCCTCCTTTATCCTTCACACATTCTATCTATTCGCATACAAACCCTCATCTCATCTCATATCTCATCACATGCTGGCCCCCACCCTTCCAGGCTTTATTTACGACGAGGTACGAAAAAAGTACTTTCGAGTCACCAACGGCAGCAGCCAGGCTTACCACAATAGCGAGCTTCAGGCCAAAAAACGCCGTTTGGAGCACACGAAAGAACCCCAGAAGCCCAAAAAGGGTCTCACCAACACCAGCAAAAGGGCACTTCAATACAAGTTATGCCCCCAAACGTACCAACAGCGACTTCTACAGCTCCACTTGGGCACACAGAGTCTTTCTCCAGCCTCCTGGGCTCGTTTACGGCTCAAGAGCTTGCGCCTTTGCCTGACACTACGATGCTCCAATATACGCGTTTGGTGTGGACTCAGTTTGGGCACGGAGGCCTGTTTGGTCGTTTCACAGGGAAGAAGGCTCTGTTTGGTGAAGCTCGACGCTATCAGAGCCCTTTCCAGCTACAAAAATGGCCTGGGAATAGCATCTGCGCGTCTCCCTCTACATTTCTACTACACTAGCGAACAGGCACTTACGGAGCTCTTTGCAAGCAACGATCCACATCTAGTAGTGGAGCTGGTCTCCTCTAGTGGCTCCTATTGCACTGTCACCTACAAATTGGGCCAGGAGAACGACTTTAAGTACATTTATGGCTTCTTCAAGTGGGAGGTTTCTGGCCCAGTGGATCTTTCTGGAAGCCTTATAAGTTGCCTAGAGAAGCTTTCTTACGAGAAAAAGCTGTTGGTGCTGTTCTTGGCTCGTTCTCGGGCCCAGATCGCTGTGGAAGGCGTTACCGTTCTCCTACAATGCCCTAGAAAAGTGTATGTTTTGGCCTACGAAAGAGGCGAGTTTGCACTCAAAAAAGAGTACGTGGTGGGAGGAAAGGTTTCCTCCTTTCATCACTTCAGTCAGCCTCCCAAGCTCAAAAACGGTGTTCTTCTCTACTCTTCAGGAAATACCCTTTATGTTGCCATTGGGAACAAATCGCCAGTTGCAATCACCCACAATGGGCCCATAAGCAACTTCTTTTTGCTTAGTTCGCGATTCCCCGGTTTCCGGGTTTTAGTGGTGGGGCTTCAGAAGATTGCAATACATGAAAGGCTTGATGTTAAAGTCCCTCCCGAGGAGGTGAACTACCTCAATGAAAACGTGCGAAATCAGTGCTCTTTTTTGGTGGAAGACAACCTTGTCATCAACAGGAGGAATGAAACACTACAAATAAGTAGTCTTCTGTCACGTGAGAGTGAAATTAAGGAGCTCAGTGGCTACAGTCTGTCCCATGGTTCTCTTGAGAGGTTTTTGGAAGTGGGCGAGGGTTACTTGTCTGTGCATTCCGACTACAGCACTACGACCATGAGCTACTACGAGTAAAGCGATTACAAGGGATGGTTAAGGGACCTCAAGTCGGGTTATACGCTTCTGAAAAGTTATAGATAAGAGGTATAAGGAAATCACAGAAAGTAGTCACACATTTAGTCAAGAATGGCGTCTTCATAGAGGTGCCAATGACCAAGACGTGTGAGAAACTGGAAGGGAATCAGTCGCAAAATTCACGTTCAAGTATAGCCTCTTGAAAACAAGACCCAAAACCACTCACCAATTGCAACGCGCAATAACTAGCAACACGTCGAAATTGACGAGTACTCTGTGATACCTCCCAGGAACAAAAACTCTGCTGTGGTCGCCTCCTTGGACCGAGGCCTGTCGTCGTGTACACGTTGTGTTGCAGCTATTGTCTTCTAGCAATGGGTTTGCAGTCATGGCTTATTGCTACACGTTATGTGCCAATCTCCGTGAGACAACGTCATTCCACCCATACTTTACATCAGAGCGCTTGAACCGTTGAAACTGGCAACATCGCCTCCTTTAAAGGTCTGTCACGAGCCAGGGGCCGTTTACAAGGACCCTGCACAGGGCTCTCAAGAACCCTATCAAAAGGGACTATTTATCTGGTGAAATGTCTTCTATTGTATGGCTTCCGGGACTCTCCGGAGGGCAAGAAACAGAATTGCAAAAATGTTCAAAACGTTGTCTTTTGGTATGAAAAATTGCTGTCACACGAGCGCTATTTAGGTCCCCATCGCCCCCTTGAAAGTTTGAGGGCAATGTTCTTTCTTGGGATTTTGAGGAATTTTATTGGTTCTGTGACAGTGGCTTTCATCGTTCTCTCGGTCTTTCTTCTTGAGCGCAGAATGGATCATTTGAAAAACACCATTATCAAAAGGGACGGATTCGCTAAAGGAGACCTGTTTAAGTTCCAGATCTTCGGTTTTAATATCAAAAACAACGCCCATCCCAGCAATCTTGAGCCTGGCGAAGAGCCCTGGTCCACACGCAAAGAGGGAGTGGTGTCCGCCATCAAAAACCGCACTTCCGTGTACCCCACGCTAGTGGGTTTAGAGGAGGTTGTGGACGGGCAATTGGACGACATTCTTGACGGTTTGGGGCCAGATTGGGACCATTACGGGGTGTTAAGAGGAGGCGATACGAGCGACAACGAGAGAAACCCCGTTCTTTTCAACACCTCTGAGTTCCTGCTCGACCATAACCAGACCTATTGGCTCAGCACCTCTCCTGACACGCCCAGCAAGTCGTGGAACTCCGACTACAACCGCATAGTAACGACCACACGTTTCAAGCACCTTGCTCTGGGCAAGGATGTGAACTTTTTGGTGACCCAACTCAGTGCCAATAGCAGCGAAGCCAGGGTCCAGTCGGCACATGAAATCCTCAATATCACAGGCCCTTTGGGTGGTTCTGGACCAGTTTTCCTCACGGGAGATTTCAACTCCCACCAAAACGAGGAGCCTTACAGGATCATCTCATCTCGGTTTTCCGACGCTGCAAATGGCACCAGCAAAAGGGAGTTTGGAATCTCGTACGAGCCCAGGCTTGACTTTGTGCTTTACCAGCTGGACAGCGCTACTCTAAAGGAGTTTAAGGTGATGAACGGGACATATGACGGGTACTATGTGAGCGACCATGCGCCGTTGTATGCTGTTTTTGATATTTGAGAGGTGGGGAAGGGAATGGAGACATAAAGCGAAAGGAATAGATATATAGAGAAGGAATAGTTTGGCTGCAAATTTTCAAGACGACAAAGAGTGAAGGACCGAGGTGTGGCCCAAAGCTTGCCCAGCAATGGCGACGGGGCTGAAAAGAGGTAGATATTTGGTAAGGAGTAAGTCTGTTTTTCTTGTTTGTAGCTGGTCTTCGTTGTCAGGAATGCTCATGCAAAAAGGAAGACTGGCGCTTATCACAAGAAACACATTTTTGCATACAATACAGAGTAAGTTTATTTTGGGAATGCACTCGTGGAAACACGCAGGGGACCTACAGTGTTTCAGGGGTTCCGTGTTGGAATGCTCAAAGTCTCGATTCGGAGGATGGTGCAGCTTGCGGCAGGAGAGGGAGTCTCGGTAATATCCGTGGAGTGATGGTGTGCATGGCTGCACCGTCCCTGGTCCCTTAAGCTCTCTTTGACACTTGTGTTCTCACTAAATTCTCGCTAAATTCTCGCTAAATTTGCTAAATTCTCGCTAAATTCTCGCTAGCTCTCACTAAAACTTCTCGCTAACCCCTCGCCAGCCCCACCTTTCCTACACCCCTCTTTTCTCATGTATCATGGTGTATTAACGAATCTAGAATAAATATTTTGCCTCGCGGCCTAACATATCATCATGAATAGCTGGTTCCCAGCCGAACCCCAAGAGCCTACTTTCTCTTGATGTAGTTCTGGTACGCAGCGTGGTCGAACTTGCCGAACTTGTAGTCGATGTCCAACAACAACTTGATGGCGTCCTGCGACTTGTACACGTACTCGGCCGGAAGCTTGACCAACGCGTCCTTGAGCGGAGACGTGGCGGTCAAGCCGTTCTTCTTGAACAAGTCCTCCTGGCTGAGGTACATGGTTCTGCCCTCCTTGTACACCTGGTCGTTGGTCAACGAGTACACGCCGGGGTAGCCGGAAATGGCCTTGAAGTTGGACTCCCTCGTGTTGGGCGGGTGGAGCGGGAAGAGCGACTGTAAGAGCTCGTACGACGCCAACGTGAAGCCGAACTGCGGCGACGACCGGAACACCCGCGCTAGCGAGCCCTTGAAGAAGGCCGACACGCCCTCCTCCATCAAGATGACGCGGAACGCGTGCGAAATACCCCTGTACTTGACGTCGCCAGACTTCAGCTCGATCTGCAAACGGGTTTTTATCACATCCGCGGGCGTGGTGAAGAAGGCCGCAGGCGCACCCGCGAGCGCACCCGCCACCAAGAGCTGCCACGAGTCCAAGCGGTGCTGCTTGTTGGGGTTGTGGGGGTCGAAGTCGAAGAGGTGGTACTTCAAGTTGGCGTATGTGGGGAAGTAGATGGCGGAGAACGGCACATCACGGAGCAAGCACGCGCTGGCGCCCTTGTAGAGGCCCTTGACACCGAGCTGCTTGATGATCTGCGACGCCGCGAGCTTCTTGTGCGGGATCTCTCCAGGCGCAGAGACGCCCCTGTTGGAGCCCTGCATCTGCAAGCGGATCTTGACGATCTCCAACGGGTTGGTGAAGATCACCTGGCACGCGCCCGCAGACAGGCCCGCGGCCACCTCCCAGCCCATGGTGATGGAGCCGTCGTCGTTGGAGCCGACCTTGCGCACGAGGTCGTTGACCGTCAACTTGATGGCCTTCTCGGGCGCCACGCCCACGAGCTGCGCGCCCAAGCCGGAGTAGAGGCCCTTGAGGCCCTCCTTGCGCACGATCTTGCGGAAGCAGTCCAACGAGTTGGCGTACACCGCCTTGTGCTTCTGGGCCTGCATCCGCGTCTTGACGAGGTCGATGGGGTACACCACGGTGGCGCCGATACAGCCCGCGATCAGGCCCAAGAAGAAGGAGTACAACGAGTCGAAGATGGGCCACAACAGGAAGTTGTCGTCCTGCACCGGCTGGGCTGCCGGGTGGTCGAACATGGCTGCGATGGTGCCGATGTTGTTGGCGTAGTTGGGGTTCAAGTGGCGGATGAGGTCGCGGCGGGGGATGCTCTCCTCGTGCTTGTTGATGAGGAAGAAGAGGAGGTCGAGCTCCGCGTGCGACACGGGGCGGAAGTTGGACAGCTTGAGGAGGTGGTCCAGGAGGTGCGCGTGCAACTGGCCCTTGTCGATGATGATGTCGGTCTTGTCGGACGTGGTGGGCGGCGTGTTGGCGATCACCTCGTTGACCAAGTCCACCTTGTTCAACGCGTTGTACACGAAAAGCACGTTGGAGAGCGTGTAGGTGGGCGTGTTGAAGAACTCGGGGAGCGTGGCGAGCGAGCTCTTCAAGTACGGCAGCAACTTGTGATTCAAGTTGGTGGTCAAGAGGTGGTGGAGGCCCTCGGCATCGATGGTGCCCTTGCGGCCGGCCAACACCTCGAAGTTGCCGATGAGCTTGGTCACGGGGAGGTTGTTGACCAAGGTGATGAAGTCCGCGAAGTTGACCTTGCCCTGGGGCTCGAAAAACCGCTTGAAGTACGCCCAGTTGAGCTTGCGCTGCTTGGGCTGGTAGCTGGGGTCCACGGCCGTGTTGAGCGCCGACAACTGCGCGAGACAGTCCTCGTACGACACGGTGGACGTGTTGCCGTTTTGCGACGAGTCCGGCTGGATGAGCTTGAAGATGAGCTTGAACTCGCCGTCCGGAGACGCGAGCGTCCGGATAAACCCGACCCAGTCGGACTTGGTCACGTAGCCCTTTCTGGCGGTGTCTGCAGCGAGGTAGAGGAGCGCATACGCCAGCTTGGGGATGTCCGATTCGAACGGCGACAAGATGGCCGTGAACTGCGGGAGCGTGAGCACGTGCTCGCCCACGTCGGGGTCCGCCGCGGCAAACTGGTCGAAGAGCTCGCGGGCCTTTATGTCGTGTGACATGCTGTGGGGGAGTTGGGAGGTGCAGAGTGTGTGTGAAAAATGGCTGTGTGGCAGTATATGTAGCGAATTTCGCGCGTTTCCGTTTTGGGACTGGGGACAAAAACGCGGGGGGATTGTCGCATCTCCATTGGCCCACCGTTATGGTGTCGCCGGCTCCGGCCGCGGTGTCACAAGAGGCACCGCTTCCGTTTGTCCGTGGGCACCCCGCGCACCCGTGCCGCAGACCGGGGTTTAGCTGCGGGGCGCTTTCCGCGGTGTTTCTAGCCCCAGTACTGGGCTGCTGTCCCGACAGACAAAAACGGCCCCTTTGGGACACCCGCCCACCCCGTGCGTGGCCATCACCAGACACCGCCGTTTTGTCGGCATGGTGCGTGGGGCCGCGGCCCAAATAGGCAGGTGGGTGCGCCAGACATTTCGCTCCGGTGAAGCGACGCGAAACGAGGTGCAGAGTCACGTGCACGGATGCCAATTGGGGTGGAAATTTGTGGGCCCTATCGGCTTCATGGCTAAGCCAGAGGCATGGGTGCAAAAGATGTTGATTTGTGTGCGAAACGGAGGCGTTTAGGCGAGGTGTTCTTGTCTGAAAAGCACGTCCTTTGGCTGAGGCATTCTTTTGTCTGCAACAGACTACGCTAATGAACTCGTCTTTCTGTCTGAAAAACACGTCCTTTGGCTGAGGCAGTCATTTTGGCTGGCATTCTTTTTGGCTGGCATTCCTTTTGGCTGGCATTCTTTTGTCTGCAACAGACTACGCTAATGAAGTAGTCTTTCTGTCTGCAAAACACGTCCTTTGGCTGAGGTATTCGAATTGTCTGCAACAGACTACGCTAATGAAGTAGTCTTTCTGTCTGCAAAACACGTCCTTTGGCTGAGGTATTCGAATTGTCTGCAACAGACTACGCTAATGAAGTAGTCTTTCTGTCTGAAAAACACGTCCTTTGGCTGAGGTATTCGAATTGTCTGCAACAGACTACGCTAACGAAGTCGTCTTTCTGTCTGCAAAACACGTCCTTTGGCTGAGGTATTCGAATTGTCTCCCCAAAACTGCCATACCCCATTTTTGACCACACTTCGTCACCGAACCTCCTTTCGACTTTGTTGGTCTATTTTGCAACCATGGAATCCACTGTTTCCACGACAATGCCACCTCGGAAACGGAATCCTTTCTGTTATTCAGTGGCTTTCTTAGCTTGTTTTGCAGCCACTGGCCTTGAACTGAGAATATCTTTGCTGTACTAGCTTTCCATGTTCCATCCGTAACAGTCTTTTACCGAAGAGCAGCACGCTTTGGATCCAAATGAAGTGTTCCCGGAGGGGAAACACGCCATTCTAGTATTCTTCTTCTTACGAGAACGTTTGTCATTTCCTAAAATTTCTCACTACTCCTTTGAGTTGAATGTCTCAAATCTGTCCTTTCCTTGACATCTCTCATTTCACCTACACCATGATGCCCGAATTTCCACCCACAAGTAGCCTTAGATGTGATTCTCCACAATATCCCCTGATCCATTTTGGCTCATCTCAAAAAGCCCCATTTCGTCCCCTCCCCAAGCTCTCTAATTCCATGAGCGGTTTCTGCTCTACCAAAATCACCCTTTTTGAGCCTTGGCGCTCTGTTCTGATACAAGTTGCTTCCCATGCAAACCATACTTCTGCAGCCCCCGGAGCCCTCATTTATAGGACTTTTTTGCAGCCACCGTAGCCTTCACTTGTGGGAACCTTTTGCACCGTCACCCCCTTTAGAACATTTATCAGCTACCATGGTCCCTAAAAAGCTCTTTCAAACCACCAGGCCGTGCTCTCCTCCTATCTGTCGACTTATTCCCTTAATCTTCCTCCTTTTGCAACTTTCCCACTTCCCCCAACCATAGAAGTGAACCCCAGATAAACCCATCCAAATAAAATGTCAAATCTTCTAAATCACGCCCACTTGCCTTCTCCTTCAGCTATCACCCGCTATTCGCCTTTCTCGACCATTCCATTCCCCTTCTGTTTGCACCCAAACCCCGTACACCCGTACACCCGTACTCCCACACATCAGCTGAAAAACTGCCCATAGAGCCCTTTCAACCAAAATGGCAACCGGAGCTCCAGGTACGTAACCCCAGCAACCAACGGAGCCCAACTAACAACCAGGCGGTAATTTCCGTGCGTGGACGCCCACACCTCCCGAAAGAGGCTCTTTTCCGTTGGACCACGATGGAGAATGCAGAGACCAGATGGTGGCCTATCTCAAATGCATGAGTTTCACGGAAAACAAAAACGCCCCGAATTGCAGAGTACTCGCCAAGAGCTACCTAAAGTGCAGAATGGATAACCAGCTTATGGAGAAGAGCGACTGGGACACCCTAGGGTTGGTGAATTTGCCGGGTGATGGAACCACTCCCCATAGTGCGATTGTGGAGAAGGGCCATGAGAAGAGGAGGGGTGAAGGGCAGAGCAATGAGAAGAAGGGGTGAAGGGCAGAGCAATGAGAAGAAGGGGTGAAGGGAGAAGAAGGTGTAAATGAAGGAGTACACGAAGGGTGTGAAGGGAGAAGAAGGTGTAAATGAAGGAGTACACGAAGGGTGTGAAGGGAGGAGGAAGAAGAGAAGTGTCTAACATATGTATATAGTGATGAATGGGGCCCTTTGACCCATTGGAATGGCTGAAAAGTGTATACCGAGAATAGGGCCGTTGTGATGAGACTTATGGGCTTTCACTATAAGACCTTTGTGGCAAGCTAAGCTAATTTGAATCCGGCCTCATTATGGATTCTTATGGCCCTTTGGGTGTATTGGTCGGGCCTCGAAGTGGCTTGGTGGAGGACCGATGTAAATGTAAGCTACGGATCTGGAGCCTGGGCCCTTCTTTCGGTTGGAGTGCAACGTTAGAGCGTTTTCAATGCATCATTCCAAGTGCCGTAACACTGCATCAACCTACTGTCATCCTTCAATAACTCACAGTTCAGAAGAGGTCTATTTGGAGAAAAACTGCCAGAGGCCCTACATCTGCTCTTTCAGCTTTCCTCGGCCCTTGAAGAAAGCACTCCAGCTGCCTTTTTGCCCATATTAAGAGCTCTTGTCTTTTTCATGTGTTCCAGGCCCCATCTATTCGCCCTAAATCACCCTTTTCTCGCTAAGTTCTCATCACAATTCACATTTTCTCGCTAAGTTCTCATCACAATTCACATTTTCTCGCTATTTAGGTCGTTTTTTTCCCTCCTTCCCACCAAGTTCTCGCCGATTTGATCGATTGCTCGCTAATTTGTCACTAATCGCCCGAATTTCTCATCATTTTCCCACGAGATCCTCACCATTTTGCACCATTTTAGTTACTTTGTCACTAATTTCTCGTTTCCGAATATACTATGTCACCCTATGCACCCCAATTCTTCCCCTTCTTTCCATTTTTCTACTACGCCTTTTAAACACACCCTGCATTCACACTATGTAATCGCCTGGTCCAAAACAAACGTCTTCAGTTAGTCCCTTCATTCTTGAAGTTTCCTTTTCCTCCTCTTCCCCTAGCACCACCCCTAGGGCCTCCTCTACCGCGCGAACTTCCCCTGAAACCGCCCCGGCCTCTTCCTCTGCCAGAACCCTCTCTCTGCTCGCCATTGTGCAACTCCTGAGGGGCATTTCCCAGCACCGGGGGCTGCCCCTGGAAAAATTGCGGAGGTAAGGGGATTCCTGGAACAACAGGAACCCCGTAAGGTGCAGTGGGAGCATTTCCGCCGTACATATGGGGTGGAATGGTCATGCCCTGGGGAATTGGGGGTCCCTGGGGAGCTCCCTCGTTCATCACGTTCGAGTAGATCTGGCCATAAATCTGCTTGATGGCCTGCGCATTCCGCGCACTTCTGGCCTCGTCGTCATTTCCAGTACTCTCAGAGCCTTCTGAAACTTCACCATTGGAGCTTTCGGGCTTCTTCTTCAAAATGTTCAACAACTCGTTGGACTTCTTCTGATCGATCTGCTTCTCTTTGGCCTGCTCCGCTTCGTGCTTCTTCCTTCTCGCGAGCTCCGCTCTCTGGGCCCGCATTTCACGCTCCTCGTCGGTGATGGGTTTTCTGTCCTTGGAGGCCTTGCTGTGGTATACCAACTGCTTATTGGTCAAGTTCAACACCGTGGACGACTCCACGATCATACCTCTGTTGGAACGAAGCTTTCCGTTCAAGTTTCCACCCGAAAGTAAGGGGTGGTCAAAGACCACGTTCAACTCGTTTTTGCTGTCGGAAGCGGTGATGCCCACAACAGTTCCCTTGCTCAAACGCGGCACCTTACCAGAGTCCTGAATGTAGATGACTCTGTCGCCCAAATCGAACTTCTGGCTACTCAACAACTGCAACGACTCGGACGGGTGCAAAATGGCGTCATTGGGAACGCCCTTGATGTCCTTGTTGGTGGTGGGAATGGGCTGCGAAATATAGTGGTCCATGTACTCCTCGATGGCCGCCAACGAGAACTTGGTCAAGGCCTCCGACTCCAAGCTCACCGTCACCAACTGCGACTTCACCTCCTTCAACCAGCGTCTGACGTCTCTGATTTCCGCCTCGCTGCTGACAGCACTAACCTTAGGAACTGCCTTCTGGTCTCCCAACGCCGTCAACTTCTTAAAGAGCTGTGGAAATTTGCTCTGGTAGTCCCTGAGCAACTGCACCGCCAAAGGAGAATACTCCCACACCTTGCCAGGTTTCCTGGTGAAGCCCAATACCTTCTGGCGACGGCCCTCGAACTTCAACTCGAGACCGATGTTGAGCCTCTTGCCGCCGTCGTCCACCATGAACCCAGAGGTGATTTTCAGCAAAAACAACGGGTTGAGCTTGAGCTGCTTGCTGACCTCGTACGAGGCCATGTACCGGATCTCCTTGTTCTCGATGACCACGCGCTTCTTGCCGATGTTGGGCTCCAAAGCGGACTGAATCTTGTTCACCTTGATGTTCAACTTGTCGTGGTCCTGGTATCCCACCACCACGGCGGGGGTTCCGTACGCAAATGCACCGAGGAAAACCACCTCCGAGGCTAACGGAAACTCCTTTTCCACGGGAACAGGGCCCCTAGTGGCGTACCGCTTGTCCTTATTTTTGACCAGCTCAACGACCATCTGGAGAGGATAGTACTCCGTGTTTCTCGAAAACGTTTTCACATAGGCTCCCCGGGCATTTCTGATCAAACCTGTCACAGGCTGGACGTGGACTAGCGCCCTCACAGGACCGATTTCCACACCCTTGGTCTTGGCGTAGTCGCCGGAAAACTGCGAAACGGCCTTGACATAGTCCTTGCTTTCGCCTACTTCAAGCGCAGTCGAAATGAACTTTCTAGTAGTACCGCTCTTGACGGACTCGTATCTGAACTCTTCGGTTTCCACGGATACCACGCGCGATTCTCTCAAAAAGGGCCATTTCGTGTACACGATCTTGCCCATGTGCTTCTCGGCGAAGCTGGCCACTTCGGTTTCGTCCCAGGCGTCCTCCAAGGTCAAAATCATCGACTCAGAGCGCGAGGGATGCTGGAAAACCTTCACCTCGTTCAAGCGCAACTCGGATTCAAAGGGAATGGTTTTCAACGTGGGAAAGCCGGCCAACGCCTCTTTGCCCAACTTGACCTGCGCTCCAAGTGCCAAGGTGTAATTTGCGTCAAAGGGGGGCAAATGGAACTGCTGCTCGTGCACCTTGTCGTGCTCGATGTCCTTGAAAAATCCAGGCAAGGGGCTCGGATAAACGTAGTCGGTCTGGGCGTTGAAGACGAAGTTGATGTCCCTGCCGAAGCTGTTCCTGTGGGTCTCCTCGGGGGTCAATTTCTGCTCAATGGGCTTCAAGGTGTCGATGAGCTTCTGCTCGTTGACAAAGGACAACAACACCACCGCCTCCCAGGAGGCCGTTTTTCCGTTCAAGTCGATATTCACCTCGTGCGGGTAGAAGTCGATAATGGGCGAGTGTGGGTCCACCATCAACGGCCGGTAAACAGCCGGCATCAACTTTCTGGATCTCGCCGGCAACACCGCCATCAACTGCTCAAATGGCCTGAAAGGGTGCGACTTCTCGAACTCGATGGCGAACTGGTTGTTGTTGATGAAGGCGTTCAAGCCGCGAGAAATGTCGGAAATTCGGGGGGCATAGTGGTACTTGAAATACCAGTTCCAGGAGGGGCAACCCTTGTAATAGTAGTACAACACCCACTGCAAGCCCTCGATATAGTGCTGGGTGAGCTTGATCATCTCGTCGTCGTCGTAGATGGAGAAATGCAACTTCTCCTTGTAGTACTTGTCCTTCCAGTTCATGAACTTCTGGTCGTAAATGTCCTTGGTTTCCTTCATGATTTCGTCGGTCTCGAAGAGATTGGCCAGCTTGTACTTGTAAAGCGTTCTAGCCAAGTCGTCCCTCCGTTCCTGAAACTCGTCCTCGGTCTCATAGGGCGAGATTCCGTCGATGTCGAGGCGGGCCTCGTACTTGTCAGTGGACTGCGAGTGAACGATGATAAGTCCAGCCTCCATGGCAAACGTGCGGATGAAATCAAGGTGCTGGGTCACCTCTTCTGTGGGCAACTCCATGGGCAAAAGCTCGCCAGCAGCGTCCAATTTGACCAAGTCCTCGTACTTGTGGGAGGCCGTTTCGTCCAACCAGGGGCTGATCAAAGAAACGAGCTTCTTTTGGTCCTTCAAGAGGAGCAACTTGCCAATTCGCTCACGCTTCTTCTCGCCGGTTATGGAGATGTCTTCCAACTTCTTGTTGAACCAGTCAATGTCCACGTCGGTGCGCTCGAAATTCTCCAACTCGAACTCCGAAAGGTAGGTGAGGAACACGTTCAAGCGGCGGAAGTTGATCTTACCGCCCTCGTTGATGTAGCCGTCCACATTGCGCAAGCTCTGCTTGAAAGTCTCAATCAAAAGCGGGAAGGCACCCTTGTTAATGAACAAGTCAGGCAAATTGGGCAAAAAGTCGTTTCCGATCACGTACATGATCAAGATGAAGTCATCGAGAACGCGCTCGAAGCTGTACTCAAAGGGCAAGTCGAACTCTAGGTCCTGGAACTCCAACGTGAGGTACTCGCGCAACAACGAGAGGTGCAAGAGGTAGAAGCGCTGGTCGTTGACGTCGCCCGTGCTCTTTCCAGCACGCGGGCCAAACGTCACCTCCTCACGCAACAACGCAAAGTGCGGGTCGTGGCTCACGAGGCCCAACATGATCAAGTCCGCGTCCAAGCCGTAGATGCAGTGTCTCAAGTTGCCGTTGTAGTCCTTCTGCGACTTGATGGTGCGTATATACTCCATGATCTTGTGCTCTCCCTCGCCGGGAACCTCGTGACCGCTCAACACCACCTGGATCCTGGCCCAGCGAGCGTCCTCGGAGATTTTCTTGTGCACAAAGTACTTCAAGTTGTCTGTCAACTTGGCCATGAACTCCGTACCCGGTGTGATGGAGTTGGAGTCAAACGGATCCTCCTTGGGGATGGTCTCGCCCGCGGCTATGGCCTTCTTCAAGTTCTCTTCCGCCTCGTACGCGGTCCTGAACCGCCTGGCTCTCTGTTGGTTCATTTTGGCTCTGGGCGCTACACCGTCAATGGCCATATAGAACACCTGCTGGGGCTTGATGATCTCGAAAAGATGCTCGATATAGGCGAAAATCGCGGCGTACATCTGGTCGTCCGTCATTCTGGTGAGCGTATCGTCATTAGAGTGGGTGCACGTGTGCAAAATGGAGTTCATGTCAAGATAGAGGTTGTCAAACTCGGGGATCTGCCCACCATCCACAAACTGCAGGATCATGGGCCATCTCTCAGAGATAAACCGAAAGAACTTGGGAATACCCATGGCGTCGAAACTGGGGCGTTTTGGGGGGGTGAAAAGTCGCTTCTGAACAGGGAAAAATCGCCTGTATAGGTGTAACTCGCTATGCTACACGTGGCCGGTGCAGCAGGGTCGTCGCGGGGGCTCTTTAGGCTGCAAAAAACGGCACGAGGGGGTCCCTGAATAGCTCTTTCTGGTGTCAATTGATTCGAACGACGCTTTTTCGACGTCCAGTGAGTTTGAGCCGGGCACGACTTTTACTCAACTACGCCTCGGAAAGCTTCCCTAAACGATCCGACAAAGGGCCAAAAAGGGAATTCTCGAGATGTGCTTTGTTCCGACGTATCCTTCTGTTTGTCCTCTTTGCTCCTTTTTGGAAAGCGGCTACCCTGTAACTCACCGCTGGGCAAAAATATCCTACATGTTTTGGTGTACGGGTTTTTCACTTGTCCCAAACCAGCCGATTGTTGGTGGCAAGGGCGCGACTCAATTGCCCTTGAATTGCTTCTTGTATCGAATAAGAGGTCATTGAAGTGTCTCGCGCTTTCTTCAAACTGCAATGTTCAGTGTTACGTGTAAATGACCAGCTCAAACTGCACTTTCCGTTGCTTAACTTGCACTTTGAACCATATATGGTCGTTACTTCAAAGCTGCGAAATGCTCATACCAGAGGAAAGCGCCTCATCAACCCCAAAATTATCCCTGCTACGACAACTCTTATCGACCATACATTGGCTAAAACAGCACTGAATCCTAAAAAAAACCAAACGACCAAATAAGCCCAACCTGATTAACCTCTACCAAGCAGAAAACACCTTCTCCACCCATTTCACCAAGGGCTTTGCCTGCTGGTAGGCAAGAATTGAAACGCCGTTCACCTTGTTCTTAGAGAACTCCAACATAGCCTGCAACTGTGGCTCCCGTTTCGAAATAAAGGCATTGGCACGTACCAATGCCTCTTCTGCACTTCCTACTATCAGAGCAGTGCTAATCTGAAGCTGGCTGGAGACTCTCTTCGCGATTTTTGCGCCAGCAGCGTAGTTTTCGGAGACAAGAGCGTGGAAGTGCGGCTGCAACTCAACAAGGCATCCCGAAACAGCATTTCTGGAGGCCTCAAGAGCCTCTGTTGCTTTCAAAAATTGCTGAGAAGCCAATCTCCCACACGCCGCCACTTTGCCAACAACCAAAGGCAGAACAGAGAAGTAGTATTTCTGAGCCTTATCCCCGTAAACGGCTGCTAACCTCTCAAAAGCGGAAAGGTGCTCGCTTCCCTGTTTCCTGAGGGTGTCCCACTCCTTGGAGAAACGCATCACCTTGACGGGCGCTTTCTTTGCAGAAAACCAGGAATTCGGCACTGTCTCGGCTTTTTCGTACACTAATCTGTCCCACAAAGACGAAATCTGGGAGCTGATTGAGGGCGGAGCCACATCAGGAGAAGTCAAGGACGGAAAGCCCCCCACCGCAATAATGGTCCCTGCTGTCAGCACCAAGGAAAGATAAGCCAAAAGCCAGTACACCAAAAGCTGCTCCTGGCTGTTCAAAAAGTCAATGGCCATCAAAATGACCCGCTCGTGGAAATAAAGGTCTTCGTTTTTGACGCAAAAATTCTCGGGGTTGGTCACGGAAATCACATTGGCCCAGTTCGTCACTTTGTAGCGAACAGAGGGCGTCTGTATCTTGACCTGGAGCTTTCTAAGTCGCTTCTTGAAATAGTGCGAGTAGAAAGAGGAAGAGAGGCCTCTTAAATACCGGTCCATGCGAAAAAGGGGCTCCAAAAAAGATCCCTTTTCGCCCCCAGTGGCGTTTTCAAGCACCTTCAGGGGTTCCTGCTGCTCGGATGCTTCTTCAACTGCGTATCTGCGCTTCATGACGCATGTCACATGCCCGTTGGCGTCCACGGTGTTATCGAAATAGGAAATCTTCTTCGGCTCGCCAGTGATGGTGTTCTGCGAGTCCAGAACTGAATCCGGGCCTGTTTGTGAGTCGGGCGGTACCGAGTCATTTTCCTCGTAGTGCACAGAAGACGTCGTGGACTGGTCATCCATATCTGAGGACGAAATAATGGACCAGTCTTCGTCCGCAGAAAGAACAGACATAATGGGGCTAAAAAGGCTGCAAAAAAAACTGCTGGAAAGAACTGGTTTACCACAATATGGGGCGCAGGTGTATGGGAGCGTGAAAGGGCTTTATTTCAGCCTATTGCGCAAAATTCCTGCGGAGGAAGGGTAAAAGTGTAGGGTGGCGGGACCCCTTAGATCATTCCGTGATAAGGAGTTGTTCCTGCATGCAGCGATAAGCGTGGGGTCCATACTGGCAGCTACTCTGTGCTGTAACTGGGGTTGGGCCTCAGATTTTGCAGCCAAACTCGGTGAACTCCTTTGTAAATGTCCTCTGGGGATTCTAACCATGTTTCGCCTATTTGAGGTGAATTTTGGGCCAGAAAGGCCTATCACAGTGCCTATCACTGGAGGCTCTTTCCGACGTCGAATAGGGAGTAAGAAAACGGGATTTTCAGGACAAACCCGCTAAAATCGCATCCTCTATACCTTCATTGGATATCTTCTAAGAAGTGTTCTTTCTTTCGTCAGCTTTCTCGAGGCTTTGTTCCACTTATATACCTTAAAACTTTTCCGCCATCACAGCTGCAAAATAACGCCAAACTGGACAATGAGCCCGTATGAGGAAATTGACAATAAGCCCGTTTTTCTGAGATGCCTGTCTCCTTCACCGCCTTTCGTTTGGTGGGGCCGTAGGCCTGGGCATAGGCCATGGTGTACGGGTGTTGTATCACGTGACCTATGTCGGTGGGGAAACCCGTCCCCACACCACAATTTACATGGACACCCATATACTCAGGTATTCATTGCCGTACACAGTATATATCACGTGGGAGTGATCGTAGCGCCTTGGTAGTTCTATAGTGGGCCCTCGCTAGCCTATAATACATCGTAATGGTCGGAATCGTACAGGCAAGCTTAATTCTCCTCTTGGCCCTGTGTTTGCTTCACCACTCTGTCTACCAGCGCTGCCTCGTCCTCAAGTAGCTGCAACCGCGTGTTCATGCGCAGTATACTTTCCTGAAGCGACTGCGTGTACTGGAAAAGATCCTGGTACTTTTCCATGGAAATATACGGTCGCTGGTGCGGGTACTGCTCATATTGAAGTTCCTGTTGCCCCTGGAAGTACCGCTGGTGGTGCTGTTGCTGGTAGTTCTTCTGATGCTGGAACTGATGAGCGGATGGGAACTGCCCATTGCCGTGATACAGGTCCCGCAGAGGCGGATACGGCATGTTCTGGGGCCAGCCCGGCTGAGGATTGCCGTAACCATGATACACGAAATATCCCTCGCGTCCATACGGCTCATAGCCCCGATAGTTTTCGCGCCCATCGTTGCGATAGAACCCCGGCACCTCCCTCTGCGTGTCTGAGTGGGTCTTGCTCGTCTTCTGACCATCCTTGCCTCGTGTGGTAGTTGTCGTGGTCGTGGTCGTTGTTGTCGTGGTCTTGAAGTTGTTTTGCTGCTCGTCACGGAGATCTAGCTGGTCCTGGCGGTCCTGGCGGTCCTGGTGGTCCTGGTGGTCCTGGTGGTCCTGCTTCTCTCGGCTCTCCTGCTGGTCGCGGCGTTCTTGCTGATCTCGCTGGGTCTGCTCCTGGATCTTCTGCGTGCGCTGTTGCAAATGGTGGAGCTGCTGCGCCTGTTCATGGATCTGCTTCATCGGCTGCGGGTACTCCCGGTGGCCAAACGGCGGGCTCTGGAACTTGTCGCCATGCAGCGATACCTGGTAAGGATCGCCCTTCTTGCGCTCCTGGCCGTGCTGGAACGCCCGCCAGCGGTTGAGGTCGTAGTTCTCCCGCGTGATGGTCTCGTTGACACTGGGCGTAGACGAGCTGCTGGCCTGGCTGGACTTCTTGATCGCCACCGGCTCCTCCTGCTCCGAGTTGCTGCCCTGGTCACTGATCCCCGTCCGCGGAGACGGCTTGGGCGGGTCCGCGGAGGTGGTAGACGCGGCGGTGGACCCCTTTGACAACAAACCCGTGTCCAGCAGCGTGTTGGAGATGGAGGTCACGCTCAAAGACGCGTTCTCGGCATCGTCGCCTGCGAGGGGCCCCACGCACGCATTGGGGCTGTTTTGATGGCGAATGAGCGCGTCAGGCCGCGCAAAACTGCGGTGGCACTTGGTGCAGTTGTAGGGCTTCTCGCCTGTGTGGAGCTTCTCATGGCGCTTGAGGTCGTGGATGCGGCGGAACTGCTTGTTGCACACGTGGCAAACGTGTCGTTTGACCGAGTTGTGTATGAGTTCGTGTGAAACCATGTTGTGCTTGCGGGTGAAGCTCTGGCCGCACACCTTGCACACGAACTTCTTCGGGCGCTTGTTGGCGCCGGCCGCCGGGTCCGCGAGGCTGGTGAGCGCTTCGTCGGTGTCGGAGGCCTCCAGCGCCACGTAGGCGTCCTCGAGCGGCCTTTTTGCAGCGACTGGGGGCGGCAGGCCCGCTTTTATAGGCGGCAAGTAGATCCTGTGGGAGCTGTGGCGCAGCACCGCCGGCCGCCCGGGTTTATCTGCCGCCACTGACAGAAACGACCCCGAAAGGGAGTCCTGCAGCGGCTGCTCGCGGATGTGTTGACTGGCACTGGGGCCACTGGTTCCGTTTTTGGAGACGCCCTCTTTGGCATCTACGGGGGCCAGCGGACCACCTTCCGAGGGGGCCTTTTTGGCCTCGTCCAGCGAAGAGGAGGCGTTGCCGTTTGGGGAACCGGTGCGCTGGTCTCTGGTCCACGAGTCGCCATTTTCAGTGCTAGCCAAAATGTCTGCCTCATTATCGGAAAGAGACAGACCCACTGAGGGCGCCAAGTCACGCTGTCCTGGGCCTGCAGAGGGCGAAATGGACGAGTCCAACGAATCACTGGACTGGGGGTCTGCCGACATTGCTCTTTTGGCGAGTACTCTCAAGCCAAATAGGTGTTCGTAGCAGTAGGAAAAAACAGGCCTAGCCAGATCTGATGCCTGTGGGGCGGGAGGTGGTTGTGGGGGTGGTTGTGGCAAATGGGCCTGGGTCGGGAGAGATGCTAAGAAAACGGTAAAGAAAAGTGACAGGGACTTTAGAGCAATGTAGTTAGAAAGTTGGTCTGGTCTGAGCCGCGACATTGCGACATTTGTCTGGTGGCCAGAATTGGTCCCGCCTTTTGTGTCACAAGATGTCGGTTGCTCCCGGAACTCCGACACATTTTAAATGCGCACACTAGCAGCGCGGACTCCGCCCGGACCTCGTTTGGGTGCATTGTGCGCGAAAATGGCCGGGACCAATTCCGGAGCTGTGGCGAATGCTATGGCGCATGACCCCTGGCAGAGCAACGATCGTGGCGCAACCCGCGACATTCAAAAGAAACGCCATGGTGCGCCTGGTAGTGTGCGACCGGGCGCCTCCAGATGCCTACAGATCAACCATAAGTCTCCCCGAGCCCGCAAATCACCAGTCTCCTGCCCCCGGACCACTGTGCCATGTGGCGAAGCACGAAAAAACTATGCTCACGTGACTCGGTCACGTGCTTGGTCACGTGCTCTTTGAGGCGTTATTCCCGTCCGCCTCCTATTGGCTGGCCACTGTTTTGAGGGGGCTGTCTGCGTGACGGCGAGTGAATGAACCAGGTGAGGAGTCGAGTCGTTCAGTCACTAGACCCAACTTTCGGGGCATTTTTCAATGTCGGGCCTGTGCCCTTTTCTCCATCTTTCGTTTTGGTACCTGCACACTCGCCCGGAGAGAGCCCATTTTCTCCATGCCTCCTCCCGGAAGTCCCATTCCTCGTATAGCTCTTCCTCCCGCTCTCCGTTCCTTCTCTTCGTTCATCTCCCTCTGCTGGATTTTCGCCCCAGGTCTCCCCACGCTGGCTGCAAATTTGGGCGCGCACGACTCAACGTGGGACCACCCCTGAAGATGCCCCCCGTCCGTCTAGGCCCCTTGTAGTGCCGTTCAACCGGCACTGAGCACTTGTTCCGCCCAAGTTCTCCTCTCTTGCTCGTTTCTCCGGCAAAATTCCACCGTTTTTATCCACTTCCCCAGAATAACCCCCATATTAGTTCCTGCACACACCGTTTCCCTAGCAATTATCGCAGTCCCACATTTACCCCGAAAAACCCCCATTAATTTCACCCATATCACCCCAACAAACTCCCCCCATTTTGCACCACCAACTGCCCTTCCTTCGGCCGTATATCTCCGGTGTACCCAGAAGCTCGTCGGCGACACGTTAGCCGGCTTTGCGGTGTTCCTGCCCAGTTTTTTGGCTGCAAAAACCCGGTGTTTTCGCTCTCTTCAGTTGACCACAACTTTCTGGTCTTAACGGCGGTGTGGACCTGCCTCGTCTGTCGCTATTGGCTTGCGACAACCTCAGTGTTAAATTCTGGCTTTTCCGGTGCTCCCATGCGCTGAAAAGACCCGAGTTCTGCTCCGGTATTGTGTGTGCTTAGTCATAGGCTTCTGCCAGCTTATTAGCCCTCGCAGCGCCCCCTCTGTGTGCCGTTTTTTGGACGACTTCGCCTTTTTAACGCCATATTCGTGCTCGTGGTCCCCCGATACGCCCATTCGCCGCTTTTTGCAGCTCGCTAAAGCCCATTCTCGGCGAAAGAAGACCCTAATATTGCATTAGCGGTCCCGATCCCCTTTCCTCCATTATTTTGTTCAGAAACAACTCCATGTCGATGATTACCAACCGAAAGCGACCGAGGGGCTTCTCGGAGTCGTTTGACCCGACTTCGAAGACCACCCGCACCGAAGCGGTCAATCCCTTTGAAGATGCGCTGGCCTCCTCCTCGGACTTTATCTACGACCTGCCCGGAAACCTCAATCTCAACATCTCATTGGATGGCTCTGATGCCACCGGAAACACTACTGCTGTTGAGTCTCTCCGCAAGGCCTATGGTTCCGATTCCAGTGACGTTTATGTCATCGCAGATGAAGACGATATTGACGAAGACGACGACGACTTGGTGATCTTAGAGGAGCGCAAGATTCCCCAGCGTGTTCCCAGGCCCCGCAGAAACAACCTGGACCTGGTCCTTCTCGTGGATAACGACTCGGTGGCGGCCTACAACATGTTCAATGTGAATAATGCTGAAAATGTGAGTCCGGAAGCGTTTGAAATTGTTCCGGATCTCTCCTCAGCCATCAAAAAACAGCGTACCAACTCGCTCCCGCAGCTCCCGCAGGCCCGGTGCTTCTACAACAAGATCCCGGATAACTACATCCTCCAGCATCCGAAATTGGGCAATATCAAGACAAATGTGATCCCTCACAAGCTCAACTTGCCGCCCTGTGATGATAAGGAGGGCCACTATATCATCCGCATCAATGATGTTTTCGCGAACCGCTTCTATATCACCAAGCTCCTCGGCCAGGGTACTTTTGGAAAGGTGGTGGAGTGCTACGACAAAATCAACCGCGAAACGGTTGCCATCAAGATCATCCGTAACATCCCCAAGTACCGTGATGCTGCCAAAATCGAGCTTCGTATCTTGCTGACGCTCAAGAAGTTCGACAACAAGAACCGCAACCACTGCATCCACCTCCGTGAGTGCTTTGATTACAGAGGCCATATCTGCATAGTGACGGACCTCTTGAAGATCTCTTTATACGACTTTTTGGAAAACAACAAGTACATTCCCTACCCCGGACTGCACATCCAGGCGATCGCCAAGCAGCTCATTCGGCTGGTGACGTTTTTGCACGATTTGAACCTCATTCACACGGACTTGAAGCCTGAGAACATTCTTCTTCACGACGATGCGTACTTCAAAAAGCCGCTCTCAAGCTCCACCATTGCGCTGGCCTACAGAAACCTACATGGAGACAGCAAGAAGGAGGCCAAGATGCCAAAAACGGCGCGTTTTCTCAAAAACCCGCTTATTCAGGTGATCGACTTCGGCAGTGCCATTTTCAACGATGAGTACCACCTGCTGATCGTTTCCACGCGCCACTACAGGGCTCCGGAAATCGTTCTCGGCGTGGGGTGGTCTTTTCCGTGCGATCTTTGGCTGGTGGGG
The DNA here is from genome assembly GCA_030558325.1 of Wilhelminamyces tanticharoeniae. Taxonomy (NCBI): domain Eukaryota; kingdom Fungi; phylum Ascomycota; class Pichiomycetes; order Serinales; family Metschnikowiaceae; genus Wilhelminamyces; species Wilhelminamyces tanticharoeniae. The sequence continues at coordinate 12,285 of JAJMSI010000010.1, read as the reverse complement.
TGCATTTTGGTGGAATTGGTGATCGGCGAGCCGCTTTTCCGCACCCACGATAACTTGGAGCACTTGGCCATGATTGAGCGGATTTGCGGGTGCAAAATCGACCGGCTGATGGTACGCATGCTGAAGGAGCGCGACAACGAGTGCGGCATCAAGTTCTTTACTGAGGACTACGTCAGTCGCGGTAGCGTTTCGCTGGACGAGGAGGTGGAAATCGACGATATGTCTTCTGAAGAAGCTGCTCTTCTGCTTGTTTTTCCAGGACCCACCACCACGGATAAGTCCATCAGTAGCGTGGACCAGCTCGCGCGCATCGACGTGTTTATAAGCCGGAAAATCGGGCTCAGCATCGATTTCGATCGCTCCCTCAGCGACAACTACTTGGAAAACAAGCACGTGATCAACTTCGGCAACTTCACGTTCTGGTGGTTTTTCATCGATCTTCTCCGCCAGCTTTTTGTGGTGCGGCCGCAGGACCGGCTCACGGCAGCAGAGGCGCTCCACCATCCGTGGTTCAATTTGGGGATAGAGGATGAGGGCACGATATAGCGCTGAGGGGGGAGGAAAGGGGTTTTTGAGTGGTCTTGGACAAGAGGGTTTCAGGCTATTTTACGCAGTTCTTCAACCGGCTTTGAGCAGCTGGTTTTCCAACTGGTTTTGCGCAAACGTGTTCACAGCTGGCTTTTGTGAAGATATGTGTCAAAGCAGTTTCGGGCCTTTGTCAGCCAGGTCCAAGAATATGGCTTTTCAATGTCTTTTAGCGACACCTCAAAACACCTCAACGATCCGCTTTCCATCCCCTTGTCTATGCCTGGGTTACGAAAAATACGTCTTAGACGGTCTACGGTACGGTACGGTTTGGGGCACGTTTTTATTTCTTGTGTGAGTATTTTATTGGCGGTTTCCGCGTGATTTCTTTAGTTCTTCTAGTGAAAAGTTATATGGATTCAAGCGTTGCGAGGCCGGAATAGGACGGGGCATATCCGGCCCGATCGGCCAAGTCTAGATTGCGATATGCGTATTCATCGCATATGCACCTGCGCATTAGAGGCGATTTTTGTCTGCATATGCCAGCCCAGATGACACTACTTTTTGTCTGGACCGTTAGCTGTCAGTTGAAGCGAGCAACTGGGAAAAGAAACGCCATTTCAGTAGACACTCGTACTGGTATAGTAGCCGAGCTAGGCGACAGGCGATGAACGTCCAGGCTGCGTAATCCGGCGTTTGCAGACACAGATCCCGGGCGGGGGTCTAGACCCCGCCATCTACAGGTCTCCTGCACGCGAGCCGTTGCACAACGCCGTTAATGGGATTATAAGTGAAAATTTTTCACCCACCTAAACGCAAGCTATTAAACTGGCGGGGGAGGGTGGGGGGTATTTTCCGAGCGGCGCAGATATTTTTCGCGTTTCGGCGTATTTTTTGGCACCGAACATCTTGCGCAGGCACTTATGTTTCCCAATCGGGACACCAGTGGGGGCGGACCTCTGGAACTTAGGGGAAATTGCCACCGCCACCGAGCGGAGCACCGGCCCGTTGCAGAGTGCTGCTCAGGTCGGGGCGCAGAGTGCTGCGCAGGTCGTGGCGAAGCAGCCGTTGCAGTCGTGTGCTGCAATGTGTCGCAACTATGACGTGTGTCGCAAGCGTAGGATCGGACATGGTTTTGGGATCGGGCACGACCCCACTTTTCCATCCCAGGCCTGCATGTAGGCCTCCCGAACAGGGCAAGTCGCAGTTTCAGAGTGTGTTAGAGCGCTGGGGGGCTGCGGCATTGCTGTGCGAGGCTCGCAACGGTACCAGCACCAAGAACGGGCCAGTTGCGAAAACGTCAACTGCCCAGCAGCAGCTGGCAACCGCCAGGGGCGCCTCGCAGCCGAGGATTGTCGGTTGCGGGTGGGAGCATAGGCGGGTGCGGTCTAGATCCACAACCAGGAGTCCTGCATGGAGCGGGAGCGGGCACCTGTCCAATTAGTCCCGATCGGGGAGCCGTGTTTACGTTTCTGGCACCGGCAGTGTTTCTTTTTGGCGCAAACCGCATATTTTTCATGCACCGGCACGGCGCATATGCAGCCCTGCACGCAACTGTTTGTTTCCGCCCCTGGAAACGTCAACTCTATATAACTTCGGGCAATCGCACATTCCGGCTGTTTTCTTCGTCACTATCCTCCGATAATCACCACCCTTAGTTTACCAACTATCGTCTTTCCTTTGCCTACAGGCCCCCCACTCCTTCACTCGCTATGAAGTTCTCCACCATCACACTCCTTTCCTTGGCCTCGGCCGCTGTTGCTGCTCCCTTGGAACAGCACCAGCACGTGCACCAGCACCACAAGCGTGCTGTGGTGACTCAGGTTGTCTACGTGGACGGTTCCGGCAACACCGTGACTCCCACCACGTCTGCTACCGAGACGCCTGCTTCGACTGTTTTGTCCACCGTCAGCAGCTCGGCCCCCTCCGAGACCAGCTCGGCCCCCTCTGAAACCAGCTCTGGCTCTTCGTCCTCGGGCTCCAGCTCGGGCGGCTCCGGCGGCATTTCCGGCGACCTCGGCTCGTTCTCCAACCCCACCGAGAAGTTCGAGGACGGCGTTATCGATTGCGACAAGGTCCCCACCGGCCAGGGTGTCATTGCCATCGACTGGATCTCCGGCGTCAACGGCGGCTGGTCGTCGGTCATGGACGAGGACGGAAACACCTCGCCCAACTGTAAGGACGGCTTCTACTGCTCGTACGCGTGCCAGGCCGGTATGTCCAAGACCCAGTGGCCCAGCAACCAGCCTTCGTCGGGCATCTCCGTGGGCGGTCTCCAGTGCAAGAACGGCAAGTTGTACCGCTCCAACCAGGACCAGGACTACCTCTGCTCGTGGGGCAAGCAGTCTGCCAACTTCGTGTCGCAGATCTCCAAGGACGTGGCCATCTGCAGAACCGACTACCCCGGCTCCGAGAACATGAACATCCCCACCCTCCTCCAGGGCGGCTCGAAGGCGCCTGCCTCCGTGGTGGACTCGTCCGAGTACTACACCTGGAAGGGCGGCAAGACCTCCACCCAGTACTACGTGAACAACGCCGGTGTCTCTGTGGAGGACGGCTGCATCTGGGGCACTGACGGCTCCGGCGTGGGCAACTGGGCTCCTGTTGTGCTTGGCGCGGGTGTTACCAACGGCAACACCTACTTGTCGTTGATTCCCAACCCCAACAACAAGGACAAGCCCAACTACAACATCAAGATTGTGGGTGCCGACGGTGCCAACGTCAACGGTGACTGCAAGTACGAGAACGGCCAGTACAACGGCCACGGCTCGGACGGCTGCACTGTTACCGTGACCTCGGGCACTGCCAACTTCGTTTTCTACTAGTTTATACCCTGTATTGTTAGAGTGTTTTGAGAGAGTGTAGGCTTTTGCTGGGGTTTTGGGGTGCAGTTTTTCACCGGATGTTGCGGGAAGATTCTTGGCGAACTTCCTCAGGCCCGACAATCTAGGCTGTGGAATTTTGTGTAGGCGAAGTCAGGTGATGTGACGAAAGGTGAATGAAAAATTGGCGAAAAACTGACGAAAAATTGGCCAAAAATTGACGAAAAATTGACAAACGAAAAAGTCGCGAAAAAGGCCCAAAAAGGTGAATGGAAAAGCGACACGAAAGTGACACCAATGCGACACGAAAGTGACACCAATGCGACACCAATGCGACACGAAAGTGTGCCTTGTAGCGGGATACAGCGAGTTGAAACACCCTCTCGTGAGAAGAGACTGTAGATTGTGGGCACTCAGTGGGTGCTCCTGAGAACTCCCATTCGGGGCCCTTTCTCAGAAGGCGCAGCCAATACTCACTCCCAAGGAAACGCCCTTCTATAAAAGAGTTCTTTCACGTCTCCTAACGAGACACTCTTTTTCCAGAAACCGGGCGAATGGTGGCTGTTCTGTGTAAGCGAGAAGCCCTAACGTGGCCCATATTGGTACTCGAGGTCGTTAAAACGGCCATTCTTAGGTGTGTTCGACACTTGCCCTTCTTCTCTCAAGCCCAAAACGGCATATGAACGCCCCAGTGCCCCCAGCTAAGGCCTAGGCCCCCTTTTTCAACTTCTTTATCTACACCTCTCGCTTCTGTCTGACTCCCAGCCCGTCACTCACCATTTCTCTTTAGCCCCGTTTTACCTCACAGTCTCTGTCATCGACCAGCCAGCCCCAGCGTCCCCTGAATGTGCCACTGGCTATCATGGACGCGTTTCCAGCGTACGGCTTGCTGCGGCGGACTTGCCTCTTTGGGCCTACTCCGAGCCCTGACCCGGTTATGTTTTGGCTAATGGCCCGTAACGGGGCCCAAAAAGGCCAAATTCGCAGCATGGCTGTGCTCTCTGTGTGCTGTCTTGAACTGCATTTTTCGGCTATGTCTTTGAAATGGTAGTTGGGCCGTTTGAAACAACCCCACCACAGCAAAATGCTAGATGCCACAGTCAGTAGCAGTTGTCTTTCATCAAGAGACCAGCCCACAACTGGATGTGAGCTTTTGGAACCAAAGCGTGCGCTTTGTAGAGCAATATCCTCAGCCCAATAGAAAACGTCAAACCTCGCTGCTTCTGGATCTGCCACTCACCTTATTGCAATTGTAATCGCTATTGAGAGTTCGCTCTTCCAGGCTTCAAGATCTGGATGATCTTGCTTCCCAAAATGAACGCCTTTCAGTCCCGAAGCCAGTTCGCTGTAGCCAGCGTCCCATTTTGCCCTGGAGACTGAAAATGGGCCCCAATCTGCGACCGTGGTGGCTGCAAAGAGAGGTTATGTTCATTTCGATTACGTAATCGGGCCATCGTTATACCGTTTTTGGATCTTCGGGTGTTATTTAAATGGCATGTTGGACCGAATTGGAACAACGAAGGACCCGTGGTTTACCGCTGGCTCGGTCTAAAAAGAGAAGCGTGCTGCTGGCATATTGCGCTCGCGTAATTGGCTATGTGGGGCATGTTGGGCATGTTGGACTCTGGATCTAGTCACGTGATTCGCAGCCTTACATCATGGCTATCTTTTATGGCCCAGAAGGCACTAAACATACTTTTGGAGCCCAAAATTCCGATCATAGTCAAAGGTGGCAGGGATCTGATGCAAGATGTACTTCCTCCCAATCTGTTTGGTTATCATGACGTCAAAATCGCGATTGATATTGCGGATTCTGATAGCTGCAAATCCGCAATAGATGTGTAATTTCTACCTGATTGCATTACATGATGTGATCATCATACATACGATTCTGCTTATGTCAAGACGTGTGCCAAGTAGCTAGGTAGAAAGCAAGAATTCGTGCCACAAAAGACCCCGTTTTCTCTGGATGCTGAATTCTGGCAGCTCTGTTTGTGGTTCGACCCCCGCCTTCAAAAAGGTCTCGTCTCAAACATGGAAGTCTTCTCCAAAATTGCCCCTGAACTTCGTGGTTGAAAGTCATTCGTAAACAGCATCCAATTTTTGTAGGACTTCTCTAGCTTGGGCCCACATTTGCAACCAGTTAAGCCAAAATCTCTGTAGCTGTAACTCACACCCATTGTCGGTATTCTCGGTGTTCCAGTTAGGTATGCGGAACGCCGGTTTTCTATGCGGAACGCCGGTCTTTGTAATCGGCTCACAGGAAACTCCAGAAGTTGTTGTCTCCTTCTTATTCGCCGATTATTTCTTTTGTCTCATGAATAACCGAGTATTTTCTGTCTGATATCTTGCAATTCCGAGGGGATACTTCCGACCACTTTAGGTGGTTCAGCCCCGCCATTATAGACCTAAGTGGGGTTGACCAGCCTAAGATGCCCCGCTTCTGTTATCTGACATCGGGCCATCGGATCCCTTCAGGCCCCTGAGCGGGGTCGATCATTGAAGATGCTCCCCCACTTCACCCGTTTTTCCCCAGTAGCTACGTTCCAGGAACCATGGACGTGAAGCTTCCCCACTCCATGAGTAATTCTGAGTCCTAGGAGTCATCGGAAGTCATCCTCTTTGTGAGTCTTGTCCCTGGAAATGACACTTGTGTCCTAACCACCACCACCAATTTGTGGAAACGCCCCATTTTGTCGCGAAGTCCCCCACTTTTTTGCAACTCCCCACTTTGTGACAACGTCTTCCTTTTGTCGCAAATCCCCCACTTTGCTCTTTTGCGGCAACTGCCCCCGCTTTTCGCTTTGTCGCAACGTCCCCCACTTTGTCCATTTGCGGCAACTGCCCCCACTTAGTTGCAAAACCCCCCACTTAATCATTCAATGTCGTTTTTGGCTTTTTATTCCAGTGACCGCACACGAAACCCAAAACTCCTGTACCTCATTCTCGAAGCTTCTACACTCCACCTTCCAAGACGTTTACTGTTGGCTTATTTCCGCTCATTCTTGGTAGACTATAACATCTATTATACTCATATTCATCAACATTAAAGGGTCATCTTCCTAATATTGCCTAACACCGATTATTAATCAGTGTGCGCATTCCCTCAAGACTATGGCGAATCCTAGAGGTCTCTGTGTCTCGTGAGTCTATGCTTCAGGTGCAAAACGCTGAACGGCTGCAGCAATTCCGATTAAGGGCTGGGCAAGACATGTACTGAAACGATTCACATTGTTTCGTTATCTTATCTGAGCATTTCTTTGAAAAGCTATTAGCCATGTTGGAAAGGTGTCGAAAATAAGGCTGCATGTAGTGATTTTTCGTCCTTCGTTCGGAATTTTTGTTGGCCTGAAGACTTAATAGTAGACATAGGTATCTGGCAACTTGGGCCCTTTGCAGGCGTTTCTTTCGTCTCAAATTGACTAGCATGATAGCATGATCTTTGCAGCCTTTCCCTCATAGTCTCATTCTTTTCCTCTTTTTCCTCTTTTTCACCCAAAGGCTACTGTTTCACAGTAATTTACCACCAACTCGTTGTTTGTCTTGAACAACGCAAATAAATCGCCCACAGTTTCATCCGGCGTCGGTGTGAATGAGTTCTGAATGTACAAGTAGATCACACCGGATCTTATCTTCAATTTTTTGGTGATAAATCGGGCTATTGTGGCTACTGTCTGGGTAGACGAAATCTGGAAGTTTCGGGGAATGATAGCCGGGGTCAGGCCAATAGGATGAAGTCTGACGGTAATTTTAGAGATATTCTTAGTTGCAGAAGGATCTGGGGATGAATCTAGATTCGGTATTTTTGGATCCGAAAGTGGGGGAGATGTTTCACAAGCTGATTTGGTGTGTTTTGACGTGAAAAAGGGTACTCCAGCAGCAGAAACTGACGATTCTGAGAGTTCATGGGCAGCCTTTTCAGCATTGCCTGCCATATTGATGATTTGGGCCGTTCTTTGGCTGTCTTCGTGGACATTTTTCTGGCTTATAAAGGAGTCCTTTGGGAAATCTTGGGGAGTCAAATTGTAGGCTCCAGAAACGCTGGAAGTGGCCTTTGAAGGGCCCTGAAAAGGAGGAAAGGGACTAGAAATGCTAGAAGACGTCGAAAGATGCGTCTCTGTGCGCTTTGAGCCCGATTGGAAAGATTTGGGCGAAGCGTTTGGCGATTTATTCTTTCCATCAAAAAGGCCCAAGACCGCACCAGAAGTTCCCGAAGAGCCATGAAAGCTTCCAGAAGCATCTCCGACTGATCCCTTTCTCCGTGATCCTCCCTTTTCATCCTCTTTTTCTCCCGCTTGGGCTTTGAGACTGTCGGAAGCGGTTACATGCCCAATTGGGCCAATGTCCCCTTTCATTTCGCCCAATTGGGTCGGTAAAAGGCCAGATTTGGTCACACTTACCTTCGAACTCCCTGATGAGGTCATTTCCGTCCCCCCTTGGGCGCCCCCGGCGTTGCCTTCCGTTTTTTGAAGGGCTCTGAGGGAAGGGTCTTTCCCGTACCCACTTCTCAGGACAACTTTGCCAATATGACTGCCAGAAGCACGCAGAAAAGACGAATCTGTGCCTCTCATGGCCCCCGTGCGCTTTCCGGAGCCCAGCCTACCCCACGAGCCCTCGCTGTCGCTTTCCGTGTCAGAGTCCAGCTGTGGGAGTGGCATTGGTCGTGCACATACCGCCTACTGACTGCAGGCTCAAAATCCACCTATTAGCTCCACCACTCTTCTTCAAAACCACCCACAAATGTCCGATTCTGACTCCGACACCTCCACCGCCACGCTCGAGGCGCCATTGGCACGTGCTCTAGGTTCCCTTGGGCGTGCGGCCACCGACGCCCTTGAAACTGAGGACTATCTTTCGTACGCTACAGTATTAGACATCTTCCTAGGGGAGCCATCCAATTACACGTACCCTGAAAGGGAACAACTTCTAGGCAGTCTTCTCGAGACCTTTTCCGCCAACAAGGATCTTGTGTATGCCGTTGGTTGGGATCTTCCGGCGCTTTTGGTGCCGTATATCGACTCGGACTACGACTTTTCGGGCTCCATCAGGCTGGCACCCTGCGTTTACCGAGTGATGAAGCTTTTTGAGGTGCTCGCCCTTCATGGTAACGCCAAGGAGTTGTTTTTGAAGTGCACGGAGCTTCTAGCGTCTTTGCGGGTGGAGGAATGCGGTGTTTCAGACACCCCTCTAGTGGTCAAGGAGAAGTTCTTCGACGTCAAGTTGTACTGTCTTTTTGAGCTCATAGACAGCTGTATGAAGCGTGTGAAAACGGTGTTCCCGCTGCGGTTTCTCCTGATGACGGTGCTGGCGTTCGCCAACATGCTTTTTGCCGCCAACGTGCGCAGCAACCTGGCCACGCTCTTCTTGCTTAAGAGAGTGTATTCGTTTGCGCGCAACTACACGTCGCCAGAAATGCCTGAAAACACCGGACTTTCGCCCGCGGACTTGCAGAAGGCCAAGGAAGACGAGGAGTACCTCCAGCGGAAGCTTCTCACGGGTTTTGTGACGTCGCTGGTGGCGCTCATGGGCCGGAACTACGCGCTCGGATACTCAGTGTACCTCGTGGACTTCATTAAACACCACTACGACCCCGTCAAGTCTGACAATGTCGGAATACCCGTCCTCGATAGGCTCTATGGCTTGCTTCTCTCTTATGACATCGACCCGCAGGCGGTGTTTCAGCAGTACATCTCCGAAGCTCACAAGCTCTTTGACTCGTTCGACTTTACGCTTTCCCAGGATGAGCTTAACGCGCGCATTTTCGAGAAGATGCTCGTAGACTGCCAGCAGAACACTATGTACATCGTGTCCAGCGACGCGCAGTCTATTCGCGACTCTCCTGACGGAATCATGCGTTTGTTCACACACTACACCGTTGCCCAGCAGGTCTTGGACTTTGAAATCAGCTTGTCTGACGTTTTGGTTTTGACTCTCAGGCTGGTGATTCCCAGCATGGTGCAGCCGTCGTTTGGAACGAAGACCCAGCAGGATGTGGTCGTTTTCTGGGCATGGTATGCGCTCCACAGGCAGCTGGAGGGTCCTCAGACGGAGTTGGAGTTGCTGAAGGTCCCGCGCATTTTACTCTCCATCTACTACCAGGCGCTTCTCTTCATTCTCGTGGCCAACCCCACGGAGCACAACTTCCGCTACGTCACGTTGACGTTGTTAACGCGTGTTTTAGCCTTGCTGCCGCTGGAGGTGGCTTACGAGTTCATCAAGGACCTGTTGGCCAATTGTCCCTATGACAACGTGAAGGCGGTGTTGATAAGCGTTTTCAAGGAGTTGTTGACGAAGGATAAACGCCTGGACTTGGTGCAGGGGCTCAGTAAAGTGACCATAGGAGAAAAGGAGGAGAAGGAAAAGAAGGAAGAGAAGGAAAAGAAGGAAGAAAATCATCTCTCTGCTGAGTCTCTGAATGAAACTCCATCTGCCAGTACTACTATGCCGCCCCCGCTCCCTCCCAGGGACGTTCCGGAATCCACCAAGTACATCTCCTTGACATCCCAGAAGACCCTGGACCTCGTCTCCCTCATTAAAGGCGCCATCAACGACGCTTACGTGGCCGAGAACGAAATCGTTATACGATTGGATCTCGTCAAACTCACCGTACTCCTGGCATATTTGAACTTGCTCATCGTTTTGAAAGACGACCCGGTGGTTAAGGGTGTTTGGGACAAATTTGAGGCCCTCGTGGAGGACGTGAGGGGCAAAAACACCGCTTTTTTGGCCTCCATCAAGGCAGACGAGTCCAGAAAGGTCGAGCTGAACTCGGTGGGTGTTCTCAACGTTACCCTCGATCGCATTCAGCAGCGCTAAATGTATTAATTTAATTAGGTCAAAAGAAAGGCCGCTGACGGTCTCCGTGGTCTGGGTCCATATATGAATGTCCTATGTTACGGAAAGTAGAAGGTTGAAAGATAAGAGAAAGTGGCAGTGGCCAATATGGGTAAATTGTTATGTGAAAGAATAAGTAAATGATAAGAAGTGGAAGTTCTGCAAAATTCAAGATCATACCATCACTTCCCTTTTTGCAATCAACACCCAGAAAATGTTTTGCAATGTTTTAAGAAGTTGCTCGAAAATGCAAAATTCACTAAAATTAAAAACCATCAGCAAAAATCAGGAACAGCATCAAACACACTTTTTGCTTGCTCAGACTTGTCGCTAGTATCGTGGCTATTACTGCAAGAAAATCCACCACTATATCATCTCTATAGGCCTCAAATGATGACATCGGAGGACGTATACTTTGACTGGCGCATATCACTATAGGTGTACCGGTGTCAGAGATACTACAGAAACTACACTGAACAGCAACACTAGCTTACGCTTCTTCATTAGAGCGCTGAACAATAGGTGTGTCTTCTTAGTGCTTACACCAGCGAATATTATGCTGGGAAATCTGCGAAAAAGTAGAAGAGTCCAACTGTCCACGGATTTCGGTGCGAAACAGGTAACATTAGGGAGAATTTTAGAACATCGCTAAATAGCCGTATTGTATCTTGTTGGGGTTGGAAATTTGATATCGAAAGATGCTGTTGTATCAAGACCCTTTTTTCATTCCGATTTACAGAAGGGAATCCCCGCCTGTCTCAAAAGTGGTGGCCCTCAAATATTGTATTCAGACACTTCAAATAACATATATGGCGTCAGTAAATGATGATAACCGCCAAAGGGGCGGTGGGGTGGAGGCAATTTAAGAAGTGGGGGCTCTTTCTGAAACACCTCGAGTCATTCCACAAACGACATTTAACGTCAAGTGGGGGACGCTTTGCGACACAACTCAAAAACGACATTTAATGACAAGTGAATGGTCTTGCGACACAGCCGCATGTTCCCCCAAAAACGACATTTAATGACAAGTGGGGGAATTGCGACACAGCTGCATGCTCCCCCAAAAACGACATTTAATGACAAAGCAGGGGCTATTTGTGACACAACTCAAAAACGACATTTAACGACAAGTGGGTGACCTTTGCGACACAAGCTCGAGTCCATCCACAAACGACATTTAATGACAATATAGGGGCGATTTGCGACACAAGCTCGAGTCCATCCACAAACGACATTTAACGACAAGTGGTTGACCTTTGCGACACAGCTGCATGTTCCCCCAAAAACGACATTTAACGACAAGTCAATGGTCTTGCGACACAGCTGCATGCTCCCCCAAAAACGACATTTAATGACAAGTAAGGGCTATTTGTGACACGACCTCGAGTCGATCCACAAACGACATTTAACGTCAAGTGGGGGCGCTTTGCGACACAACTCAAAAACGACATTTAATGACAAAGTGGGTGGTCTTGAGACACAACTCAAAAACGACATTCAATGACAAAGTAGGGGCGCTTGCGACACAACTATAGACTTCGACCCCAGTCAGCATCCGGAACAACAGATCCGGTGAACCGATGTCATTGGCCACAAACCCCCGAATGAGATGAAGAACCATCGCTGATCTTTGACCGCACTAAGTTCTAGAACAGCGGGGCAGAATCATACATTACAGATACGACGGTCGGAAGTCGGGCCTCAAAATTAACTTAGGGTTTCGCAACAAGACAAAAAATACTCGGTTAGTTAGCCGGACAAAAATATTTGCCGACCTAGAATCAGACATAATAATTTTAGCATTCCCGGCACACCGATTGCAAAATGCGGTCCGCCGAGTGCAAAACCGGTCCGCCGAGTGCAAAACCGGTCCGCCGAATGCAAAAACCGGCATTAGACGAAATTCCCTGTAACAACCATTAAAAGACACTTTATCAATAGATTAGTGAAAAATGACTGAACATGCAAAAACTTCTATGTAATACCGACAACCAATGATCGATGCCCAGATTATATTACCAGAAGCCCGCAAAGGTCGACTATGTGGGGAAGAATAGGTACTTGTCACGTGACCAAGAATGTTTGCTGCCATTTGCAGCCACCA